>CM032463.1:9301763-9666544 GCA_019059595.1 Marasmia exigua
GAAAGATGAACATTGTATCATTGTTCATCGATATCGTGTTACAACATACTTATCTACAGGTTGTTATAATAAAGGTACAGCCCGATCATTATTATGAGGACAGTAAAGATATAATACAAGTTTTATTTACCGTTGTAATGGATTAAAGGCATTGATCCTACCTATCTACTTTACCGATCTACGCCGCGCTATCTCTACACTAGTGTATTAATGATATTCAGTGGGAAATGGGTATGGAAATATATTTTAAATCTAGTTAGACGGATGTGATAGGAAATATGTTTTTGGAGTTCGACGAAACAGAATTCCAATTCTGTTGGAGAGTCGTAGTCACCAAAACCAAACGTAATATCAAAAATACGATTACCAAACGGTACCAAACGTAATATCAAAAGAACGGTTACCAAACGGTACTAAACGTAATATCAAAAGTACAGTTACCTAACGGTACTAAACGTAATTTCAAAAGTACGGTTACCAAACGAAACGGTACCAAACGTAATATCAAAAGAACGGTTACCAAACGGTACTAAACGTAATATCAAAAGAACGGTTACCAAACGGTACTAAACGTAATATCAAAAGAACGGTTACCAAACGGTACTAAACGTAATATCAAAAGAACGGTTACCAAACGGTACTAAACGTAATATCAAAAGCACGGTTACGAAACGGTACTAAACGTAATATCAAAAGTACGGTTACCAAATGAAACGGTACCAAACGTAATATCAAAAGTACGGCTACCAAACGCTACTAAACGTAATATCAAAAGTACGGTTACCAAACGGTACTAAACGTAATATCAAAAGTACGGTTACCAAACGGTACCAAACGGAATATCAAAAGTACGGGTACCAAACGGTACCAAACGTAATATCAAAAGTACAGTTTCCGCCGCTACAAAATACGCTTGAACATAAAGACTCTGAAAAATGATATGGGAATGGTTCGTCTTTTATTATTTGAAATGAAACTCAAGATAGCACTTTGCAATCTCTAGAGGCCGGGAGAAGTTATAGTCTCGGGAAAGCTGACTCGAATTTCTTTGTTCGTTGGAATAAAAACAAAACAGAGGCAACGGCGTGGTCGACATAGTGGTGAACTCATGAGCAGTGGCAACACGGCAACTCGTAATGGTTGCGTGATGCCCACCTATCATGACACTCATTATTCTGCGTGTATTTTGTTATTTGCTGCTTATTATGGCAGAAGCCGTTGCTCTAAATAAATAAAGAGTTGTTTGAAGAGTTGGGACACAAACCTACTTTTTTGTATGAATAAGGTAGTTTTTGTGTTCTGATATTCACTCGAAATCCACCAATTGCGGTGCACGCGATCAATTTTTGTTGCTAATAGTGTAATGGTTATTAAGTTAATACTATTTAAAATCAAAATTAAAAAAGGAACGATTGACCTACATAACTGCTTTCAAAGCTGACGTATCATCATTTTTTTTAGGGTTCCGTAGCCAAATGACAAAAAATGGAACCTTTATAGATTCGTCACGTCTGTCTATCTGTCCGTCTGTCCATCTGTCCGTCCGTAAGTCACAGGCATTTTTCCGAAACTTTAAGAGCTATACTGTTGAAACTTGGTATGTAGATGTATTCTGTGAACCGCGTTTAGATTTTGATGCAAAAAATAACAAAATAATAATAAATATTGGGGGCTCCCCATACTTAGAACTGAAATTCAAAAAATATTTTTTTCGTCAAACTCATACGTGTGGGATATCTGTGGATAGGTGTTTAAAAATTATATCGAAGTTGCTAATCATTTTTTTCTAAACTGAATAGTTTGGATGACAGAAGCTTCCAAAGTGGAAAAAAGTTGCCCCCCCCCTTTAAATTTTAAAACAAAAATCAAAAATGGTTAAAAAATCGTATGATATACATTACTATAAAAACTAACAACGAAAATTATATAGAACGAAATCCAGTCAGTAGTTTTTTTTAAGACGGGGGAAATCATTAACCGCTTACTACCGCGTAATCTTTCATACAAATAATAGCTCATACCATTCAACTCAAATATAAAAATAAACAAAAGGATTTCATTTCATAAATCAATGGTACGGAACCCTTTGTGCGTGAATCCGACACGCACTTGGTCGGTTTTTGTATGTCCCAAGGTAAACCATTATGTTCATGGTTTTATCACGTGTAGGGAAAGAGCAGTTTGTAGGACTGTAACCCTGGCTTAAACTTTTGGGGTATTCACTGTCCATCTTATAGTCCATTCAGTATCTGAAGGTACCTAAATAGACCAGTTCTATTTTGACATTAAAAGTGAGACGCTCCTTTTAAACCTAACCGATATTTTTAAGAATCGAGAATATTTTCTTTAGAAATCTAATCGATTTTTAATTTATTAGATTTTCAATTTTAATAAAAAAATATCCATGAATTTTAACTATCTGGATATGGAATACAATATGTAAACATTTTAATGGCACACACGCAATAAATCACATAATGTGCATCTTATTCATCTGAAAAATAATGTAACACTCGTTTGACGTGTCGAAACCAACTTCGTTACCAAGAGAAATTATTAGTTCTTGGTCCCTAATAAAATGGTTTGAGGGTAAGATGGTCGAAATACTGATTCATTGCGATTGTTTGTGTCAATCCCTATGAGCGAAAATTCCGATTAGCGCATTATGCAATTCATAAGATATTTTTTACAAATTTTATTGGTAATAACTATTTCAAGTTTTTGTTCAGACTGATTGAGAAAGATTAACACTTGTTCTTTTGGAAAAATACAAAAAAATACACAAAAACAGTTAATAACTTTTACAACTTAATATTTTTATTTCAAGAAAGTTTTGGATCTATTATACGAAACGTTTGAACTGTCCTATTCACCCTCAGATACGGAATGGACTAAAGCGTAATGGGGTTCATGGCGAATGATAAATCTGCTAGATGGCGTCACATAGATACGTGGCGTGACGTTACGTGGTTATTTTCTGACGTGACTTGTTAATCTATACTACAGTGTGATAATGGTTATTTGGCATGTGACATATATCGGAATTAACGCTGTTTACTCTACAAGATGTGTCAGTGTTTTGACATTTTCCCATAGAAAAAATATTGTACAGTGCCCCATGTCAATGTCACTTAAGTGCCTTCTGATCTTGGTCGGTCTGTATATACTTTATAGAGGTACATTTTATAGCCAAAGACACGGCTTATAGCTATACCAATGTAAATTATATTGAAAATTTTAAAAAACCCCGACACAAAGAAGTGTGAAAATAACCAATCGGCGGCCATCTTGGATTTGAAAATTGTCACAATAAATATATTCTGTTACTCAAGCCCTTTTATATGATACCCATATTGTGGGAGTTGTGTTAAAACATACAATCCATATCTTTGTGACGGTGGCCATCTTCGATCGATCGATTTTTATCCAACATAGCTAAAAACACTTCCCCCTTATTCATCTTTCAAACAAAAAAACCAAAATCAAAATCGGTTCATTTGTTCGGGAGCTACGATGCCATAGACAGACACACACACAGACACGTCAAACTTATAACACCCCGTCGTTTTTGCGTCGGGGGTTAAAAACGCTAAATATTGCGTGGTTTAATCGACGCCCAGCGCTATCTATTGGTACGTTGTGGAACTAGTATTGAGACGAAATGGCGGCGGATCTATTCACTTCTCGCTCGCACACTATTTGCGTCTATACTCGCACTCGTGGGGTGTGAGTATAGACGCAAATAGTGTGCGAGCGAGAAGTGAATAGATGCGCCGCCATTTCTGATCCCATTCTTTATCCGCACAGGTTGTATAGTAAAGCATAATCAATGTTGTTGATATCGACCTTAGGTCTACGTAACGCCATCCATTGGTGTGATTTCTGATTCACGGTGGCCTCCACATTGGCGCTAATTGCGTCCTGTTGGCCCCTTCTCACATATAAACTGGTTCACTGACACTAAACACATTCTTCTCCCCACATTCTCAGCCGCCGAGAAAGAGCATCTCTCAAAGGCTTGTAGGTACCTTCCGTAGTTCATTTTTATGGAGTTGCTTTGTGCATAAACGAGTATCTGAATTAACCTTGTTATTTATTTACTGGAATACTGTTTTTCTTTACCTTTGTGGAATTTCAGCAGCTGTTTTTTATGTGATAGGTGGCAGACGAGCAGACGGACCGGCTGGTGGAAAGCGATTACCGCCGCCCATAGACACCCGCGACACTAGTAGAGTCACAAGTGCGTTGCCAACGTTTTAACTATATCGGTAGGCCTATCAAGAGTATCAATAAATCTCTCTATTCACATTGCAATAACAAACCTTACCCATCATATCCCCGTTAGTAAGATATGCCAAAGGTCATCGGAAAGGTTCTCGTGATAGGCTCATGATTCAAAGGTTTTCTAAGGTAAGTATTACTTGCATTAAAGAGCCAACATTTTATTGTACTAATGTAGATCCGCAAGGTTTCAGATCCGAAGCTCCAATGCGTATGTAGCTTATTGGATCTTTTATATACCAAGTCAAATATAGAAAGGTTAGATCATAAATTATTTAAGGTGAACATGAAATCGTAACTTCATACGTCCGATCCAATGTTTCTTTTAAAGCCGTATACGACATGTACATAGGTACGTTGGCTGTGCATTTTTTATTTAAAAGTGCCTTTGGGGAAGGGTAATTTGATTAAAATTCAACCCATTGCACGTTGTGCGGGGGCGCCGAAACGGAATTGCATAGTGGAGAGGTAATGGATAGCGTTCGTGGTTCTGAACGGTTAGCTATTTATTCATTCAATTCAGTGTAGCTGTTTATAATTTCGAGGACTTGAATTTTAAATGCTCCTATTTCACTTTAGTTATTCAGACATCCATTGTCCAAAACTCCCGAGACGCTGTGGACCACAACAAGTAGAGACACATCGCGCGAGCCGCATCAGCACACGAAAATGCTACATCGTCAACCACGACCACTCTGTCAAAAGTGAACGATTAAGGAGGAGGATTTCACTTTAGTAGTCTTTTTTTTGGGCTCGCCGCTGCTCTCTGCGCTACTGCTTATGGGCAGATTGTCACCTTTTTGTTTCTTCTGTGATTTTTTTTCTTTATTTTTTTTTAAGGAGTGAGCGGCGTTACACTATCCTGGTGGCGCAGCTCCGCCGCTCGGGTACAGTGGCGTCTGCGCCATTCCTAGCCTACTTTTTTTCTTTTTTTTTCATATTATATGTAGGTATAAATAATAAGTAGATGTAATACCACATGTAACGCAAGAAACTATTTGAATTTGAATTGAATTGAATAAATGTAATTATATAAAATAAAAATAAAAATTAAAAAATAAACTTTAGTCGTTTATTGTACCAGAGGCCACGTTCACTACCACAGATCCAAACGGGTCGTTTGATGAAGGTATTTTGTTTATGGTTGTTTTATCATATTGCTAGTTTCTGATTTATCTAAGTACTTTCATCTCGGTCTTTATCTCCTGTTATCATTATCACACTTAAAATAACATAACTTATAACCAAATAGACTTTTTAATTTGTCCTTAATCTTGCTGATTACTCAAAAATCTGATAAAACTATTTCAGAATATAATATTATCCTTTACGAATCCAGCTATCCACTTAATATAATAATTCAATTACATCTTATTAAATTTCTAGCAATATTCAGCCTAGCTGGAATTTGCTAGTCCAAATACAAAACAGGATATCCCGATAACAAAACGTCTTGTTTCCCGCAGAGAACCAATTTGCGCACAACTGTCTCAGGTTGTTCAAAATCCGGGCATTTTAGTGAGCAACTGAAACTTATTTTATTAAATGATCAAAATATAATTATGTTACGTAAAATTAACCCACCCGTTATCTACGTAAATAATTGTTAATACATATTTTATTGCTGGCATAACCAGACGAGTATCATCATCGTCAGCCCATTTAAGTCCCCACTGCTGGGGCACGGGCCTCACTCAATCACATGAGGGGTAAATGCCATACTCACCACGCTTGGCAGACGGGTTGGCGAGGGTTTTGATATAAATGCAGAGTTTTCCTTCTCTGGGTGCTGATGATCATGCCAGCAGCTTTACCTTAGTCGCCTTTTACGACACCTCGGTAAGAGTGAGGGTGGCCTATTCTACTCTGCCGGGGACCACACGGCTGAATATATGCCAGACGAGTATATGGTCCACCTAATGGTAAATGGTAACCGCCGCTAATACACATCAACAATGCCGGGGCATAGTCATGCGAAGAACTCTTTTCATACCTCGTTTAAAAAACAACATAGCATTCAGAAAACACCGCGGCTGGATGCTCATTCTATATAATGCCCCAGGTGTAACCTGGTACATAAATAAAAAGAATATCTTTATTTACCTACTCGTGACATAAGTAATACAACAAAGACAAGATATTGTATTCTTGATCATAAAAGGAATGTGCCAATAATTTATCATTCATAGTCGTTCAATTTACCTGTCTGTGATATTTGTTTTGTATTCAGGATAAGTGGAACAACAGTCAAGTCTTAAAAGTTTAAGTGGCGCCATTTTGCTTCAATATGAACCTTTTTTCAATTCAATAAAGTTTAAATCATTGTGGCAAGTACTTTTCCAGTTAAAGGTTCCGCAAAGTTACGGGAAACTGTTTTGTAAACTTGCACTAGACCAACTGAACTGGCGCGGTCGAAATTCATTTAGCATTTACAAGTTAAGTCTTGTTATTGGGTTTATTAACATTTTATACCGAGTAAAGGTCAGTCATTTTATGAATTTTAATTAAGTTTTAGAATAATATCTGAAAAGTGTATATTAAATGTTTCTATGGAAGTTACTATTCTGAAAAACGATCAAAATCGAAGTACCTATGTGTAGAGGTAAAAACAATTATACCTAATAATGTTGTTTTAATATCACTTTCCCCATATTTTCCTCATTCATTACATTCTGTGAGATTTATCCTTGAAGGCGCAGTTTGATATTCTGTCGACAGGGTTTTTAATATCCTTATTGGTGTGTCATAGCAAGTGACGTGAAAAGGTTTATTGGAAAAATCATAATCACAAACCCAGAAGAAGATACTACGATCATAATATTGCAAGCTGAAAAGGTAAAGGTTAAAAATTTGGTCTTGTAAAGTGCGATTCTGTATCTTATCTCATGAGGATGAACGTAAATAAAAAAAAAGAAGTTCCAAAGCAAATAATCCAAAATAAAAACTAGTTACTATATATTTTAAAGCCCTAACCGTAATCTAATTATATATTTTTGATGAACGCTAAGATATTAAGTATAATATTTATTGAAAAGGCGAACACACATGCATACACAGCCATATTTAGTGAAATACGAAATCTCGCTAAGTACCAGGCTCTGAGGACATCTTAGTTTCAGGTTTCCTGATTTTTTGAATTATTCCAAGTGCTTGCGAAAAAATACGGCAACCTCATAAACATAAAGACAAGGATGTGGCAATAATCCAAGATCTCTGAACAGTGGCCCACCCGATTCGTCGGGAGCAACCATAGATCGCCCTAATGCAGCTTTTTTGAGCAATATACACCCTGCACTTGTTTGTGCTGTTGCCCCAGAGTATTATCCCATACCGCAAAATGGATTCAATGTATGCATAGTACTCGTATGAATAGTTTTTTACATATATTATCATATATATTTTTTTACATATATTTTACATATACTTATAGTTTTTTTTAGCAGCGCACTTATGACACCACAGGTGTTGCAGGTGTCCATGGGCGGCGGTAATCGCTTACCATCAGGTGATCCGTCGGCTAGTCTGCCACCTATAATCATATTTTTTTTTATCGCCAAATAAAAACTGACACTTCCGAAATGAACTCACAATTTAACCAAATCTAAAGTGCAATAATACTTGGTGAAGCCTGGAGCCCAATTCTCGTGCTCGTGACATTTATTATCATACGACATATATCACCAAAACATCGTTTTGTTGTAGGATTTCATGCGACATCCGCAATGTTTTTTTATATCGACAATTCCGAGAATTGGGCTCTAGGCGAGGTAATAAAACACATCTTTTGCTTGCTGTCTAATAAAGCAATTAAGCCAAAGGCGCTGCACAATTCATGAAAATGGAGGAACTAGCCAAACGCATTCATTAAAAGTTTACAGATATAATTTAATCAATCGGCATTTTCAAGTCAATTCCAGCAAATAATACGAGATTCTACAGGGGATTTATCATTTTTAAATTAAGCTTGTTAAAAGTAAAAAATGTCCATCAATATTTGATCGAGACGCGTAAAAACAAGGCAAAGTTTATTAATTAACGAGATTTTTCTTTTTTCGGGTCAGTGGAGCGAAAACGAATCATTAGTACGCGTGACCCTGGTACTTGTACTATAGATATGGAGATAATATACTTTCAAACACGAGGCATGCTGTGGCTTTTCTCCTCGGCCTTTATAATATGCCCATCGCATACCTATTGACAAATTCCAATATTATACCTAAAATTATATCGAACATGCAAAATATTGCATCTTCTATGGTTACATTTTCATTTACGGCTGGGTAAATGTTCAGGTATATTCTTTCAGTATTTTAATCACGTGTTGCAAATGCGGACGGAAAATTCACTCCCGCATAGGAGTATACAGCACGAGCGCAGCTGTAATGTCACCACACCGCGCGATGCTGCTTAAAACATCTGTTATAGATGAAAAGGCCAATGATGAAGATTTTAATGATAGTAAAAGCTTTCAACCTAATTCTGTAGCTATTTATGTAAAGTTATTGTAATAGTGTTCAGGCGGGACTCGAACCCCCATCTTCCACAATCCGGGTGAATGTTCTACCATTTAGACCACAGAACGCGTTAATAAGCCGACGAAATTTGTAAGTGCTTGATTCGATATGAGCTGTCTATAGTTTCATCAATATTGTAGGTATATTTACTACCACCTGCCTGAACACGATATGAAATTTTCAAGTGTGTTATTTACTTAAGAATAAATTGCTATCAACTATTGATTTAGCAGTCTTATCTTAACTGGTGGTCAAATATTTGTAATAATATTTCCACTGGATATTGTAAATATACCTATAATATTGATGAGACTATCGACGGCTTATGTCGAATCAAGTACTTACAATTTTCGTCGGCTTATTAACGCGTTCAGTGGTCTAATTGGCTAGAACATTCACCCAGGTTGTGGAAGGTGTGGGTTCGAGTCCCACCTGAACACAAGATGAAAATTTTAAGTATGTTATTTACTTAAGTTATTGTAATTTTCTTAAAGTGGCAATCTTAACCTAGATAAACTAAGAATATAATTACTTACTCAAGAGAAAGTACGAAATAGCCTAGAAGTTAGATAAATTATCAATTCCAGTAGTGACGTATGACAATTTGTCACCGTCGAACTTTTTCAACGCTTACTTTAATTGCTTTTTTGGGTATTGCTGAAAGGAAACAATTCATTGTAAAATATAAATAATGGTACTTTTCGTCTTTGTCAGGGAATTGACTAGCATAATCTACCCCCTAATTGATCCCAAAACATTAGAATTGGACACAAAGAAACACTTTTTTACGGGATTTGTTTCAACTGGACGATGAATTTAATGACTGGCAGGAAGCTGCGCAAGACTGACCGAGATTGAGGCTTATTATCAGAGGCCTAGACTCACTATTGGTCACTGCGCCAACCTAGTTAGTAACAATGAATTTTACACTTCTATGGCGGCGAAAGCGTATATGCGCGTAAGGCCCAAAGTCCGTCTGCTCGTCTGCCACCTAACAAATAAAAATATTTACACTGTTCGGCTAATCATCGGCTTTGTATTAATATGTATCATGTGGCTCTACTAAATAAATAAATAAATAATCAGAGAAAATACAGCATGCCAGCCGATATATTTTTAATGCCGAAACACGCCGATATCAAGGTGAGTTGGGCATGGATTGTGTGGTCGATCTATTCGGGAATGTACCTTGACGGATTTCTGTTCTTTTTGAGTTAGGTGAGGCAGCGAGCGCTACGGTCCTTTACTTTACATGTTCCGGATGGAATAATTCCGATCTGTCACCCCGTTTGTCCCCATTGGGTGACGTGAGATAAGAAAAAAAGTTAGATCTTTTCCCCCGTAAGCAAAAAGGGAACATTATCACCTCTTTAATGTTTTATCTGTCCCCCGTCGGTATGAAAGGGACAGATAAGACATAGGTTATTATAAATTAAATTATTTAATGAAAACACCTACTTCCATTTTATTTCTGCGTCCCTGGTACTTAATTGCATAAATTTAAGACAAAGATCTCTTTATCGTTTCAGTAATCCTTTATTTTATATTAACACATATCATTTCGATAAAAGAACGTCGAAATATAAAGAAGAAGGCTATTTCGTCTTCTTTAAATGTTGCCCTCCCCATATATAGTATAATAACTCGCGGTCATTGCTGTAACTACAATTATGTTTACAATCACAATTTTTATGGTGGTATAACTACTTAAAATTTTAAGCTTTTCGGAATTTTTCTGTTACCTGTGCTGTAAGCTATTGCTTCTTACCAAATTTCGAGATTCTATGTCAACGGGAAGTGGTCTTTAGGTTTTAATTCCCTTGCGTGTAGTTGCGAGTTTCAAAATATGCGGTATCAATGGTTGTACTTTTGCGTTTTGCGTTTTTGCGTTGACTTAGAATTTTTTTTTTCACGGGTTAAAGGCAATTAGACATAAGTATTTGATATGAATTTCAACTTGATAGCTCTACGCGTTCATGAGGAAAAAAGTAATAAGTTTATATTTATTAAAAAATATATATTTTGTAATGTAACTAAAAATTTAAGGTTTTCGGAATTTTTCCTTTATGTGTGCTATAAAACGTTGCTTCATGCCAAATTTCAAGATTCTAGGTCGACTGGAAGTACCCTTTAGGTTTTGATTCCCTTGCGAGTACTAGCGAGTTTCAAAATATGCACCTTAAATTGCTGTTTCTTTTGATTGCGTTGACATAGAAGTTTGATTTTGTTACAGCTTAAAGGTATTATAGACCTGAGTATTTGGTATGAATTTCAATTTAATACCTCTACGTGTTTATGAGGAAATGGGTAGTAAGTTTAAAATTATTAAAAAAATATATATTATGTGATGTAACTAAAAATTTATGGTTTTCGTAATTTTTCCTTTATCTATGCTATAAGACGTTGCTTCGTACCAAATTTCAAGATTCTGAGTTCACGGGAAGCACCCTGTAGGTTTTGATTCCCTTGCAAGTGTCGAAAATTTCCTATAAACCGTCTTTATTATTCTTGACAGTCCCTGGTAATGTTAAAAAACAAACCGAAAATACAGCGGTGTTTATTTAAATTGATCCAATAGGTAGTTTTTTTTGGGATGTAATAAAAACAAATGAATAATATCCAGCGGTGTTTTATTTCAATTTCCATTGATGCCCAATAGATGTAAATGTGAATAAATTTGTGGAAAGCCGAATCCCACGCAAGCAAAGCTGCGGGCAACCTATATTTTTAATTCTATTGTGGACAGGCAGGAATTAAAAAGTTTTATCTGTCCCCCTGTCGGTATTAAGGGGCAGATAGGACACTAAGGAGGTGAATAAAGTTACAATCGTCCCTTTATCAGTAACAGGGGGTCAGATCGAACTCATAGGGACAAAGCGGGGGGACAGATAGGAATAATTCTCCGGGTGTAGGTTAACCAATCGCGATCGCGCTAATATTTGGTACTGGTTGGAGTTACAGTTCCACCCACAACCTAGTTTCCCATAATATGAGAAGTTCGTCGTTTCCACTGAGCACCACAAAAGTAGTATAGCTACGAGTACTTTCTTGTGACTTGAAGTTTGAAATCTTTCTAATGAATCTAAGAATAGTAGTAAACGCGTAGTAATAATTACTTATATAGAGCACAGTAAGTACCTATAATACTCAAAAAAACGTCCTGTTGGTCCAGTGGTTTAAGTACCGGGCCGTGATCTCGGGGTCCCAGGTCGAGCAAGAAGTATGTTTCGAATTTTTCGAACATTGCTCGGGTCAGTGATCACCAATCCGCATTAGGCAAGCGTGGTGATTAATAACTTGATTTCTATAATAGAGGCCTTCGCCCTACAGTGGGACAGTACCTATATAGACTGATACTTTACTTTACTTTTTAAGTACCTATAAACATCTTTCTTTATAATTTCCGGTCAAAGGGATACTATTTTATCAATCGGATAATATTCAAATTGTTATTATTGCCAATAGAGTGTACACATACAATGAGGTTGTTTATATAATTATATTTACAGATTTTGTAAATACGTGTAATACTTGTACCTACAGAAAACTGGCGTGAAGCAGCACTGTGCTGTGTTCCGCTGCGTGAGTGGGGGAACCAGAGGCCCAATCCGGGGGAAAAGGGGGGTTCAACTATCTCCACTTAAAACTCCACTGGTGTCGCGGATGTCTATGGGCGGCGGCAATCGTTTACCATCAGGCGATCCGTCTGCTCGTCTGCCACCTATCAGATAAAAAAAACTTGTATTTATAACTTGACTCTTCCACTTTTCTCAGGTTTTAACAGTTCACTCCTCGTACCTACACTTCGCAAAAAGGATTCATAATGACGTAACTGGAACTATTATGTATTTAGCTTATTTATATATTTAAGGTATATAGACAGATTAAAGTCAATACAAGTAAATTTATGCAACATTCAAACAAAGTAACCTAGACTATAACCCAAAAAAAGTGTACACAGCAAGTGGAACCGGAGTTCAAGTGGAACCACAGTATGGTTGCCGACAAGGTTTGTATACTAGCTGAGCTAAAAAAGCGACGGCTGTGCAAGAGGTCCCGGGTTCAATCCCCGGGTCGGGCCAAAAATTTGTACCTAAGTTGTCGGTAAGAATTTCTTAGTGGCAGCCCGAAGTCTGGAAGTTGGCGGTCTTGTACCCCCGTGCCTCGGAAAGCACGTTAAGCCGTTGGTCCTGCGCCCAATCCCTCTCTGGTCGTGTCACAGTAGTGTCCCACCGGAATATGAGGGTAAGGGAATAGAGAGTGCACTTGTGTTTGCGCACACATTTGAGCACTATAATATATCCTGCGTACGTGGCTGATCGTTGAGATTGGCCGCCGTAGCCGTAATCGGTTGGAGGATATTACTTGCTGAGCTGAGACTTACCGATGTCGCCGAGGGCTCCGCTTCGTGGTGGTACGTGGAGAGGTGCCGGATCGTCCCAGCCATCCCGGCGGCGTCCCAGCGGCGTCAGCTACGACGCCCGCACTCTCACTCCCGCCTCCCGACCCTCTCTCACGCACAGACACGCGCCAACCATCGTAACGCACAACTTTGTATCAAATTTGCACCCAAGTATTAAACTTTTATAATGTTTCAAATCTTTTTGCTGGGAGTAAAAATGCGACCCTAGAAAATAAAGTGAAAGCGGTACATATAATGAATTAATAAATAATGTTGGCAGCTTTTATTCTTCTTGTTTTGCTACTGTGTTTTCCATCGTTTGAGTAAACATATTATTGGCTTCGCGCGTGCTGGCAAATGGTAGCGAATTTATTCATTCCTAACGAATTTAGAGAGGTTTCTGCATGTAAGCACTTGTTGAGCTTATCAAGCATGCAATTGAATAATACAAAAATATTTAGTAACTTCTGAGGACAAATTCAATTTTAGACGTATATCAATTTTCAAGTGGCAATGGGCAGGGCACATAACGAGGAGAACAGACGGCCGTTGGGGCGGAAAGGTCCTTGAACGGAGGCCACGTACAGGAAGTCACAGACGTGGCAGGCCCCCCACAAGGTGGACCGACCATCTGGTGAAGATCGTGGGAATCCATTGGATGCGGGCGGCACAGGACCGATCTGTGTGGAGAACATTGGGGGAGGCCTATGTCCCGCTGTGGACCTCTATTGGCTGAAATGATGATATTAATTGTGCAAACGAGGAAAAATAAAATGAGGTTGTCTTGAAGAAATCGCTACAAACGCTAAAACCGCCTTATTCTACTGTCTGTTGTTGTTGTATCATACTTGTATTTTGTTTTTGTGCAATAAAGAATATCTATCTATGAGTAAGTAAAAGCTGAAATAGCATAAAAGACGGAAATAATTTTATGGTTGATATTTTAATATATACACGAGCGAAAAAATAATTACAGGTATATCATAATTAATGTCAGTATGGGTCCTTACTCGTAATACCATTCATCATAACTGATCACAGAAAAATATCAACGAACTTCTGGGATGGATAAATGCCAAATGTACCTAACACTCGCTAACTGCGAGATTTCTGCTGACAATCTGGCTAATGTCCCTTGTGACGGTGTCGAGGACGATATTATGATTATTTTCTCGTTTACGGCTTCAATCAGAAAAGTGAACGTGTCATGAAGTAACCAGACAGCGATTAAAGATCACATATAATCTTTTGCCAACCACGAGAAGCAAAATTCAATAACTTCTTTATATTTATTTATTTATTGAGGATAACAAACAAATGTACAATGTATCTTACTTTAAAATACAGTTACCACATAGTATTTAGTAATTGTACAATCAACAACATTATCCACAAGTAGATATATTAAGTTAATGCTGTTTATATTTTTGAAACGACTTATTTTATTCCCATAAGGACTTCTGGTGTTGAAATAATAGGTTTATATTTATTAGTTAATTGTTTATGGTGGATACTCAAGGTAGGTAAAAAAAGTGAAGTACATAATCAGCCTGTCCCACTGCGGGGCAAAGACCTCCATCATAGAAATAATGTTATCGCTACAGTGGTGGGATTAGGTTTAACCACCACGCTTGCCTAATGCGGACTTTTGATTACAAATCCGAACTATGCTCGAAAAACTCGAAATACACTTTTTGCTCGACCTGGGAATCGATCACAGCCTGGTACTAGACCAATAGAGCGTCAACAAGGTAGGTATTCAATGGTTTTTTAAATTTTAGAAGATGTTTCTAAACTCACTTAGTGTACAAATTCAGCGCGAGCAGAATCACTCGACGATTTATTTACTGCTAGCCTTTGAAGCGGCTTCGCTCGCGTAAGAAGATACAAACAGTAGCCTATGTTAACCTCCATCCCTTCAACTATTTACATGTAAAAATCAGGTCAATCCGTCGCTCCATTTTGCTGTGAAAGACGGACAAACAGACAGACAGATATACATACACACTTCTACATTTATAATGTTAGTATGGACTTCTCTAAGGATATTAATTAAATGTACGTCCAGAAATGACGTAAGCGCCGAATGAAGCGGATATTGCCCTAGTTGGCTCCTGAAGGAACAGCACTGAGAACGTTAGCGTAACTTAGTTATAACCTATCAGCTCTACCGATAACATTCGCTAGACCAAGTCTGAGCCTAGGATGCTTTTAGCTGTTGAAAGCCCTTCGAAATATCAAACGTACAACATTAAACATCCTGTAGATTCTTCATTCCCTTTACCATACTTGTATGTACCTGTATAGTCTAAGTAATTTCGGACACTATTTAAAAAAAAACTATTTTTTAAAATTAAAATTCATATTATAATATGATAAAATCAACATGTTGCCTAGCTCTATCGATTGCGACGCTTTTTTAGATAAGTTTTTTCAGTGCATTATATCCACAGCTTGATTATGTTTCATCACACTTGTCTTTCTCTATGTTCACGTGGGACATGGAACTCGTACGTTTATCTAATTAATGACTTGCAATATGGGATATGGACCATATACGGCTATTCGCGGACATGGGACATGTGGCACGTACGGCCGTGCATGGACTTGGAACATGAGGGATGTATGGCCGTCCACGGATATAAGAAGACAGACTCAACGCACTCTTAAATGTAAACCCTCAGTGTGATCTGTTTGCGGATGCTTGGATGAAGGTGGTGGCTGAATGTTTGAGATTTTGTGAGCGAGATGTATGACAGAGCCTGTCTTTGTACAATTATTATCTTTAAGTTATTGTGTTTAAATCTATAATAATTATTGTGTCATAGTTGTATTCTTAAATAATTTTAATTCAAATATAATTGTAATTGGTATTTGCTGTGTTATATGAATTCAAATAAATAAATAAACTAGACGTGGGATTCGTACGGCTATGTAAGGACGTTGAACCTGGGGCTTAAGTGGCATGATACGTCCGATATCCCAAGTCCGTGAGTGGCCCCATGTGTCACGTTATTGTAAATATCGACCAATTAATAATCAAGCCCTGAAAAAGCGTTGAGATCCATCGAGTTCTCAAGCTCTAGTTCCGAAAATTGCTCCGCAGTTAATATGAAGTTTTCCCAAAACTTGAATCATGGTCCAAGCGTACCCCGGGCTTCAGAGCGACAGGAAATTCACGCTAAGATGGGTGGGAGGAGTTATAAGGTGAAACCTGTGAACGAAACCGAGCTCTAGACGAAAGAACTCGGAAGCCTCGAGACTAATAAAATACTAATAGGAAATGACTACTCACAGAATTTGCCGGTATGATATCGGCTACACCTAGTTTTAACCATAACAATTGGCTAATACTAGAATTAATCAAGAGGCCTC
Source organism: Marasmia exigua (assembly GCA_019059595.1). NCBI lineage: Eukaryota > Metazoa > Arthropoda > Insecta > Lepidoptera > Crambidae > Marasmia > Marasmia exigua. The sequence continues at coordinate 9,318,336 of CM032463.1, forward strand.
ATACCGCTTCCATTTTCGCTGATTCAAACATGGACCCACCAGTTATTTACTGACCTACAGAACAAACGATGGATGGATACCACAGACTAGGCAATCCAATTTAGCACTACCCAAAATAGACCCGCGGCATACAAAACGACATCTAAACCTCAGCAGGAAGAATCTCAGAATAATTATAGGAACAATCGCGGGCCACTGTCCCTTAAATAAACACCTTTACACAATAGGCGTTACCGACAGCCCTCTATGCAGAGGATGCTTCAGCGCCGAGGAATCAGTCGCACACGTCGTCCTGGAGTGCGATGCGGTGACCAGACAACGCGAAGAAATCTTCGGATCGGCAAGCGAAGCATGTGAAGCTTTTGCGCTTCTGGGCGGAGTTGGGCTGGCTAGAATAGCTAGGACCCAACACGCACAATGGACCAAATGAAAGTCTGCGAAAAAAAGGAGTCCACTTTACATAATCAAGAGGCTACCTATTCCTAGGTGTAGCCGCACTTCGAGGTTTAGCATAACTTATACCACGAACTATAATCAATCTGTTAGTTTTTTAATTTTTTTATTATGATTTAGTTCTCAGTCCTATGTATGATATAATTGTGTTTTTGTCATGATATAATTTTGATTTACATTTTTTGTATGATCGTGAGAGTAAATTTTAATTCTATATGCTATAGGTGTCATGCATGAACTTCTTCCATTATTTACATACGAGTACAATCAGTAGGTAAGTATAATCGCCACTAGACCAATAAACCAATAGGCCAATAAATCGCCCCGTTGGTCTAGTGGTTTAAGTACCAGGAGCTCTATTTTTGATTCACTCGTATGACTTAGTGGCGTCGCATGCGACGTGACGTAAGTCACATTCGCTTTCTAAGTCGCATGAAGCCGATTTTCCCTATTTTTGAATCATTCGATTTCGATGTTGCCAATATAATACGGTAAATTGACATTCTAACCCTTCCATGCAGAATTTTATAAAAACCGGTAACTTCCGCATCGCAAACGGAACGCAAAAACCATAGATTAGTGGCTGAATATGAAAATCTTTGCTTTTTTGTCACAAAAAACTATGAATGTCACCTGTCAAAATCAGTCAAATCAAAGTTTTGAAATTTACAATATTTTGTTTATGCTTGTTGCTATTGACAACTATTTTGACGTTGCTTCTACCGCTCGCTTTAAGTCACTCGACCTAGCTTGCTACAAATAAAGTGATCTGTGACTCGACCAACGAGTGGGTGGGCTCACTCGATGCAGACGAATGATTCAAAAATGCGGAATTTCGTATGTCGAAGGAAAATCAGTAGAAATCGTGCGCTCGTCACGACGCTAATTCATACGAGTAAATCAAAAATTGGTCTCCAGGCCGTGATTTCGGGGTCCTGGGTTCGATACCCGGGTCGAGCAAAGGTATGCTTCGAATTTTTCGAATATAGCTCGGGATTGTGATCACTAATCCGCATTACACAAGCGTGGTGATTAAGCCTAATCCCACCATAGGTAGCGGTGGATTGATTTGTATGATGGAGGCCTTTTGCCCTGCAGTGGGACAGTATATAGTTAGTTATTTCTTAGTTCTTTGCTAGATTCGTTTGTGCCTGTTACCTCATATTTGGATTTCACTGCCGCTTACCATCAGGTGGAGTGAGGTCATCCTGATTGGCCTTTCTATATAAAAAAAAATATAGGCTGATACTTTACAATCAGTAAGAGTGGTCTCGACAGAATCCGTAACGTCGATCAATAAGACGAACCGATTTATTGAGTGAATGTGACTTAGGCTGACATTGACACTTGACTGAAAGTGGATCTTTATCAATCTATATTTCCTTTTGACAGTGGCAAAATTACCCTCACAAAATGAGGGTACAGTCCATATCACAAAAAACCTTACATTGTTTGCCTTGTGATGGCATAATCTCGGTGACCAGTGAGAAAGCCACGCTTTGGCATGAATGGACCGGCTCGACCGGAGTGATACCACGACCTCACAAAAAACCGGCGTGAGCACTGTGCTGTGTTTCGCTGCTTGAGTGAGGATGCCGGAGGCCCAATCCGGGGGAAAGGGGGGTTTAAACGTTGGCAGTGTACTTGTACTCCACTAGTGTCGCGGGTGTCCATGGGCGGCGGCAATCGCTTACCCTCAGGTGATCAAGTCTGCTGTTCTGCCACCTATAACATAAAAAAAATATTGGTACCTAGTTCTTTTTTACGTCCATATAACATGAAAGGCGTCTGGATTAATTATTTGTATGTACTCTCGGCTATATAAATCAATGTGTCAATTTGTTTGTTTACTTTTAATAGAAAAGGTCCGAAAAGCCGAAAAGAACGACCAAATGAAAGGAAAAGCGGCAGCTCTACAAACAAACGAAAGTGTATTTGAAAAAATATACTGTCGGTTTTATTGTGTTACCTTTAATGGAAGTAAATAAACATTTGGATTATTCTTTTATTCAACATACCGTGTCCGGTTTGCGTTAGTAAGGTTTGACCTATACGGGTGTATTTAAATGTTGGGTCAGTGGTGTCGTAAAGTGACGAATTTATTAATAGTGACACGAGTTATTATAAATAATTAAATAAATATTTCACAATATCACATATCACGTTAGTCTGACTCCGAGATAGGTAGCTCAAGAACCTGTGTTACGGATATCAGGATCAACAGTGGGATTACAAATATATACATATAATACTTTTTATTGTGTAAATAAATACTTACAATACATAGAAAACACCCAGACCAAAACAAACAGACATTTGTTCATACTCAGAAAATGTTTGTACTGTGCGAGGATCGAACCCGAAACCCTTGCACCAGAGGACAGCGTTCACTACCACTGTTCCAAACAGGTCGTCAAGTTATTGAACGTATTCTAACATTATTTTATTAAGAGCAAAGAAACAAAGAAGATTATTAATTCAGTGACACAAACAAATCGACAAATCTACAAAGCAATATACATCTTAAATAAAAATAAAAGGTAAGACAGGGCCGATTCGACCAATCTTATTCCGATACTAAGTAAATCTATGGTATAGCGCTGTTATCCTATAGAAATCTGACGTTCTACTATAGATTTATCCATAGATAAATATTGGTCGGATTCGGTGGGTAGGGCTAACACAAGCCGGGGGGCTGATGCAATTCAAAGGTTTTAAATTAGTGTCTAGTGGTTTTTAGTGTACAAATTTGTGTTTATTTGAGCAGTGAAGTGCCGCAAAGTGATCCTAATAATAAGAATCGTTGGATTGTACGTTTTTAAAACTTCTATTGTGGGTCCAGTGAGTTGTCTCTGTTACAACTTGCTTGAACCTAATAGAGTCTTAAAACCCGCGATTGCTTTTAGATTGATATCCGCTGAATCCGTAGGTCGATAAAACGTAAAAACATCGGCGTTTTATTGAGTGACTGTAACTTTGACTGACTTCGACTGTTGACTTTTTCTCAATAAGTTATTTGACATTGGCAAATTATCTTCGGGTAGAGCCATATTAAAAAAAAAATATATTGGTCGAATGGGGTCCTTAAGCAAAGCCCGTAAGGAAGAGTATATATTTCACATTCTATGTATTATGAAAGTTCGTTGTATGTTCTCCGACTTCGCCAAAATTATTAGACCAATCTAGATCTTGCATTCATCAAAAGGTCAATCGTTTCATCAAGGTGTCAATCGATTCGTGTTTGCCGCCCGGATGACAAAAGCTTTTTTTTTACAAAAAAGAAACAATATAGTGAATGTTATATTAATTTTAATATATCAGTAATTTAATAAAGTGTCAATTTTGTAAAAAGGTTCGACCCCATCCTGGACAAACATTTTATGCGATGAACAGAAAACATCTATTTGTTCATTGTCTGGGTGTATATTTAATTGTGTATTTATTTGTAATTCCTCTGTTGTTTTTTTTAACACAAGTGCTTAAGCTACTTACGGAATCGGGTCAATGTATGAGATGTTGTATGAACTTATTTTTTTATATTATTTATAACAAAGTCTAAAAGAGAGCTAGTCGCGTTTCGATTGTATTTGGGTAGTTTTTATATAATACAATAATAATCTACACGCACACAGTGGGAAAGTAAGGCACAATCACAGAATTGGAAGTTGGTCCTTGAATCGCTATATATAGGTGGGGGACTGTTATGTAGGTAGGTACTTGTAACCTTCCTTGGAACTGGCGACTCGTGTGGGGATTACCGAGTCGTCTACAAGATTGCCGCTCGACTAAGATTAGTGCCTATTATTGTTCGCCCCACATAAAAGGAGAGATTTAAACACATCAAACCCCTTTATCCTCTAATTCTATTTGAGACCAGTGAATGCAATCTATTGGGAATAAGTCACTTTAAGCGAAAGAAAATTTAAAAGAACTAGTAGTTTTTAAAGTGAATGAAATTTGTATTCAGAAGACGTCTTTAACTAATGAGGTTTGAAGTAGCGTCTTTGAGTTGCAAGTTTATACCTAAGGTCGTTTTCTTTGTACATTTAACAGTAACTGTACACCGGCCTTCATTATATGCGCATACGACCAACGAAATGTGCCGTTTTGAGGAAATAAAAAAGTACAATGTGGCGAGAATTTAGTACAAGTTGTCTCAGCACTAAGTATTTTATAATTAAAGTGAAAATGCAGAGCATTTGTTAGTGTAATATGAAACTAGACACGTCTACATATGTTGGTGTGCCGTGTAAGTTTGTTTTGTCTAAAAAACATGTTCCTAATGGTCGTATATATATACCTTCGTAATATAACGAGCATACCGTCAAATAAAATGGTTTGACTTTCTCGGTGGCGCAGTGGTTAATGGTACGCACTTTGAAGCGACCGCTGTGCAAGAGGTCTCGGGTTCAATCCCCGGGTCAGGCCAAAAAGTTTGTACCTAATTTTTTGGTTAGAAATTCTTAGTGTCAGCCCGGAGTCAGGAAATTGGCGGTATTTTACCACCGTGCCTCGGAAAGCACGTGAAGCCGTTGGTCCTGCCCCCAATCCCTCTTCGGTCGTGTCACGTTGGTATCCGAGCGAAATATGAGGGTAAGGAAATAGAGAGTGGAATTGTGTTTGTACACACAATTGAGCATAATAATATATTATCCTGCGTACGTGGCTGATCGGTTGGAGGATATTATTATATAATGAAAGTGAAAATACAAAGCATTTGTTAGTTTAATATGAGACCAGACACGACCAAATATGTCGGTGTGCCGTGTATGTCTCTTTTGTCTAAAAACATGTCCCTAATGGTCGTATGTATATACCTTCGAAGTGTGTAATGAGCATACCTTCATATAAAATGGTTTGGCATAGCAAGACGAGTCCACGCTGAAGTGGCAGTGGTCTGGCCCATGGAATTATAAAAACGCCATTTTAGGAAAAAACTCCACTAAGTGTGAAAGAGATCCAACCGGCTCTGATGCAGCTTTAAAGCATCTCTATACGGGTGCGGTGAAGAAAGAACGTCACCCAGTACGTCACTACAGTACTAACGGCTTCGCGTAGTTTTTCAAGTATGGACCTTCTATGAAAAGGCTCAGTCTGGTTCTGGTGCAAAGTCTATGGTGTGTCCACGTACAGCTCGGCATCCTGAGTCTATGGCCACGTCAGCTGAGACAATCGACAATCGTTTGAGCGGCGGTGCAACTCGTAGGACTGCTGACCGTAGAGTGAATAAAGCCACTGGACCGTAAAAGTGTCCATAAGCACCCCAATTTTCGAAAGCCTCATAATTATTTATTTTAATACTATACGCGTTCTGAGGTTTCACCCGCGTGGTGATAGAATACGGCGTTTGACTTTTTTTTTGTAATCAATAGACCTCTCAATAATAGAAAGAATTAATTGATTCTCATTTAAACTACCACAACGACTGAGATATCACAACTTTAAAATCACATTCGCTCCATACAAATGGCGACTGGCATGTGACGTCACACGCAAGTATTTTGTATGCATTGCATTTGAATTTTGGTATGGTAGCTTTTTAAACATGTTTCGTTTATGTCTACGGTTCATTAATTATAATAGCAACTATTAAGTTGCTTCAAAAATGTATGGATTATTCAATGGTATAATTATGTTTTAATAATTTTAAAATGGACTTTCCCATGAATCTTTGAATGACCATAAAACCGGCTAGACGTTATATTTTTAATTGGGATTTTTTGCTATTGGTAACATGTTTACCTATATTTTGATGAAATATTAATATTTTGTAAAATCTCGAGCTTAGTCAAATACCCTACGATAAAATTGTTATATTTTAGGATAATAAACAATAAGTTTATCATTATGAATGGTAAGCGGATGTGTCATTCTGATGTGTATGTAATTATTGTAAAGTTTCATCAAATCCATTATGGTGACGGGTAGGCCACACTAGCGATGCCAATTGATTTTAACTTTTAGCTACAAAACCGGATCTATTTTAAACAATTTCGGGGTTACCATCTCTCGGCAAAGACTTTCATCATCATCATCATTATTTCAGCCAATAGACGTCCTCTGCTGGACATAGGCCTCTCCCAATGTTCTCCATACAGATCGGTCCTGTGCCGCCCGCATCCAATGGATTCCCGCGATCTTCACCAGATCGTCGGTCCACCTTGTGGGGGCCCTGCCACGGTTGCGACTTCCTGTACGTGGCCTCCACTCGGGGACCTTTCTGCCCCAACAGCCGTCTGTTCTCCTCGCTATGTGCATTGCCCATTGCCACTTGAGGCATGCAATCCTTTGGGCTATGTCTGTAACCTTAGTTCTCCTGCGGATCTCATCATTTCTGATACGATCACGCAGGGAGACTCCGAGCATAGCTCTCTTCATTGCTCTCTGGGTGACGTTGAGCCTCCTTAATCGGCACATTGTAACCGGCCACGTTTCGGTTCCGTATGTCATCACGGCAAAGACTTTACTTTTTATTAAATAACCATGCACAAATGTTGAGTCCGTTTTTGTACGCGAAAAATTAATTCCTGCCAAAAGCGGTCATTTTTGGCGTGAATAAATTGTTCGCGAACAAAAACGGACTCAACATTTGTGCATGGTTATTTAATAAATTAAAATATTGTAGGAAGGAGGATTAAAAACTCAATGAAGTATTTGAAAATGTTAATTTTAGATCCATGTGGAGTACCTAAATAATGTAATTTACTAACTGCGTTAGGCAGTGTCTTTATTCGTATATCTTTAGGACGTGGTAACCCGTTAGCTCATTTCAATTTTACGAACTTATTAATAAGATTTTCTAGTTACCCTTATTGAAAGAGGTATATAATTTGTGTAGCCAACAAACTTTATGACTACTTGATAAGATACTTGTATAAGATTCTATAATTTACTAGTGTATGTAGATATGTGTTATTAGTGTCTCACGTTAGGTTTGTAATTTATTCTCCACGTTGACGGATATGGTATAAGGCGAAGATTTAAAATAATAAAACGACTTTTAATGCCCAACAAAACAGTTTGGTTAACATTCGATCCCTGTCCCTGGGCGCAAGCGACACCAAGTTTTATTTATTGAACACGGGAAATTGGCATATTAATGTCTAATTAAAAACTTTGTCAGTGATTTTAAACAAGGCATAATTTTTCTAAATCAATGATCTATTAAAGTATGAGTAAGTCGCTTAAAACTACTTATTTAACCAAAAAATACGTTTTTTTATGTGATGCAGACGAGCAGACGGATCGCCTGATGGTAAGCGATTGCCGCCGCCCATGGACACCTGCGACATCAGTGGTGTCACAAGTGCGCTGCCAACCATTGAACCCCTCTTTCCCCCGGATTGGGCCTCCGGTACTATTACTCACGCAGCGAAACACAGCACAGTGCTGCTTCACGCTGGTTTTCTGTGATCAATAACATGTGATCAATGTGTTTTTCAATAACAAACGATATCTGCGAAAAAAACAATATAAAGGTTAATCAAAACCATTAGTGAATCACGGCCAAGCTACACCTTGTACGCAACCGGGATGACAAACTAAGATGAAGAAGGAAAGAGGCTTTATGAATGCCAAACAAATGAATAAACTCTATGAATATCTACTACGCATCTCAAATTGGTACGTAATCTGGGTTAGGATGCCGATTTCTACGGAGCAAAAATGTAAGTTGTTGCCTATCAAATATTATATTAGTTAAATTAAAACACTTATTTGTTTCTATTATTTAGTAATTTTCCACTATACAGCTATATACGTTACATATTTAGTGACAAAACACCGACCTAAAAGGTTGCTTAAAAAAACAAAATGTAATATTTATGATAAATGTTAGAAGTTCAAAGACAAGCAAAATGGCATTTTTATTTTTTTTACGACTCTTGTTTTTGAATGAAGACGTTTTCCCTTGCTGGAATAATATTATTTTTACCCTTAATATTCTTAACCCTTGAGCGAGATCCAAATTAATGGGGCTTAGCCCCATTTAGAAATTTTACCCAGTGGAAGAAATTTTACGAATATTTCCATGTCTTTTTGTTATTTGAGCACCCAAGCTACTGAAATTCTGCCAGGCAAAAGTTTGTTTAATTTTGCATCCGTTTTTATAAAAAACCCAAATGCATAACATATTCCTTTTTTATATCATATGAAGTAAATAGCCTGTCAATAATGTTATCACATTTGTTAAATTGGCGTTGATTATTAATTTTGTCGTGATCAATCAGCTTCCAATAACCGCAAGACAAACCCTAAATTATTTTGTTATTTAGTATAAATACAATATAACATTTTGGTATATTCAATAATTATTCATATTATAATGGTATTGACATGAGCCAATACGCAAAAGTTGTATTTTTAGTTAACACTATTTTACTCCCTATAAATGTACAAATGTAGTAAATAAATGTTTTATAGATTAATGAACTTGGTGTAATAAACAATCGTATGGATGTATTGTTTTGAATACTTTAATAAACGTGTTTATGAGAAAAATATGTATATCCTAAAACTTAACAAACAGCGATAAGGAGCTTTTAAGTTTTGTATGTTGTACAATAAAGAGTATCTACCTATCTTGAATAAATACGTGGTACAGAGAGCCAAAAAGCGTTACTAAAGTTTGTCAAATTTGTCACTTGAAATTAAACCTAACGTGTTTTAAGGTGAGAATCGATTAAATAAATTTTATAGATTTGTATACATTGATGTGTATCTGTCAGTAATAAACAATTACAAAACGGATTCCTATAACAAAATCATACGCATCATACGCTATTAATTTTATTAATATAAAGGGAGTAAAATATCCAAAATTAACGATACTAAAAGTAATTGCTACACGCACGAACTTATTCACGAAATTAGTCAAAAATATATAAGTTTGAAATTAATCCCAAAGTACTAACAAACGTAAAATTTCGTTTCTAGATATAATTTAATAGAAAAGTATAATGAAAAGAGTGATCTCCTCATAAAATGATATGATTATGCTCAACAGAGAGACAAATGTTTGACCTATGAAAATAACTTATTTTGCTAAATTCAATCAACCTCCTTAAATGGAACTTAATTAGAATAATCGAAGCTAGCAAATACAGAAGTTACCTACTCAATTTGAATCGCTTTCACTTTATGTTCAATAAACGTGTTCACATTTTCACTTTTTTCGAAACTTTTTACGCGTATATGATTTAATTACAAGTGATGATCGTAGTTTCGTAGCTTAGTTCGAACACGTAACGCACTTTTCCGTAGCACTACGTAGTGCGGATGCTACGGCCGCGTGAAGTGCTACGAGTTTGGGCGGTGCGTCGTAGCGGTCGCGTGGTGTCGTGTCGCCGCCGCGCTCGACTGCCGACAGTGCCGCAAGACCGCGGCCGGCCCTCTCCCGCGCCGGCCCGCGCACTCCGCCCTAATGATTAACAAAATACTTCACCTGTGTATTCTTGAGGAACAAAAAGTTCCCATAAACAACTATAAGGAAATAAATGTGAGTGTGCCAGTTTTGCGAGAAAATTCACGGAAGATTTTTGCGTTGTTTACTAAATATTTTATTTTTTAATTGTATGTTTTTGATGGCTGGAAAATTCCCTGAATCGATGTGGTTTTATTTATCCATTTAAACTAATAAAGGCAGGCACATTACCGATCGAATAAGGATTCATATAATTTTAAATTGTTTTGTTGTCATATTTTCAATAAATAAGTTACAAGCAAAAGTAAAATGACAGATTGTTAAAGCGGAATACATACGAAATGTTCAAATGAGGTGCGCGGGCGCCGGCCGCGGCCCCATCTATCCGCAGTAGTGATGAAAGAGACTCAGGCTTTTAAGGCTTTTAATAAAGACTCGCCTTATTTTTGACGCCTCACGACTGACTCAGTCTTTTAGTCCCCAACCTTTAGTCTTAAGACTAGTCTCATTAGTCGAAGTCTTTTAACTAAAACGCTCAGCAGTTACTTAAACAGCTTAAAGGACTTAAACAGCTTAAAGGACTTAAACAGCTTAAAATTAAAAAATACCTATTTTGCCGAACAAAGCTACGAATGCGAAGATATTCTACTGCGTTTTAAAACGTATTTCACCACGCATTATGTAAATTCAAGTATAGATCAAACATTAGCCACATCATCTCAATCACAAAATATTCAGAAGAAAAGTGTTTTTTCTGCGGTATACAAACAAATAAACGCGGTGCAAGACGAGATACAAAAGTATTTATCCATGCCACTAGAAACAGAGGATGTAGACGTTTAACTTTGGTAGTCTAATCAGAAGTATCACCTGCCCTGCCTAACGGAAATGGCTAAAGATATTAAGTATTCCAGCAAGTAGTGTTCCAAGTGAGCAAACCTTTTCGAAATCTGGTAACCTGATCTCAAAAAAACGTTGCAGATTAAGTGATAAGAGCATCAGGACGTCAATGTGCCTATCGTCTTGGATGACTTTTTTGTAGCTGTATTGTTTTTTTTTCACTGTGTTGATTTTTTTGTATTTTTGTTAACGACCTAAAATAGAAGATTGATTTAATTTAATAAACCATAACCAAATCAGATGTATTTATTTTTCCCTAATAAACCCTTACCTAATATGTAGGACATAGTTTTTTTTCTTATATTAATAAAAACGATTTTAATGAAAACTAAACGCTTTACTTGAACGCCAGCTCTCTCGAATAAAAACACGTAGCCCTTTAAGTCTCTTTAAGCCGTATAAGGCGTTAAGTCGTTTTAGGAATTTAAGTCGTTTTGGCGCAACTAGTCTTATACGTTAAATGACTGAGTCGTATTATTGAAGACTAACAGCTAAAGTCTTAAATTTAAAGCAAAGTCGTGTATAAAGAGGCGAGTCTTATCTTAAACGACTTAAAGGACTGAGTCTCTTTCATCACTAATCCGCAGGCAATGACACCTGAATTGGCCGAGCGAGGTGTTGGAGAGCGCTGCTTCTAGGGTTGTCATCTTTATTTTAATTTTATGTATTTATTTAATTTGAGACAGTAAAGGTTCATTTTCATTTTTTTATGACATAGGGGGCAGATGATCAGACGGCTCACCTGGTAAGCAATTACCGCCGCCAATAGACATCAGAATCGTCAGATGAGACACAGGTGTTCAAGCAGAAAACTTGTGTATGTTAAAATATTTACCTTAACATAAGTAAATTTTGTGTATTAAGTCTAATTTGCAAGGACTTTGGGATTTTAGAGGCATCATTTATGCTTCACCAATACACAAACTTATTACATTTACGCACTATATTGAGAATCTAGGAGATTATTGATGTTTTCCAAATAAACCTGTCTAACATGAATAATAAGAGATCTAATTACAATTTTGATATTAATACAGCATATTTTAAGCTTTAATACAGTACCCGCTGGCATTAGCAACCCTACGACCGCAAAACTCCCCAGCGAAACCATGGCCTATAATAGACTACCTGTTGAAAGTCACGTGACCAAAGCTGATATAGAGCATTTAACCACGTGTAGGAACTTCTGGTTAATGCAGGCCACTAATAGGCAAAACATTGCATTCTTATTGGTCATAGTGGTCTGTAACTTTTATTAAATATAATCCTAGGTCAAAAACTGGGAACGCCTATGCCTCTAATCACACGTGGCAAACTAGCTAATGATCAAGTTACTATCAGGCAGAACCCTAGGCTTTGGTTGGTTAGCTCTTTAGCGTTCAATGGAGTAACATCTACTTTTTTCTACTTAACTTCTTTTCTGAAATGTAATGGATAAATGAACTACAAACTGTTTACCTGATTTCGGTTAAGACAACTGCTCCTTTATGAAGCAGTACATTTATCTGTCCTGCCTTAATACGAATATACATAAATGTTAAATTTTAGTGTTACTGCAATTACTTTTTTTTCATCATCATCATCATCATCAGCCCATTTAAGTCCCCACTGCTGGGGCACGGGCCTCCCTCAATCATATGAGGGGTAATTGCCATACTCACCACGCTTGGCAGACGGGTTGGCGAGGGTTTTGATATGAATGAAGAGAATTACTTTTTTTTAATGCATCAGTATTACTAGGTGTGAATGCTGACTTTAAGTTTCAAATGTACTTTACTTTTTATTTATTTCAACGCTTAATTTTTACTCGGTGTAAATGATGGATGGCACCACCTAGCGATTCGGATATATGTTAGAGTAAGCGCACATATCATTTTTCTTTTTAAAAATACTCAAATTATTTTTTTTTAAAGTGCATGATTCGAAAAGTTACATTGATGGCAGTGTTAACAAGTTATATCTTTTAAAAAGGGGTCTGTAGAAGTCCCAACTGTCCAACACCACTCATAGCCCTTAGACACTTTTTTGTACAATGAAAGGTAGGTATACTGCAGTCCATAATATGAGTTAGTATATTATTTTTCTACGAGTATAATACTTAAGTATCTAAAACACGACCTACAAGCCTAATATTTAAAATCTTAGTAAAATTTTCACGAAAGATATGAATTGTGCTTCTGGGTCTGACAGATTAGTCTTAATATAAAAAATCCTAGTCCATTTACTTAATAAAAACGTTTTTTTCTTATCTGGCCGTGAGAAGCTGCGGGTAGCAAAGCACTTAATAAAGTCACGTGTTAGGAGTAGTTACGTAAAAGGAAAATATAGATAATCCTTTTGCAGCATTTTTTTGTCAATATAAACCGGAGGCCCAATCCGGGGGAAAAGGGGGTTTCATGGTTGAAAGGAAAAAAAGTGCTTGTTTAATAAGTTCGATACGGAACCCTCGCACGAATAATCATGCAACTGGCTTGGCCGTACGTAAATAGGTACCTACTTGTATTTGTCATTGTCTAAGCTTATTACAAAAAACAACTTTGATACCGGCTTTAATCCTAAACTACACTTGCTGCTCATGATTATAACGGAATAATGTTAGTTCTTAAATTTTTATTACAAATCCTCAACTAACCGTAGACCACTTAGTACCGCAGGATAGTGTCAAAATTGATCGAATCATTCAATCACTCGTTCAGTGACATTTCATTTTACATAACCTTGTTTTGTTGTCTGAAGTAAAAATATTTTAGAAATATTTTTAAGCAACAATAAATTAAAATATTGTTTTAAGTAAAGTTTCCAAGTAATATGAATATGCGTTGCTTATATTTTTGTGATTAAATCCAACAAATAAATTTACTATTTTTCTCTCAATAACTTTAGTGTAAAACCGAATGATTTTTTTTACTGAAACCATATTTAGAGGTTATTATTTTAGTACTCACTTCAAACAAGGGGTTCGAGTGCTCTAACTTGAGTATTATAGTTGATATACTTAGTAACGATAAACTTAGTTTTGTAATAATGTTTATTCTAGTTCTTCAGTTATTCCCAGTATTAATCCCACTACTTATTTTCAACCACGATTTGGAATAACAGGGAATGTGTTTACGGGTCGGCGAGAATTGCGTTTCATAATAAAATATTTCTCTATTTCTCAATACACTTACAACGAAACTGATCTACATTTGTCCTTAGTTTCGTACGATACAGAGGTTGGTATTATGTGTGTGTAGGTAAACCTATTTATTTAGCGTGTTTGCACCGCAATCCGATTTCTCCGTAATTTTGTTTATGCCGTCTAATTTTGGACCTTCGCGACCGCTTTGGGGTAGGCACGAACTCGAATATTCATCTTATATACAAATTACTGATAAACATTTACTTTCGGTTAATTTATGTTACGTGAAAATCAGAGCAAAGACTATGTAGAAGTTAAACAAACCATTTGTTATTATACTTCAACTTGGTTCTAATGTTTTCACAAATATCACATTCCTTCATTACAGACAAAGATAATTTTAGAGCGATGGTACTTAGTAAATAAGAATCTGCGCCTTTTTTATTGGGGGGGGGGGGGGGGGGGGGCTTCGCATAGGTCCGAAGATTTTTATATCTGTGTGCGCATATCTACCATTCACTCAGCGGTGAGGAAAAACAGAGGATACTTGCACCTCAGCCTATCGGGTAGCTACGACACGTGTAACCATGATGCAGTTGGTCCGGTTCCCTTGTGTAATGGTTGCGAAGGTCAGACGGCATTGTAAATATTTGACTTGTCGAATTCAGAATCATGGTTCAGGCGTGTACCTACCCTAGGTTTTAATGTGATAGCTTTGGACACAACTATAGTAGCAACACAATGGAGCGCTGCTGTTGCTTTAAAGTGCAACCCACTACCCTTACCTAATTGTTCGCGGATATAGCTTATACCCTACTTGTTCAAGACCGAAATATCTACAACGTTTGGTCACAGTATACCAAGAGGATAGTTCTTTTTACTGTGGTTTGTTGATGAAGATATTGTATGGCGGCGTGTCTTTAAATAGATAAACCGAGTTCTTTTCTGTAAACGGATGTTGAAAGCGAGCCTCACAATACGCGTTTTCCCCTGCCTTTTCTCAATGCTCCCAATTGAACGAGATGTATATATTTGATTGCATTTCAAAAGGTGGATTACAATGAAGATAGACGAAAGTAGGTCATTGTTACAAGATATATATAATAATGTTATTTTTTACGCATTAGCTTATTTGATTCCATTTACATATTACATATAATATCATATCATAACTTAGATTTATTAAAATATGTATCTACTTACAAACTTAAGATTTACCTACAAATTTAAACTTTCCGTTTCCTTATACAAATAATGAGAGATGAGAGGTGAAGCAAGGATGTCCTTAAAAGGAGACCAAGATACATAAAAAGGAATGTTGGTGGACAAACTGTCAGATGATCCGACGACATCAAAGCTCAAACTGGAGCAACGTAGTCCCGGAAAGCCAATGGCACAACATAGAAAGGCATATGCTCTGCATTGGAAAAATACATGCTGCTGAAGAAGAAGAAGAGAAGATATAAACAGGACTAAACGCGACAAAAGAAGATAGGCAGAGAGCCATATTGTGGAGGTACCGTGCTATTAAGAAATGTGGGATAGTGCAAATATTACGCTTTTTATATTTAAAAAGTTAAATACGTTTTAATACGGATAATAAAACGCAAAAAATGGCATTAATCAGAATAACCAAACATTTAATATGAATAACTAAACGCTAGAAACGTCAATTATCATTTTGACACATTTGAGAGCGAAGTAACTGTCAGTTGAATTTATAGACTATTCATAAAGCATAGACTTAGGATGCCGTTCTTATTCTATAGTTGAATTTTATATAACTTAAAGCGTAGTGATAAATGTACATGACTTCGTCTCAGGTGATTAAAATATACTAGAAACCTTTTTATTTACAGTCGACTTAATCCAACTGGGTGCTTTGAGTACTGGGTTATTTAAGTCTACTAATTGGTCAACTTAAATCACCCAGGTGAATTAGCCCTGGTGATTTAAGTGGAATAATTCTCCTTGATATAACTGACGACTTACATGGACATGACGTTATTAAAAGACGTTAAATTGAAAAAACAAGTACATTTTTCTAATATCGTCGCGTTAGCTCGCTACATATATAGTGATCTGTGCGTCGCGTTCAGTACTGTTTATAAATAGTGTTCCTAATATTATATGATGACATCATTGCATACCTATGTTTACGAATAAATGAAAAAAAATGAAATAAAAAATAGGTATATATTTAAATTGTGTTTAAGTTATACGTTACTATTAAATAAGAAATTCTCGAACACTTGTTACCTTCTCAACGTTATTATTAAATAAGAAATTCTCAAACACTTGTTGCCTTCTCAAATTTAACAAATAAACGTTTTGATTTTGATCCCATTGTTATTAAGTAATTTTGATAAGGTTTGAGATTTCATAGCAAATCTCATATTTCTATAATAACAAGCAATAGCGGTCAAATATTGTTACTGAAGATTGAAGTTAGCAGGCCACCTCCGGGGAAATCTAAAAGTTGTCTTAGACCTCACGACAATATGGGACTGTAGGGACAATCCACATCTAAGTTTCAACGCGAACCACGAATCGAATAAAGCGTAAAGGTGGGTCTATCTAGAGGGAACTCTCTAGTATATCTATAATCTGTGGTCTATGCTAGACGAGGCGAGCACGAGCTTAGTGCAAGCCGGTCAACTTTGCTCCGGTGTCTCGGGGGTTGTGGATGTACAACGCGCCAACATTGATCACTCTCTAGCAATTTTGTTGTGTTCGTCAAAAAACTAACAATATAACAGAGTCATGCCCGAGCCAAACGCTCGTTCGAGACTCGTTAGTCGGTCTACACTAGTCCGCACCACCAAAAAAGTCCCGTGAAAAGCGCGCTTGAGTCGCTATCAACATTAAAATTTAAGCTTTATGCTCATAGACACAAGGAATCTCAAATTTTAGTTCCGTGTTTTACGCGGGATATCTTTCGTGATGCGCTCTGAGCCCAATTCTCGTGCTCGTGATATTTGAAAAACATGGCGGATGTCACATGAAATGATGTTTTAGTGATTTATCTCGTATGATAATAAATGTCACGAGTATGAGATTTGGGCTCTCTTATGCTTATCTCTCTTCGAGCGTTTGACTCATCTTTAACTATACTCCGTTTTGTCGATTGTTAGACAAACAGGAAGCCAATGCGAGTGATTATTGTAGGCTCGTTTTAAGTGTAGGTACACTAGTCGAGAGCAGAGCGGATCGGCTTTCGCTCAGTTGGTGCTCGACTGGACCGGCATAGACCCACCTGTGGCAGACGTAAAGAAAACGCGCATAAAAATAGTAAAGGAATATATTAAAATAAATAAATAAAAAATACAATAAAATAAATAAATAAAAAATACAAACCAAATTTCCAAGCAAGATTTTTACGACAAGAACGAAACAAAAAAGCAATGACAACTTCTGTCAAGATAAGTAAAAACATTATAAAAAACTAAACTTGACCCAAGGAGTCTGTACTCGACACCACCTTCATGTAATTCCTAATGGGTTCGAGATGTAGCAAAAGACTAAGTAATTACAGATGTCTAATTAATTTATGTTGTACTAAGCGGTCGTAACTCTTAGGTAGGAGAAAAGAAACTTTAGTTCTTTATGTGGATATTTTTAGTGTTGGATCTTCCTTTTGAAGCGTTGTTCTTATAAATCGCTTGTAATTAGTTTGTTGTTTTAATTACAGCTACAGATTTTTCTCACAGCTAGTTTCATAAATTATGTAAATAAATAGGTACAATAAAGATAAAAGATAAAAAAAACTTTATGCAATTTAGGTCCACACAGAACACTTATGAATGTCACAATAGGTACATTATATCTACCGCTGGTTCGGAATGTCCATTTCTACTGAGAAGACCAGACCAGCAAGAAACTCAGTAGTTACTCTTTTCAAATATTGATGATGTTACAGAGTTTCAATTGAGAAGAGAAAAAAATACAATTATGAAAGTTAATAAACTACTATGAATAACTCTGAATAACTGAAAAGATTAATCAATTAACATGACCAAGTAGAAATCACAGTACCTCATTGGAATTAGGTAAAGTATCAGTTGGACTTACCAAGCTGGACTTTTTGTCTGAGGTAGATGTTCTCGTCTACAACTTCCAGTGCAGAGCTTCCAACCTTTACAAGAGTGGGTACGACATGGGAATTCGACATGATTTTCGTCTCGTCCATGTTCATTTTCAGACCCACTTGTTGGGAGACTCTACTGAGGTCGTCAAGCATTGTGCCTAGGTCTTCCAAGGTCTCAGCCATGACTACGATATCATCAGCGAATCGAAGGTGCGTCATATACTCACCATTTATATTGATGCCAAGTCCATCCCAGTCCAGAAGTTAAAAAACGTCCTCCAACAGAGTGGTGAACAGTTTCGGTGATATAACGTCACCCTGTCTCACACCTCGCCGGAGAGGAATGGGTTTTGATTCCTGGTCCTGAAGATGGACTGACATTGTGGCGTTTCCGTACAATGACTGCAACACTTGTATGTATCGGTAGTCTATTCGGCACCTTTGGAGAGACTGTAGCACGGCCCAGGTCTCGACAGAGTCGAAGGCTTTCTCATAGTCCACAAACGCAAAGCATAATGGCAGGTTATACTCTTCGGTCTTCTGTATAACCTGCCGCAGCGTATGTATGTGGTCAATAGTGCTAAAGCCTTTTCGGAACCCGGCTTGTTCGGGAGGCTGGAAGTCGTCGAACCTGCGTGCGAGACGATTCGTTATAACTCTCGGAAACAGCTTATATATGTGGCTCAGCAGCGTGACAGGCCTGTAATTCTTCAATTGGGATTTGTCACCCTTTTTGAAGAAAAGCCTTACCACGCCAGAGTGCCACGCTTTGGGAGTCTTTCCCTCAATGATGATGGAGTTGAAAAGCCTCTGAAGGGCTTTCAGGACAAGTCGTCCACCTGCTTTCAGAAGCTCCGCTGTGACTCTATCATCACCCGGTGCTTTACCGTTCTTAAGCTGTTTGAGAGCTATGCTAATCTCGTATAGGCTGACGTCCGGGATATCTTCGGTGTAGTGCCGGGTTAATTTGGCTCTGCGCACAACGGCCTGAATGACAGGTGTGCGTGATGTCGCGTAAAGCTGTCCATAAAAGTGTTCGATCTTGGCCAAAAGTTCTGGGCGTGACGTGACGATTCTGCCATCCTCTGTTTTCAGCTTGGTCAACAAGCTCTCTCCAATAGCCAGATCTCTAGCGAAGACTTTGGAGCCTTTGTTCCGCTCTATGGCCTCTTTAATACGTTCCGTATTAAATTGGCGTATGTCCCGGGTCAGGCACTTGGAGATGCGCTTGCTAAGCTGCCGTTGTTGACGAGCTTCATCAGAGGTTTGCAGAACCATTTTCCGCCTTTCCTCCATTAGCTTTAGAGTTGGCTCCGAGATTTTACTGGCTTTTTTCGTACGGCTGGGTCTGAAGACCTTTGCACCCGCCGTAAGGACAGCTTCTACGAGCCTTTCATTATATTTGTCCACATCTGAGCAGCTCTCTAGGCAATCGAAGCGATTTTCCAGTTCAAGTTGAAAGCTTTCGGGGTTTTCAATTTGGATGGCTACAGGGCGGAGCGTAGATTTCATCAGTCGATACCTTTCGGATGCAACGTGTAGATTCAAAGTGCCTCTTACCATTCGGTGATCACTTCCAGTGTTCAGCGAATTGATCACTGAGACATCATTGAATATCCGGGTCTTGGTAGACATGATGAAGTCAATCTCATTTTTTTGTCAATCACTTACGATGCAGCCGTTTTTTAAAGAAGGAGTTCATCATGTAGAGTCCCTCCCTCTCCATATACTCCGCTAGCATTCGACCTCGGTGGTTCCGGATTCCTGATCCAAATTGCCCCACTTTCGACTCCTCATCGCCCTTTTTGCCTAGCCTTGTGTTGAAATCTCCCATGACAACAGTGTAGTGAGTATTGGAAGTATGTATTGCCCGAGAGATATCCTCATACATTACTTCCACTTCCTCGTCGGGGTGTGTCGAGGTCGGGGCGTAGGTAAACCTGTATTACCTTTAACGAATACCGTTTGGTAATTCTGAGTGTAAGGTACGCCACCCTATTCGACACACTTCCGATTTGTACAATGTTGTTCACGAGGGACTTGTGGACAATAAACCAGACTCCACCTTTGGACAGTTCTTTGCCCTCCCGGAAATAAAGCAGATTCCTGGATTTAAGGATCATCGTATCCTCGCCCTGTCGTCGGACTTCGGATAATCCCACAATACTCCAGCGAATTCTGCTTAATTCTTCCTCTAGTTCCAGCAGCTTCTCTTCGGTCCGCAGTGTGCGTGTGTTGTACGTTGCCAGGGCCAAGGTTGTTTGACGGTAGGTATTCGCCACCCGGGGATTCTTGGCACCCCTGGTCCCGGCGCCTCGCCCGCTCCCGTCATCGCCGGCTCGGCCTCCGGTACCGCCGGGCACTTGGGGCCTTTTGTTGATTTTATAAATCATAGGGGGGGTTTGGGCCTACACCCACCACGCTGGCCCAGTGCGGGTTGGTGGGGAACGCCAGAGCCTCGTCTGTTGTGCAGGAGGGTGCGCCACGTGCAGGTGAGGTTGACTTAGGCCCCGTTAGATATTGGGCGGGACCCCTTACACGCCGGAGTTTAATGTTACCATCATAATTATAATATGCTTTATTGTTACAATTGTAGTTTACATGAAATAGGTGTTACAAAGTATTTGCGTCGAATACAATTTACCATTCTAAGCATACAATAAATTAAGGTACCTTTGAAAACTATTCATGTAGTCATATCTAATGCTAATAAATAAATAAAATTGGCGGCGCCATAGAGCTGTTTTAAGTTGATTCTGATGACTATGCTTAAAAAAGTGCACTGTGCTGTGTTGTGCTGCGTGAGTGAGGGTACCGGAGGCCCAATCCGGGGGAAAGTAGGGATTAAAGGGTGGCAGCACTCTAGTGACTCCACGGGTGTCGCGGGTGTCCATGGGAGCCGGCAATCGCTTGCCATCTGGTGATCCGTCTGCTCGTCTGACACTTATCACATTAAAAAAAAAGAGCCTATTCATGCACCGGTATCGAAATATTACATCATCGACCTGTCATCAAACTAATTGATCGAATGAGCGAAACAAAAGGAGAGGTAACAATATAAATGAAAAGTTAGCAAATAAAATCCAAACGAATTGAAATTTAAAAGGAAATGAATAATTATCAAAGGGCTGAAGCTGTTGATATAAATTTAACATTGTTAAATGAATTTTGGTGCGGTATTTATTAAAATGAAATAGCTGCTCAATTAAAATTACGAAACGTTTCCAAATATTTTTCTTTCGACTCCAATAGCTTTCACCATCAACAAATCACTATAGTAAACACAAAGACTTGGGGAAAACAGCAAATCATTTCATTCATTAAAAATTAATGATATACATTTTTTTTTAATATTCACAACATCAAATACATTGATCTGACTCTGAAACAGGTAGTTTGAGCACCATTGTTACGGATATCAGAACTAATAGCGGAATTACAAATATATACATTTAATACTTTTCTTTTGTAAATATATACTTATAATACATAGAAAACACCCAGACCAATAAAAACAGACATGTTCATGCACACAAATGTGTACTGTGCGAGGATCGAACAAGCAACACTTGCTCCAGAGGCAGCGTCCACTACCACTGATCCGAACGGCTCGTCAATTTGACAGATATGTTGTTCATGGTCAGAAGGTTAAAGTCAATCTAAAGACTTATTGAATGAAAGATTCTTCCGTCTGCCGCGAGTCTTTGCGGTTAGTATGGATCTTGCTGGTTAGAGAATAAATGGCAATAAAATAACTACGCACTCACTTTTGTTATTTCCATTTTAGGGTTTTTATAAAAAGCAATAAAGTAAACATGCCTACATAAGACCGCCTTCCGGTCAGCATCAAAAGCACCGTGGGAGAGCCACGCTTCGGCATGAATGGGCCGGCTCGACCGGAGTGACACCACGGCCTTACAGAAAACCAGCGTGAAGCAGCACTGTGCTGTGTTTCGCTGCGTGAGTGAGGTTACCGGAGGCCCCATCCGGGGGAAAGGGCACTTGTGACTCCACTGGTGTTGTAGGTGTCCATGGGCGGTGGCAATCGCTTACCATCAGGCGATCCGTCTGTTCGTCTGCCACCTATCACATAAAAAAGTATCTTAATACTTTAGTACCATGTCAAAGTAACTGTTTTGCTTATTACAGACAGTTTTCAAGGGGTTCGTAAAAAATGTTACTTCGATATGGTACTCAAGTGTTATGCTACTTTTGATGCTGACCGCACTATCCGTTGATACTTGCATTTTGTTTTTGTGCAATAAAGATTATCTTTAATCTATAACTGTAACAAAGAAATAAAATAATTGTAATAATAAATTTAGATTGTTTTAGAATCAATACAAAGTACTAACCAAACACTAAGGGTTGCAAGAGACTTCATACATATTCATGGAATAAGCTCATACTCTACACACTATAGAACTTGTACATACTTACCCACAAGACATTCCCATTTACTGACCTTCCAATCACGTTGATTATAACACTACACCGACGATTTCTACAGTGTGTCCGGAGATCGGTGTCTGAACTTTGAAGGCCAGTTATAATCAATGTTATCGGCAAATTCAATCAAAAATATTTTTCTTTCATTAAAAAAATGGCGGCCAATTTTTTTTAGTTACAAAGTCCGAATGGGTTCGTTTATTTGGCAATATCTGCCGATGTAGAAGACTTACGAGCATAAAAGTAGATTAGTTTGTTAGCTTAAAAAGCAGGCAATAAGTTGATATTAACAGATTTATCAAATGCCTTAAAAATTACTTAAAACGTAAAAAAACTTGTAAAAAAAGTGTTTATTTTCAAGTAATAGTTAAAGCACATATATTTTTAATAAAATTATGAAATAATATGTTTTACCTAAAACTTGCATTTAATGACATTCAAAATCGTGAGTAAAATACTCAACACGCGAGTAACAGAGTGATCTCTAACGGCTCGATTTAATTACTCGCCTTCTCAGGTTGGACACCGATCTCTGGACACACTGTATGTCTGTATCCGCTCTTGTGGCACGTCGATAGACCTATCACTTTCAGGACACTTAACTAGTTAATACCTATTACTAATCTCGCTATCCAATTACTTATAAACTTGTTACATTATACCAAGTAGTTACTGACTTGAGGTTTTATGTCGAGAGACTGGTCGTCAATCAATGAATTACGGTAAATTTATATTTGTTTCAAACCAGATCTCATTATATATATAGTTTTTTGTCAGTGACTGGTCTTGTCATCAAATCATTGAAGTTATACCTATATAGCACTTTGCCACATATACGAGTAACATTTTTATGTTCCTAATAAAAATCCCTGTATGTTGTATTGTTAAGGAAAGAACAAGCTTGAAATACCTTTTGCCGGAAAGAAAGATGATTCTGTATCTCGGAGGATTCGGCAATTAATTAGTTCCGTCAGTTTGATTGTGGTTGTTATCCAACCTCGTCTGAAGTCTTCAGGGATTGTTTGAAAACAATAAGAAAACCATACTCACTTACATATGTATGTATGTTCATACATACGTTATCTCTTAGGAATCCTTGACTGCCTCGGCGGCGCAATGGTTAGTGGGTCGCACTTTCAAGCGACGGTTGCGCTTGAGGTCCCGGGTTCGATCCCCGGGTCGGGCCAAAATTTGTACCTGAGTTTTTCTGTTAAGAAATTCTCAGTGTTAGCCCGGAGTCTGGAAGTTGGCGGTCTTGTACCCCCGTGCCTCGGAAAGCACGTTAAGCCGTTGGTCCTGCGCCTAATTCCAATGACAAACTAAACAACCAATAAATAAAAATGAATAAAATAAATATTTCACAACATCACATACATTGATCTGACTCCGAGATAGGTAGCTCGAGCACATGTGTTACGGATATCAGATTCTACAGTTAAAATTACAATTACCAATGCGGTTGATGGAGGGTTTTCGCGTGTGAAAAATCCGCTAGATGGCGTACTGTTGGACTGAGGTCCAACATCAATCGCATTGGTTGTTTACCGCCGCACTCAGTCGTTGATTAACTTAGTTGGCTACTTAAGAAAAAATATTGACACTTATTTTGATACGCATAAAGACTACCGATACTAAAGTTAATGAACACTTAGCTTAAATGACGTCTCTGAGTGCGGCCGTTAGCTTTGTCAAATTGACATTTTGACAGCTCACGTTTAAAAATAACCAATCACATTGTTTAAGGACCTCAGTCCTATAGTACTCCATCTAGCGGATTTTTCACACGCGAAAACCCTCATTTGATACACAAAGTGGTATTCCTAAAGGTATTTCGTTGTGACTATAATATGGTAGGAAAATACATCAAATATTTCGCAGCAAGACCTGTCACTGAAAAAACTCAACCGAGTATAATGAGTAACCTCGGGAAACGGGCACCTTATAATTTAGATTCGTTATAAACGTATTCGTCACGCACGATCACATACTCGAACATAGGAATTACGTTTGTATGATTTCCTTACATAGGTAATACTTGTAGAAATGTACATTTACGTGTACCATACCATTATTATTACAGTTCACTTATTTCTATAGAACTGTAGGTTCCTTTGTCTGTCTGATTAATAACCTTGGTAATAATATGTTACTATTATTATTATCAGCCTATAAACTGTCCCACTACAGGGCAAATGCCTCCATAGGTAAAAATCATGTTATCGCTACTATAATGGGATTTGGCTTAATCACCACGCTTGCCAAATGCGGATTGGTGATCACTAATCCCGAGCTATGTTCGAAAAATTCGACCCAGGAATCGAACCCAGGACCCCGAGATCACGGCCCGGTAATTAAACCATTAGACCAACAGGGCGTCAGGGAAATAATATGTCTAAAAACGAAAATCAATGCAAAATTAAATGCGTCAAACTTTTCCACTAATTTCAAGTGGCATAATTAGGGCATTTTGTGTAGGTTGTCTAACGCTATTAGCGATGAAATCGCCTTATCTTACTTTTTTTTTAATTATTATTTTACAGACTAATTACAAAATAAATAACATAGGATGATGACAGTGCAAATTGCTAATAACAAGCCTCCACATTTGTTTATCTTTATGAATAACATTTTTTACGGCACCTTTATATTATAAATTAATTTATATTCTACTACTAATAATTATAATACTACTACAGTTTGGGTGCTGAGAACCATTAATTTTTATTGAAAAAATTTTCGGCTAATATCCGTCTCGTGCTAGCGGAAGTGCAAAAAAGATCGATATTTATCTCGTGAGGTAGGCTGTTGAAACTGGACGTGCTCCAGGTAAAGAAAGCATTTTTCCTGTAATTTGTAGTCCTTATGTCTGTGTTTGTGCAATAAATAGGTAATATTATCTATCTATGAGAGATGACGATGGCTAGAGGCTGCTCCCACTGCATAGACCGGACTGACTGACCGGATGGCGCAATTGGTAGTGACCCTGCCTCTGACGCCAAAGGTCGTGGGTTCGATCCCCACCCTGGACAAACATTCGTGCGATGACAACTTGTGCTTGTTCAGTGTCTGGGTGTAATATATGTATTTAAGTATATATTTGTATTCTTCTGTTGTCTGATATCTGTAACACAAGTGCTTAAGCTACTTAGTACGGAATCAGGTCAACCTATGAGATGTTGTGAGAGTTATTATTATTATAGAGAGTCGGGACAAAGCTCTACACAAACGAACATTTATTCTTTTTAACAGTGTTGGAATAATGCAAAGAAATCTGCACCTTCAGCATCCTCCTCACGTGGGTGATTAATTAATTAATTCCACCTCAAGTCCACCACACCTCGTAAGGGGTTTTTACGCGTTCTTGTTTGATGTACGTACAGTTAGCATCAAAAGTAAACGATTAAAAAGTACAAAGATTGTTTTAATAATGATTCATTCATGTGTTTGACGACCCGATTGGAACAGTGGTAGTGGACGACCCGATTGGAACAGTGGTAGTGAACGCTGCCTCTGATACAAGGGTTGCGGGTTCGATCCCCGCACAGTACAAACATTTGTGTGCATGAACATGTTTGTTTGTATTGGTCTGGGTGTTTGCTATGTATTGTATGTATGTATTTACAAAAGAAAAGTGTGATATGTATATATTTGTAATCCCACTGTTGATTCTGATATCCGTAACACAGGTGCTTGAGCTTACCTATCTCGGAGTCAGATTAATGTATGTGATGTTGTGAATATTATTTATTTATTTATTCATTTAAGAGCCGGCCTTCTCGTCTTAGCTTGAATTCCCGGTTGCGTCCGAAGCTGTCGCTCTGGAGCCCGTGTACGTTTAGACCATGATTCAGGATTCGAGGACACTGGTAATAAAAATCTAAATATATAAAATTCTCGGTCACAGTTTTCGTTGCCATATCCTCCGAAACGGCTTGACCGAGTTTGGATGAATTTTTGTGCTTATCCGGTATCTATGAGAATCGGACAACATCTATTTTTCATACCCCCTAAATGTTAGGGGTAGCCACCCCTAAATTTTATTTTTTAGACAAAATTTTTAATTTCTCTTTTTTTATGATTACAAACATACAAAAATCCATACAAGTCCTCAATTTTCACCCTGTCCGATCAACCCTTTTATTTATATGGCAAAAACCGTTTGCCGGGTCAGCTAGTAAAATTAAATAAATATTTCACAACACATTGATCTAACTCCGAGACAGGTAGTTCAAGCACCTGTGTTACGGATATCAGTATCAACAGTGGGATTACAAATATATACATATAATACATTCCTTTTGTAAATAAATACTTATAATACATAGGAAACATCCAGTAGAATATAAACAAACATGTTCATAACTATAATGTATCAATACGGGGATTAACACGATATTTATTATGTTGAGTCCGCTCGTGACCACGGCTGCTGTAACGTAGCCGAAACGTCGACCCGAATATGTGAGTGCGCAATGTTGTTTCACATAATACATCTCGTGTTAATACCCGTATTGATACATTATAGTTATAATGCAACGCGAAAATCTAAAAAAAAAAACATGTTCATGCACACAAATGTTTGTACTGTGCGGGGATCAAACCCGCAACCCTTGGACCAAAGGCAGCGTTCACTACCACTGTTCCGAACGGGTCGTCAATGAATCTTTTAAAGGGCGGAAACGCTTAAATATTACTTATATGCAATACCTCTGGCGTTGCAGATGTTCATGAGCGGTAGTCACTTGCTATGAGGGCTATAGGGTAAAAGAATTTTTTTTTTTTATAATAAGTTGCAACAATAATAGTCATATTTTTCACATTTTATGTTTTGACCATGGGAGAACCACGCTTCTGCATGAATGGGCCAGCTCGACCGGACAGATACCACGGCTTCACTGAAAACTGGCTTTCGCTGCGTGAGTGAGGGTACCGGAGGCCCAATCCGGGTTAAAGAGGGGTTTAAAGGTCACTTGTGACTCCAATGGTGTCCATGGGGTGGCAATCGTTTACCATCAGGTGATCCGTCTGCTCCTACCACCTGTAACATAAACAAAAAAAAACCGGCCAAGTGCGAGTCGGACTCGCCAATGAAGGATTCCGTAGCAGCAAGTAAGATATGGAAGGTAAATTGCGGTTTACGGTTTATAACATATTTAGAAAAAACTACTCACTATATCTATTTCAAACCAATTTTCGTTGCTAGTTTTTATGATTATGTACATCATATATTTTTTTTTGTTTTATAATTCATTTATTATAGACATTTAAGGGGGGGGGGGCACACAATTTACCACTTTGGGAGCGTGTCTTGCGCAAAGTATTGTGTTTATAAAAATCGTAATGCGGTTAACAAAATACATCTATTTACCAAGTTTTAATAGTATAGTTCTTGTAGTTTGGAAGTAAAGTGGCTGTGACATACGGACGGACGGACAGACGGATAGACATGACGAATCTATAAGGGTTCCATTTTCTGCCACTTGGCTACGGAACCCAAATAAAGAATAGATAGAAGAAAATACTCGTAAAGTTGCGACAGTAGTTATAGGTACCTACTATCAGTGACCCGTAACACTTGGCTGCATGACAAGCCACAGGCTAGCACGTGGATTGTGCTCGTGGCAAAGTTTTTACTCGCCTACCTCAAAATTTATATAGTGTAAAGCAAAGTTGGCGAGACTCCAGCACATGGATGCCAAGTTCAGGAGTTGTTTACATAAACTGTCGTCCGCATTATAATCGTTTAGGCGGCTTTGATCCGTCTTATGGAAAATTTGTTGTTACTTCTACCTGTACTTTGTTTTAGATTAATGAAGGTAACATAATAACCCTGTTATTATGCGAGAAAATGTGACATCCATTAATACTGACTTATATTCATCATTTTGAACATTTTTTGTTGAAAAATTGTCTTATAAATAGTACCTACTAGCGATCTTCGCACAGATGTAATTACGTATAGTTATAATTGATCAAGACGGGATTGAATAATTATAGTTATAATCATCATCATCATCATCAGCCCATTTAAGTCCCCACTGCTGGGGCACGGGCCTCCCTCAATCACATGAGGGGTAATTGCAATTTTAGGCGACAGCTGCGCTGATACCTGCGTCATCTTCACTCACTTCGATCCCCAGGTCGGGCCATAAAATTGTACCTGAGTTTTTCTGTTAAGGCGACGGGTAGAGCACACCAGCGACGCCAATCGATATTAATTTTTAGCTACTAAACCGTATCTATTTTCAACAATTTTGGGGCTACAACATGTCGGCACACACATATATTATTTATTAAATAACCATGCACAAAGGTTGGGTCCGTTTTAGTACGCGAAAAATTGATTCACGCTAAAAGTGGCCGCTTTTGGCGGTAACTTGTGTACTTGACGCAGGGTAAAGAATATAGGAAATTTCTTGTTGATACACTTGTGCACTACATATTTATCTTTGGCACGGCTGATCGTTGAGATTGGCAGCCGTAGACGAGAAAATACTAAACAATTTTTTTATTAATTTTTGCGGTCGCATGCGTTGCGTCTTTTACGCGAAAAATGGACCATTTCATAATGTGTTTCACCAAACGCACTGCAAGTGTAAGAAAGTGAGGCACCTTTATAAATTAAGTGGCGGTGAAGAATCCTTATTCGTATTAAATCGACTTAGGCTATTAGTTACGCAGATTTGCTGAGTCACGGACTGGGAGAAACGAGATTGTGATTAATGAGAACAATTCCGTGGGGAGTCCGGCGGCTTTTGTCGCTAACTGTACTCTGGGCCACAGTACCGCATGATTTACAGATTCTTAATGACCTAGCCCAGGCGCGAAATGCGCGTTGGCTAATCTAGATAAACATTAACCGGGTTTAACCGTTAATGAGACGTTACTTGATAATGGCGACATGTTGTGGGCGAGGGTCTGTAATTCCTCATCACAGATTAGGGCTCTTTGAGGGGTAATTACACTTAAACTCTTTCTAGATCTTGACTGGATGGAAAATTCGGTTACACACCAGATATTTGCAATAAGAACCATGGCGAAATTTTTGAGTTACGTATTTAGCGTCTTAAAATATTGTTATTACGAAAGGATGTCATATAAATTAATAAGATTTTTCAGACTTTAATCTATTCCTGACTAAGTCCAGAAAAAATATTGTTATTTAAAAAGGAGTTCATAATGTCTAATATAATATGTACTGTAAATGCCTTTTTTTTATTAAGGCTACGACTTGCGAATCCGCTCCACACTTCGTGTTCGCTCGCGGCTTCTTCACGCGCAATACGCGACTAAGTGTGGAGCGGGCCTTCACAAGTAATATCACCTGGTCAAAAGTAACCCCTGGCTTTTGGGAAGTCTGTTCAAAGTACCTATCTGTAGATTATTGGACATAAAAATACTGTAATATTTCGTTTTCCGTTCAATTGCATATTGCCTATTTGTTCAGATTTTAGGGTTAGAACCTAACTGTGCGGTAACCGATCGGGGATAGAGCCGCATCTTCATTGTTTTTGTAGCGCAACGTAGATTTTTATCATTGGTTCAAAATGCTCTTAATATTGCAGCATTTGCTGCGTACAGTCCAAGCAACAGTCTGAGGAGAATACTCTAATACAGTTATCTATTATTCAAAAAAATTCACGTTCTAACAAAGAAACAATTTGCTCCTTAGGTATACTCAATTAATTATTAAGACAAAAGAATATAAAGTCTGCATACTCGGTTGGTACGTAATTGTAAAGTTTTTGCGCCTAATTATACAGTCTGGTGGGTCCCTCTGTACAAAACGCTCGCACGAACCTTGCTTAAAGCATAATTAATTCATGTGTTGCAAGCTCACCGTCCTAGTTGATGACGTCACTCGTTTCACTGCCCAAATAAATTGTTTTTAGATTTTTTCATTATTTAAACAGAACTGAACGTAATGTTTACTCCGCTTTTTGGTTCTACGTAAAACTTTGTATTGTAATTGAATAGATACCAATTTGAACCGATACTTCATTAAATATAATATTAAACAAACTACAAAAAAAATCTTACTTTTTTAACGTAGGAGAGCCACGCTTTGGCATGAATGGGCCGGCTTTACGGGAGTAATACCACGGCCTTACAGAAAACCGGCGTGATGCAGCACTGTGCTGTGTTTCTCTGCGTGAGTGAGAGTACCGGAAGGTCAATCCGGGGGAAAGGGGGGATTAAAGGTTGGCAGCGCACTCACTCAACTATCGTGTCGCGTATCGTGTCGCTGGTGTTCATCACGTGATCCGTCTGCTCGTATGCAATCTATCACTTAAAAAAAAAACTATAATAGTATTCGTTTGTAAAAAAATACGCTTTAAAATGCAAATGTTGTTTGGGTCCAATGGACAATGGACAACTATGAAATCTTAAATTGCGCGTGGCCTATATTGTGTGCGTCGGCCCGACGCACACGTAGCCAGTTTGTACATCTTATAAAAAATGCCGCGTGGTCCCCGGCAGAGTAGAATAGGCCACCCTCACTCTTACCGAGGTGTCGTAAAAGGCGACTAAGGTAAAGCTGCTGGCATGATCATCAGCACCCAGAGAAGGAAAGCTCTGCATTTATATCAAAACCCTCGCCAACCCGTCTGCCAATCGTGGTGAGTATGGCAATTACCCCTGATGTGATTTAGGGAGGCCCGTGCCCCAGCAGTGGGGACTTAAATGGGCTGACGATGACGAAGATGATGATGATTAAAAATGCATGGACTAAAACACTTTATATAGCCAGGAAAAATGAAATCACATTGAATAAGGCACCTGGTTTCACAATTCTCACATAAAATTCTCCGGAACACAAACCTACGGCGTGTTGATTGCTTGAATTCTAAGAATAATTGAATAAAAAATCAAGTTAAGGAAATACAAAGCAGCCTCCTCAATACGACGGGGACCGACAAAAAATATTTAACTGCCTAACGCAAACACAAGGGACAAGGCAGTGTTGGTGTAAGGAAGCTGCGAAAAGTCAACTGCGGCGGGAGGTGAAGAGTTTTAACTGCTACAAAAAATAAATTAAAAATTTAAAAACTTGATAAAAATGTAAAAAGTCCAAAAATAAATTGAAACTCCTGTTGTACGTATGAACAGAACATAGTTGCTTAAATATCATTGGACTTTTAAATTTTTTGTGGGGGTCATTTTTATTTTTGCTTTTTAAAGAAACTGTCCACACACACACACACACCGAATTTCAGCTTGAACACTAAATCCTTCGTCAGATCTCATAAAGTAATCAGCGTCAAATATTAAATATTAATTATTTTAGAGAAAATCGAAACCAAAGCTGTCGCTCTGGATCCCGAGGTACGCTTGAACCATGAACCAGGATTACCTTCACAACCCTCCGTTAGGAAAACCAGACACAACAGAACCAGACGTTCAGTACGAGTATCGATCTCTACTGTTATGGCTACAAGTTTGAGAAACTATCCGAAGCGTGCAGGTTTCCTCATGGATGATTTCCGTCACCGCTAAGCTAATGGTAGTAGACAGGTAGTTGACTGCCTCGTTGGCGTAGTGGGTAGTACATCGCACTTCAAAGCGACGGCTGAACTTGGGGTCCTGGGTTCATCCCCGGGTAGGGCAAAAATTTGTACCTGAGTTTTTCTGTTAAAAAACTCATGTGCAAATCCTGTTCTAAAGACGCGTTTTTTTATCCTCTGAGCTACAATTGCGTCGTTCTTGCATTAGTATTGAAATAATCGTAATGTTTTTAAAAAGGCCGGCAACACTGATTTCTGATTTTGAGGATTTTCATGGGCGTTGATTGCTTTCCATCAGGTGACTCGCTTACTCGTTTGTCCGCCTCTAGCATAAAAAAATGCGATTTGTACTTTTGAGCAAGTGCTACTTAGTAGCATGTGTAGACAGACGTGCTACTAATTAGCATGCTAATTTTATCGTACGCCGGTCAATTTTTAAGGATGCTACCTGTATAGTGCGGGCGGACGAGGCAGTGTGGCGGAGTGCTTTAGCACATGTAAATAGGTTTGCTTACTTTAAAGCATGCTAATTGATGGCTTCTTCTTCTTCTTATTTTATTTGTGGCAATCAACTTCTCGACTGAGAATTACTCTAGTAGTTAATTTTAGATTTTAGGCATTATTAAGCGGGACAACCGAAGATAATTCGCCAATGTCAAGTAACTTATTGAGAACAAGTAGGTGGTCAACAGTCGAAGTCAGTCAAAGTCACAGTCACTCAATAAAACGCCGGTGTTTTGCGTTTTATCGACCTACGGATTCAGCGGATATCACTCTAAAAGCAATCGCGGGTTTTAAGACTCTATTAGGTCCAAGCAAGTTGTCACGAGACAACGCACTCGACACACAATAGCAGTGTTAAAAACGATACAATCCAACGATTCTTATTATTAGGATCACTTTGCGGCACTTCACTGCACAAATAAACACCAAACTTGCACACTAAAAACCACTAGACACTAATTTAAAACCTTTGAATTGCATCAGCCGACGCGGCCTCTTTTAGCCCTACCCGCCGAATCCCTAATTGATGGCTAATAGCATGCTTATTGATAGCAAATGTGGACAGTTCATCAAGCATGCTCATATTTGTCATGTTTTTTTAGCATGCTACAAATGAGCATGTGTAACAGTAGCTTTATGGCTGATACACAGCGACATTTAATTAGATGTCAGACATTTGAACATAATGTAGGTAGAATTAGAGTTCAATTTGAATCTTGTCTTGTATATAGATGGTTTTAGTTCTTAAATGTTGACAGTTAACTGCTAGTTGAAACAAGAATCAACATGTGCAGTCGATTGTGTGGTCTATACTTTACTCCTATATTCTTCTCTTTTAGTCAACATTGGCCCCATACCAGTGACACCCACTAGGTCTATCCTATAGCTTAGTTATTATCATTGGTCCATCTGGTTACTGGGCGTCCTTTATTTTGCTTGGCTGTCCTTAACCACCAGTAGGTACGCCGTGTTGAAATAATCTCCACTTCTCTACCTCCATCTTAGCGTGTAATTCCTTGTTGCATCCAAAGCTGTCGCTCTGGAGTCCAGGTGTACGCTTGGACATACATAGATTTGAAAAACCCATAGGTGCATGCTCGGATTCGAACCCAGTCCACCCGTATGGAAGGCGCGTTCTGAACCACTGGGCTACTTTCGCTTATGTTGAAATAATCTGTAAGCTTTATAACTATATATTACGCTTTTATTCTATGAACATATGACGTCTGAAAGCATGAATACGACAGCGGTCACAACAATATTGTAACCGAGTACTGACAGATTACGTCTATATTGTTAGTGACAGTATATTCTGAGCTTAAGTAACTATAGTCAGAGTTATTGTGGTTTTAAACAATGAAATGCTATTTGATGGTGAATTATGTAGCTACGATAAATAACTGTTCATACAAATAGAAAACCTACGAGTAAGTAAAAATTAATAAAGTTGATACAAAGCCGAGCAATTTGAATGAGAAAGTTGCGCAGTGGAATGTCATAAAACATTGAAGTCAAGATCAGTTTAGCCAGGAGCAAATAAAAGACAATTAAGTGGGAGTAACAGTCTAATAGAATTAAACCGTGAGTTTTTTACTTCATTATCTTTAGTATTTATAAGGAGGTAAATCCTTCAGACAGCGGCATCCTTTATAGGTAATCCGAAAACACAAAACGCTTGCGTGATGTAATCGACACCTAGCGCCATCTATTGATAAAAAGTGGAACTAAATGTCCGAAACGAAGTGAAAGTGAGGCGAGCCACTATTATAAAAAAGTAGTTTTGGCTGTCTGAACCTATGTAAGATCTTTTAAACTATGAAATGGATTTAAACCGCTTTTTTAATGGATAGGTAGAGTAATTAAAGAGGAAGGTTTATATGTATAATAACATAATACATTTAATATCCTTCACAATCGTCTTCAGAGGTCAGCAACAGACTTACACAAACCCACCTGATGAAAAGCGAAGATGAGGTCTACGATGATACACGTTTGCCTAAAAGATGCCTTTTCACTCTTGCCTTAAAGATGTCTCCTGTGTAGCAGATATCCTATCAGCGGTGACACAGAATAACACTAGTAGTTAGTGTATTTATTATTTGTTTGTTGTTTACTCATGTGGTCTATTCTAGAGAACGTGATCTTAGTTATATCTACTTGTAAAGAGAATATAATCAACGTTATAATCTGCTGCAAACTACGACTAACATTAATAAGACTACAAAACTGCTCAGCTTCTTCGCTTAAAATAGATTATAGCATTCGCAGTGTAGTTATCACCTCGCCGGGTAAAGGAAGTCGTGTTAATCAGATTATGTAAAGCTACGTTATTATGATAGCATTGGGGTTTGTTGCCGCAGCTTGCGAGTGTAGCCGGAGGCGTCGGGGCGGAAACGGTCTAGGTTCTCAGCAACAAGTCTCGGACGCTTTTAATAATAACTCATATAAAATATACGTACAGCTAGTAAACTTTTTATCTTTATCTAACCTCAATTTTGATATGAGTAGAGTATTCATGATTATGTTAGCGTGAATTTATTGAACAAAAGAAGAAAAACTTAAGTCAAAGTGAAAAGTGATGATTGCTTGCCATCAGGTGACACGCTTGCTCGTTTGTCGCCTCTAGCATAAAAAAAGTCAAAGTAAAAAAAAACTCTATTTGCATAAGCTTGTACACAGCACTTACAAATTGTCATACATTTAAGTAATTTAAAACTATTTATAAGTATTTATGTATAATTTACATGTTAATACATATATGTTGATACATAAAGTTTACTATAAAAAATCATAATGCGTTTCTACCACTGACTCGAGAAGATTCGGCAAGACTTTCTACTACGTACCTTAGTTCTGTGGAACGGTTTGGCTGCAGGAGTATTTCCCGACGGCTACGACTTAGGGACCTTCAAGAAAAGAGCGTACCCTTTTTAAAAAGGCCGGCAACACATTAGCGATCTCTCTGATTTCGCGGATCTTCATGGGCGGCGCTGATTACTCTCCATCAGGTGACTCGCTTGCCCGTTTGTCCGTCTCTAGCATAAAAATAAAACTCGCCAGTTACTCTTCATAGTCGCCGAACTTTCATACAATGTTGTATTATCATCATACCAAGCCATACCTATAGGTAGTTTAATTGTAACACAAAATAAAATAAAGGAGGTAATTAAATAATATTATGAGGTAAACCGAAGCGTACCGGTCCCCAAAGGTGGCATCTGTTCACAAGCATGAAGAAAATTAAAGCAATAACTAAGACCTAAAGCTAAGCTTAAAGTAAGTAAAAAGGTAAGTTAAAACAAAGTAGGTCCCTGTGGCAGTGTCCCCAAATGCTGGCAGCGTTACCCCGCTGGATCGCGATGGAAATTCGCTGGGCGAGGTAGCTGCCAGCCATTGGCTCTCCCGTGACTTCGACTAAACGCTTAGTTAAGTCAGGGAAGAAAAAGAGAGCGTATAAACCCCAGGGGCCCAGTGTTTCAACACCGAAAGCTACAAAGAGGTAGGTGCCTAGTCTTTGCAGTTTGATTATATTGGTTATTAGATTTTCTCAACAGTGCAATGGTAGCTCAGTATGTCAGAACGCGCCTTCCATACGGGGCATGCACCTCTGGATTTTTCAAATCTATGTGCGTATTTCTACCATTAGCTCGGCAGTCAGGGAAAACTTCGTGAGGAAACCTACACGTCTCAGATAATTCTGAATCTTGTAATCATTCAGTTGGTCTGGTTCCCCTGTCGAACGGTTGCGAAGGTCAGACGGCAGTCGCTTCATTGTAAAACCCAGACTCCATAAATCCTGAATCATGGTCCAAGAGTACCCCTTGGACAGATTTGCACGCAACCAGGAATTACACGCTACACGTTAAGATGAGGAGGCGATCTTAAGTTATTACTGTACTAAAGCCTATGTCATCTCGACCGAACACGCAATATAAAATAGGGGTGTCACGAGTTTAGTTTCAGAACTATTCCTAAAACGCATTTTATAGTAATAAGGAAAATGTTTAGCGATACAGTCCTAATACAGAGCGCTTTAGACATAGAGTGATGATA
The DNA here is from genome assembly GCA_019059595.1 of Marasmia exigua. Lineage (NCBI taxonomy): Eukaryota > Metazoa > Arthropoda > Insecta > Lepidoptera > Crambidae > Marasmia > Marasmia exigua. The sequence goes on from CM032463.1 coordinate 9,354,830, forward strand.
AATCATTTGTGGGTGTAGGCATATATATATAGAGAGAGAGAGAGAGAGAGAGTTAGTAGGCAGAGTAAAAGTAAAGTAAAGTATCAGCCTATAAACTGTCCTACTGCAGGGCAAAGGCCTTCATCATAGAAATCAAGTTTAGCTACTATGATGGGATTAGGCTTAATCATGAGGCTTGCCAAATGTGGATTGGTGAAGACACACCCGACCTATGTCCGAAAAATTCGAAACATACTTTTCACTCGACCCGGAAATTGAACCCAGAACCCCGAGATCACCCGGTAGTTAAACCATCCAGACCAATATGCAGAGTAAATAAATTAATAAATATTTCACATCATATACATTGATCTGACTCCTAGATAGGTAAAAAGGGGTGGCACGAGTTTAGGTTTCAGAACTATTGTTATATCGCTTTTTATAATAAGGGGGACAGGGATCTTATTGATATATGTTTGTTAAAACAGTGGGAGAGCCACGCTGGGCCGGCTCGACCGGAGTAATACCACGTCCTCACAGAAAACCGGCGTGAAGCAGTGCATGCGCTGTGTTTCGCTGCGTGGGTGAGGGTACCGGAGGCCCAATCCAGGGGAAGGGGGGTCAAAAGGTAAGCAGCGTACTTGTGACACCACTGGTGTTGCAGGCGTCCATGGGCGGCGGTAATCGCTTACCATCAGGTGATCCGTCTACTCGTCTGCCAACTATATCATAAAAAAAAAACGTCAAATTGCTCTATAACACTGTTTTAGCTAACAAAGGTTGATTGAACGTTCATGAATAAAGCCCTTAATCTTTTATGAACTTATTGAATCGGTAACTAAGCTAACAGTTTATGATAGTTGTTGTCTCTGAAACAGATGTACATACAATTGAATCAATACTTGCATGTATCGTGCCAGCGGTTTTGTTACTGTGCGAACAGTGGCTTAAAGCAAAGTCCTGTCCAATGCAGTCTCAATAAGATTTCTATTTCATCGGATCATTGTTCAGAGGAACCAATATCTGTGAGGGGAATTTCATCTCACAAAAGAACGGCGACGTCTCAGTCCTGAAATCGAAATCAGATTTCGTTTTTGTTTAGGTACCTACAATAAGCTTCAAAAATATCTTAGCTTTCAAACTTACCAAAAATATCTCAGCATTTGACAAAATACAACTCTACGTTAGTATCAGCCAAGGTGCATTTCATTTAATAATTCCTTTATCAGGGACATACGGAAGACCAGCGTCGGGGAGTCCTTGACCCCGACACATTCTGAGTATGTTCCTTTACAGTGTTTTGTACCTATGTTTATTTTTTTTCCAACTATCATTAATCAAGACGGGAATTAACACGATATTTATTATGTGATACAACATTGTGTACTAATATATTTTGCTTGACGTTTCGGCTATGTTACAGCAGCCGTGGTCACGAGCGGACTGGCGGAGCACGGCGTCGTCTGCTGGGGCCGGGTTTTGAATCTTCGGACACCCTCATATTTTCTCATTTTTTTACATTAATTATAGTTATAATGCAACGCGAAAATTTTAAAAACTATTTTTTTTCCATGCAACTAATTTTATATTTACACTGAATAAATATTTTTCTATTTCTATTTCATTAATATTTAATATGGAAATGAGTTATGATTATAAATCATACATATAAAATGTATTTGTCAAAGTCTTGTTTGTCTTTTGTGTAAATGTGGATCGGCGTAAACAAAATACTTCGTATATAATTATAAACCTAGTGGTTTACAGTGCTAAGTATAAACCTGATTAATGTAATATGTAAGAGTTTTATGTGATATTAAATAGAAAAAAAATGTAGTTCGAAAACAAATTTAAACGAATGAAAATACACTTTGAGGTATTGTGCAAAAATTGCTTTTGTCAAATGCTCCGATATTTATGCTCGGATTGAACGCTAAGATATTTTTGAAACTTACTGTACCTAGGTATAGTTTTTCTTTTTAGTGACAGGAAAATGTCACACCTACTTCAAAATTTGAGTACTCCACACCGAACCGTTAAAAGGCGTAAAAGTGTATACTTAAAATGATGGCAGTAGTTTACCGGGTTTGGTTTTATTTTCATAAGATATATTTCCAGAGTTTCGTGCCAAACCGTCGACGTGGGCGCTTTCACGAGGTATTGTAGGCTTTCTGCATTTTAGTTAGGGATGGAATATCCTACTAATAGAATATAAATGCAAAGCCGCGTTAACTTTCTTAATTTTGAGAAGTGTATTAGACCTAACCTATGTATTTAAGTTAGCATCTCTACTTTTATGATAAGACTTAGTTGCTTGTATATACATATATATTTATATATAAATATATTATATACATAAACATACATATTCATTTTATATATTATTTTATTATACGTATAATTATAAGTATTTTATTATTTATTATATAATTAGGAATAAGTATAAACGTATTTCTATTAGAATAATATTAAGTTTATGTTGCCATTATTGTTTGGAAGTTGTAATAATTCCATAAGTCCTCTTTTCGCCGCACCATTGTCCTTTCTGCATGGCCCAAAGGTTCACTGGTAGAGAATGCCTCTGGGCATTAAGTTCGCCTATTGTATCGTTTTGTGCAATAAAGCTTTAAATAAATAAATATTTAACAGCCTTGGAAATAAGTATACGTACGAGTACTTGGCGTCACACACGGATGTATACCCTTCCTCAAACGCGAAGGTGATTTACATAAAACATTTAAATTCGGACTCCTTTGTGAAAATCAGAACAAACCAGATCGACTAAGTTGTTTCCAAGATTTCAAAGAAAACACTATATATATTTGCCTAGACACACATGATAGCATCATGAGTGTCTTCTAACAACAAAAACTTCGAAACCCAAATAAGGAGGAGGTTATCAATTCGACTGTACTGTATTAAAAAAATCATTTTTTATGATGTTACAATGGTCAGTGGGTTCGATTCTCACTTTGAATAAAGACTTGTGCGATGAACACAGATTTTTCAGTGTTTGGATGCTAAATAAATATGTAAATAAATTCTAGAATTTATATACATATCTATTTAAATAATTTAGTGAGTTGTTCAAGAATCCTTATTTTTTTTTGGCAGTAGTTCAAAACGTTTAATTTCAAATTGATCTAAATCGAAACTTTTTACAAGCTAGTCTTTAAGCCTTAAGCTTTTTGGTGTCGCGGGTGTTCCATGGGCGGCGGCAATCGCTTACCATCAGGTGATCCGTCTTCTCGTGTGCCATCTATTACAGAAAAAAAGACCTGGATTTTATTTTGTACGTTAAACATTTAAGTAAAGCGAGGTTCTACTCTGAAATGCCACCGCAAATTTTTCTTTCAAAGTGAACTATTTGTTTCTTTCAGAATAAGCAAGTTAAAGTAAGCATCACGTTAGTCTATTGACTAAAATAAATGAGTGTGCATTTAAAATCGGTAAGCTTCAATGTTAAAATATTTGTTATCTAAATGGCAGTAAAATACATTTAAACATCACTCAGACTCAGGTGTGATTGAGATTACATGTTGTTGAATCTAACATAAAAAAAAATATAAACGTACACTCAATCCATGTGAAATTGTACTTTATATAAGTAGAATATAATGATCTGCTTTCTTTATTAGAATGTACACAGCACATGTAAATTATGTTACATTGAAATATTTGGACTATTTGGAAACTTGTACATCAAATTGCATACCTATGCAGGTAATGGTAGTTAACAAAACAAAATTGTATCAACCTAAATACTGCCCCACTGCAAGGCAAAGTCTGAAAAATCAAGTCATCGAACCATGATGGGATTAGGGTAAATCATAACGCTTGCCAGATGCGGATTCGTGATCACAAATCCGATGTTCGAAAAATTCGAAACATACTTTTTACTCGACCCGGGAATTGAACCAATACCCCGATATCACGACCAATAGACCAACAGGGCGTTAATATAATAATAATATACTCCATCCGATTTCGGCTAAGGCGGCCAATCTCAGCGATTAACCACTTACGCAGTATATATTATAGTGCGCAAGTGTGTGCGCATACACAAGTGCACTCTCTATTCCCTTACCCTCATAATCCGATGGGACACCAGCGTGACACCAACGGACCTACTGCGCCAAGGAGGCAATCAATAAAATAAAGTTAATATATAATAACAAATAAATACTTATACGAGTAGAGTAGTAATTGATTTTACCCCATTCATAAAACTTAACCCGCACTAATTCCGAAAAAGAAAAAGCATACGATGAACCAACTACTATATCGGTACTCTTTATTGCACAACATACTCGTACAAAACTTAAAAGCTAGCTGAAACTTAAATTATATATAATTAACAAGCTCTGTAAACAATTTAGCAGTGCTCATATTTCGAGGCGGGTATTTCGTTTTGTAGCACAATGTTTGCATTGCGGTGTCCCTATGTTGAACAAACACTGAAATGCACTGGAAAATATATCTCACCTTTTAATAAATTCAAGGAGCAACACAATTAGAGGCAGTAAACATTTGTGCGATGAGATTTAATCTCATCGCACAAATGTTTACTGTTCGCTGAACGGTTTAATTTAACAAGTTGGAGGCCATTAGCGCAGTGCTAGTCTGTCCCGGTAGTCCGGGACAAATTCCAATAGCAACTACTAAAAACAGCGATACGTAATAAAACGACGTGTTAATTCGAACTCATTTAAAATTTTCAACAATTTTGATATTTAAAATATATCAAAATTGTTGAAAGTGACCACTTTTAAAAATCATCATGAATTTGCTACTTATATATATTATAAAGTCCTTTAAATGTTTTAAATACATGGCAACTAATTAAAATTTAATATAAGCTTTACTGGACAGAACAACCCCACTTAAGCAAAGGTAAATCCTGATTCAGACTAATCCTATTTGCACGGAACAATTTACTATTCCACAAGCTAGTTTGATTCCTTTGATCGTATTGTCATGTCCCGTCCCGATGCAATGACTATGACATCCCTACGCTTCTGGAGAGAACATTACGTATTGGACTTCCTATTATGTTACAATTTGTAACTACCAAACAAACTGACTAATTGAAACTGATACGTTTCCTTGATTATATCACGTTATATCACGGCAGGGGAAAGTGTGCTGATGAAATGTTTGTTTTGTATTGTGTTCGTGGCAGTAGTACGAGTAAATATGTAAGTCTTATGATGTAGTAGATAGGGAGATGTTATAGAATTTATTACATTTAACAAAGTTGTTAAATATCTCAATCTTACTTTGGGTATATCACCTAATTAATCAAGTATTTGTGTTGAAACGCTAAGTTTATATGTGCAAAAATGTGACTATGATCATATATGATTGAGAACAAAGATTTATTTGTTTATTTTATTATAATATGTAGAATAGAAGAAGAAAGAAAGAAAAAAATATTATTTTGAACATCACAACACTACATACGAGTACAACATTGGTTACAAAAGAACAAACAAACAAAAAAAAATTGATACAGAACAAAAACAAACAAAACAAAGGAAAAACAAAATAATGAGTACAAATAACCAGGCAGTGCAAATAATATATTGTGTATTGTGACCTCCAACATAAATGGCCCCCACTCAGCCTATGTCATGACCCTGAAAAAGGTCATGACGCTGATTTTCAGTAGGGCCAGCTGAGTGAGTGCCATGGACGTCAGCCTTAAAAAAATAATAAATAAATAAATTTATTGAAAAATCTTTAGAACACAAAATACTTTTATTCTACTCAAACTAAGGGAACAATTTTAAGTTTACTGCCTAAACTAGGAATTTCCTGTATCTATGTATCTGTATGTATGTACATAGATTATAATTATTTTTAGACGCCGTGGCCAGGCCTAGTCTAATTTAGTGACCGGTAAACTAGAAATAAAAAATAAACCCACTGGCATTAATAATATTTCCATGTTGTTAGGTCATGTTTGTTTACGTTCAATTGGCTAACCGGATGCTGTGTTAGCGACATCGAGCGGAACACGCAAATCCGGCCGAACTATCCGGTCAATTTATAGGCAGACGACAAAAACATGTTTATTTGAAATGTACGATGGCGAATTTCTGCTTCAAGTCTTTGTAAGGGTGTATCGGTAAACAGTCACATCCTCTTAGTTAATCGAATTTTATTTAATGACATCTAATAGGCTTACTGTCGATTTTTGATTGATTGATTTGATTCAAAGAAACCCATACACAATGACCAAACGAAGCAATTGTGTTAGTATGAAAAAAAAACCTTATTTTTGTGAAAACTGTATAATGAATTCACATGTCCAGTAAATTTATTCGTCTGAGAAATGTATCGTCATCGATGAAAATCGATACAAATATTAATCTAAATTACCGATGCACAGATTTATTGTTTACCTAAGTAATTTTCTATTGATTAATGTTTTATCTGAATTAATGATTTATCTGAATATTCATAATAGGTGTTCTGTTATTTGTCCAGTTCCTTTTTTTTGCAATTTTGTCATTTCACATTTACAGTTATTTAGAGGTGACCTCAGACCTTATTTTATGTATGTACTCGTACATATATGAACGGTAAAAATTTACCATTAATTAATATTTATAACTGCGTGGATGGTTAAATGCATGATTAAATACTAACGTGCGCGACTTGATGCATAATGTATGTATGGGACGTCATAAAATACACGTCACTAATGTGTAGGTGGGGTGATGAAAAACGAATTAGAAAAAAAAACATTATTTTATCACCGTACTACAGATACATCGAGTCCGAGTGGTGATATTACAAAGTATGTTATATGTAACCAAGCCAATATCTTTCGATAAAAGCTTAGTACCAACTGAGCTATTTCTGCTAACGAGCTGTCATTCCTTTGTAACTTGCAATCTCATTTCATATTCTGTCAGCGATAGCTATTTTCCGGTAATCGCTTTGTCACACCTATGTCACAACTTGAAGTGACTACAGAAATGCCCCTGTAGAGGAAACCCCCTACAGAAGATTTCTGATAACGACAATTTAAGCAATTTTTTTGTGATACTCCTACTTAATCCTCCAAGCTTACGGCAAGATTACGGCTACGGCAGCCAATCTCAATGATTAGCCACGTATGCAGGATATATTATAGTGCTCAAGTGTGTGCGCAAACACAAGTGCACTCTCTATTCCCTTACCTTCATATTCCAATGGGACACTACTGTGACACGACCAGTGAGGGATTGGGCGAACGTACAACGGCTTAACGTGCTTTCCGACCGCCAACTTCCAGACCCCTGGCTGCCATTAAGAATTTCTTACCGAAAACTTAGGTACAAATTTTTGGCCTGACCAGGGGATCGAACCCGGGACCTCTTGCGTAGCCGTCGCTTTAAAGTGCGACCCACTAACCACTGCGCCACCGAGGCAGTCGAGTTTTTTGTGATACACAAGGTAAGACAGACGATTGAAATTACTAATATAATTTCTGGAGCAAAAAGGGATTAAATGGCTATTTGCCACTCCTCAAGTGCTAACACAAGTGATAACATTGAAAATGAAACGAAAAGAAATAATATAAATTGCGCTACCATATCGTTCGCTTCATCGTAACTGTCAGTCTAAATGTTTCCACTGCCGCTCCCACAGCACAAGTTGAAAAAAATTCAGCGAATCCCAAATTAAAATTTCGAGGGGAATTCTGTTAATTTCCAGGGCCCATTGTTATGATGGGAATAAGTGAATACACCCCGGAGTCTTCGCGTAAATTACTGCCTAAATTGCGTGTGACGCGTCTGCGACTCCCGCCGGAATTGGAGACAACACCTTGATTATGACAGACTACGAGTATGGACGCGAAGGCAGGAAGGATGACAGGATTGCCAAGCGATATTAGTATTTATGACGTTGTAATTACGTTGCTTCACTCATAAGCATTCTTGGTTAGAATAATGGGTTTTCCTGCAATTCTTTGTTCGCAAAGTAATGTTCGGCGCACCGTATTGGCCACCTAAAGCTCCCTTTCCTTACCACTCGCGCTCTACGGGACATCCTCTCTTGCTACTAACTACACTATAATATATTAATACAGTACCAATGAGCAAATTAAATTTGCAAAGTATTTATGCATTAATTCAAATTTAAATAAAAGATTTTGAATGTTGTACTATGACACACGTTCAGTTCTGAGTATATTAGTATATGTTCGAGTAATAGATACTCGTGACTTCCGACGATCAAACCACCTTATACTTTTTTTTTGTTGATATTCTGATACGCGGGGTGAACACGATTCCAACGAATCATAGATTAGGTTGTTAAAATCCGTTTAACAATTTTCGAGAACTAATATGATTTTGTTTGTAATGGATGTAAGTTTTATAATGTGTAGTTAAACGTGATATTAATGTGAGTTATTCGACATGACGTTGATACAATGTTTACCTAATTTGAGAACTAATATTTCCCGGAACCAAGTGGCAATGTTATTGTACATGCAATATGCCGCGTACGACTCGCACAACTGAAAACAAGGCAGTGTTGATTATGGCAAACTGTACCTATAAGCACACTAAAGGGCTGATAGTGTACCAAGGGTTGCCATTTACATTACATGTCATAAGCCTTAAAATGTACGAATATTTTGGAAAATCTGATTTCGCGGATGTTCATGGGCGGCGATGATTACTTTCCATCAGGTGACTCGCTTGCTCGTTTGTCCGCCTCTAGCATGAAAAAAAATAGAGTTTCCAAGTATTTTAATTGACTATTCATTCCACCAAACTTCTTCATTTTAGAGTGTGTTTCCCGCGTGCTGTCGCTTTAGAGCTTTGGAGCCCAAGGCACGCTTAGACTTTAGTTCAGGATTTGGGGAGTCTGGTAATTACATTGAAAAAACTGCCGTGCCGTCTGTAATCAACCATATAAAAAGGGAATTGGTCTGGTCCCCCTTTTAAACGGTTATACGTTTCAGAAACTACCCGAAACGTGCAGGTTTCCTCACGACGTTTTCCCTCACCGCCGGTAGAAATACGCATATAGATTTCCAAAACTCCAGACGTGCATGCGCGGATCAAACCACGTCCCCCTGTATGGAAGGATGCTTCTTAAACACTGAGTTACCATCGCTCGCATTCGGTCCACAAAACTTACGCAAACCGTGGCAAAGTGCGTCATCCGGTTAGCCGGTGATTAGTTAGTTTGATTTGCATAGCCGTCAGTATCTACGGACGAGTCAGGATACCTATGCCTCAAAAAAGCTAAAATCTAAGTCAATGTGCAAAAGTTAGAAATACATATATGTGTGAAAATTAGAGTTATTGTGTTATGTATCATTTCATTGTTGGAAGTTGCACCTAAGTTCTGAAAAAAGTTATATTATTGGTCAAGTATCCCAATGTGCTTACTTATAGTTCGTGAAAAAAACAAGTTTTAGCTCTCTTTACGAATTTCCAAATGATATAAATGCATGAAAATAGGCATGCATTATTTTTTTTCAATATATGATATTTGGGTTTTATAATACGAAAGTGTTGCAAAGTTCAATATCTACCTAGTGAAATATTTATCTCGAATCATATAGTCGCAAGGATATGATAAAAACGGGGATTTGATCAAATCACGGCGTATGTTAAAATAACAACACCATTTATCTTTTCCCTAAACAAATCTAATGAATTGATCAAATCCCTAAATTAGTTCAGTGAAATGACAAAAATAATTTTGCTGTGTATTTTAAAGGTTTATTTGGTAAGATATACCCCACATAATTATGATAATCAGATGAGTGTAACTCAAGAAAATATTGATATAAAAAAAACCACCATTAATTTTATTAAAAAAATTTTTTATTTAAAATATTTAACCATAAATTTTTGTTAGCATCTAAACTGGATAACAATTTCGAAGTTCGAGCATCTCGAAAAGAACTTATACTATCTATTCAATTCTTATATTTAGTCTGCTTCCTATTCGATATATGAATTAACGCCTAAAACGGCTACTAATGGCGTTAATCCAAATTTCGAGTGCAAAAACAGATCAAAAAGTTAATTATAAGTATTAAATAAATAGAATATATTCTTTCCAAGTGACTCGAATTTCGAAATTGTTGAACTGATATCCGGTTTAGTTGCTATCAATTGAAAGGCCACCCGTCTCCTTAAACAGGGACTGACATGTTTTTTCGCATTTCACTGAACCAATTTAGGGATTTGTTCAATTCACTAGATTTGTTTAGGGAAATGACAAACTCGTGTTATTATTTTAACATCCTCCGTGATTTGATCAAATCCCTTAGGGAATTTATCAAATCCCTGGTTTTATCATATCCCTGCGACATATACACGGCGTCAGGTGGGCTAACCGTTTTTTGGACTTTGGATCGTACTTATGTCACAGACATAAATGCTATTTTTGCACTGCCGGCGGTAACAGAGCCTGAGGCTCTCTGTACGGTGAGACCCAGAATCTCCTCATTCAAATGGAGTCTGAAATAAGGCACAATTGGTTACAATTGATTTTGATTGATAATGAACACTTTGTACCGAGGGTGGTGGTTAATAAGGAAGCCCTGTATAATGGAAATCGAATTATTTACTCAAAATGCTTTGTGAACAGTAAAACTGGGAGAAGAGAAGCTATTTACTTATCCTTTTGAGGTTGGGAGAAATCGTGAATATTATTAAAATTACTTGGTTAAGTGTACCTAAAATGATTCTTCTAACCTAAGCTTCTAACATAGTAGAAATAGTTAATGAATGAATGATACGTTTTTGTCTCTCTCACAAAAAGGTAACATTGCTAAACGTCGACTTTGACCAGTGTATAGTTTATGAGTAGCAATAATTTAATATTTTTATTAAACAAAAGAACAAACACTTAAGAAAATGAAAACAATAACTGAGACCTAATTGAACCTCAAAAGCTTAAGCTAAAAATAAGTAAAACGAGAAATTAAAACAAAGTCACCAGGTCCCTGTACAATGTCCCCAAAATGCTGGCAGCATTACCCCGCTGGATCGTGATGGAAATTCGCTGGGTGAAGTTACTGCCAGCCTTTGGCTCTCCCGTGATTTCGACAAAACGCTTAGCTAAGTCACGGGAGAGAGAAACAGCATCGGAACCCCACAGACCCAGTGTTTCAAAGTGGTAGGTACCGGATAGATGCCTATACTTTGTAGCTTACAGTCTCGCCGCCGCGTTGGCCGCAGCTCCGGTACTCTTCGTAGTCCCGGGAAGATGAGACGGTGCCAGAGTATCGACGCAGGTAGCATCCCACCAGGAGCTCGTGGTGCCCCGAGCCTCTAACGGCAGTGCCACAAAGACATATGTGTGGGAGATAAACCTCAGCACCAAGATGAAGGCCCACGGTGACCATGAGAGTTTCTGAGTCCAGCAGGGTGCTATGCAGCCAGTGGCCGGACTTTTGTTCTTGAAAACCAAAAACAAACCTCATACCGCTGGTTGTGACATCAACGCAAGATCTTCTTTTGCCTCTAGCCCAGACTATTATTATCTAACTCTATGCTCTAGCCTGAGTTCAATAAATAAAGAGGTCGTAATTAATTGTCAACCTCAACAGCACGTGACCTATTCTTGCGCGGCTTCCAATGTAGCCAGACGTCACGTGTGGCAAGTGCTTACTAACTAGATGGTTAAAGTGATAGTAATAAAAGTTGTAAGGTTCAATTGAAACTGCTTGTTCTTGAATCATCTTGTAAGTTGTGAATCAAGTGTGCCAGCCCTGGTCGCAGTTCAATGGGGCGCGAATCCGAGGCCCGCGCGCGGATTGCCAATTCTGCACCGAGCTAATTGTGGGCCGCGGTCGCACGTGACCTATTACTGGCGACCTCTGCCTACCCGCTGCTGCAGCTAGCAGTCACGTGTAGCGAATGCTGCAGCAAGTGTAATTGAAAGCGGCCGTGGACGTAGGGTTATGAGGCTGACTATGAATAAAAAAGTTGTGATATTCACCAGCAGGCAGGGGTTACCGATTAGCTTCGCTCGAAATTCATTCAAGAAATTAAACGACCTCACTTACGGTTCGAGTCTTTGAGTGAAATTGGTGTAAGTGGTAGTCTAACTCTGTTCAGATACAGGTACAGGTCCTCAAATGGCGGACCGGGATCCATCGTACCGTAAACTAGGGACGCGTGCAACTGAAAAGGACTTGCACTGCATACGTGTTACCTACTAAAGTCCAAACATATACTGGATGCAAGTTCTTTTTCTTTTTTTTACTGGGCTGAAGCTGGAACATTTAGAAGTGACTCATACGCCAAAACTTTGGTTCTATCACCACCCAGAACAAACATTCTTCTGATTAACACTAGTATTTTTCTGTGTCTGGGATATTTGTCAGTTCTTTGCTGTAACACAAGTGTTTAGCTACTTTGTGTACATAGATACAGAATTAGGCCAATAAATGGGATGTTGTATGAATTTATTTTTGTAATGCTCTCAATTCTGGGGTTTAAAATATCAACTCTTTCATAAATGTTCACTCACTATTGTGTCATCTGCATCAGTAGACGTTGCAATAAAGTATGTACCTCGTTAAAGGGAGTCGCTTCTTTCTAGCTTAACAATGCGCTTTATGGAGTGCACAAATCACTTATCAAATTTTCCTACATATGTTGAAGCGAGTCGTCAAGAAATCGTATGTAGAAACCATGTCGTGACTGAATTGAGCAAGCAGTGTAAAAATTACACCAAGGAAGCCAAATATGACAGTTTCACGGCATCCGAAACAGCTGCGACCTTTGCCGGGTCACAGTTCCCCCAGGAGAGATAAATGTTGTCCATTTTGTACGCATAGCCAATTTACGCGCCGCAGCCCGTAACGTTGTCATGTTTTCTCTTGACATTAGACTATAACCTCGGTGCAAAGTAGCCCACTGGGAATGTTGAGTGAGGTTAAGCGGTGGAATCGAGTATTTGAGATGAAGGTGTGGGGAATTTTCGGTAAGGTAACTTGATAGGCGCGTGTGCTTCAAATAAAATTCGAACGATACCTTGGATCCCTTTGAGGATTGATTGGTACACTAAAAGAGGCAAATATCTTTTAGGCTTTTTTAAAAGTAATTGAAACTTAGACGGTTGTTAGAGTAGGCGGTGAGGTTGAGTGTTATCTTCGCCTTTCAGCTAAGATTAAACTCCATTTTTTAAACACATTCTAAATTTCAAATAAACTAAGTTTAATTTTATATTAAACTAATTTGTGACTACATTTACTAAGAGCCGAACACGATTCGTTTTAAGTAGGTACCTACATCAGTATGTAAAGTGTACACCTATATTTTGACTTTCCGCTTTTCGGTTGCTCAAGGGTGTTATCAGACCTAATCGATCAATCGTCGATCGACGTCGACTTATCCATTCTTCCATCGATCGATTCCCGAGACACTGGCCCATATCAGGCGGTAAGGGCCTTTGGAGGCCCAAAGCTAAGACTAGAGTCCGTGCTATCAATGAAGTTCCGTAAAATCCGCGCTTTGTCGCCATTAACATAGCGTTTCGACAGTTGCTGTGTCCTGTCAGTCCTGCTCTCGCAAGACGAGTAAGACAGAGACGGTCTTCTGTGATGATGCTTGATCCTAAAAAAGCGCTTTATGTCCGGAGACACAACGAATCTAACATATTAGTTTCGTATTTTGCCGCGGGACTTCTTTCATGGCGCGGATTCTACATTCGATCTTAGACAAAGTACTTAATCGGAGAACAAACATAAATAAATATATATCCATGTCGAATTGAGAACCTCCTCCTTTTTTTGAAGTCGGTTAAGAAACTAAGTTTAACTTAACACAGAATTGATACTCGTAGCCCTAAAAAGGGAACCAGACCGACTGAATCATAGTAGTACGTTCTACAGAACTCGCAGATGTTTTGATACCCAGTGCAAATTGAACCGTAAAGAAAGGTGCTGGACCATACATTATTCCGGTTCGTCGAACTGATGATTGAGCAGTCTGCAATCCCATTGTCTCCAATGAGTGAAATAAATCGATTAATTGAATCAGCTCAATGATTAAGGTCGGATTGGACGCCGCATGCACCGGTTGTTTGATTCACGAATGTCGCTAGCACCTCTTTCCGCACCGATGCTTTCGCTTCTATCGGTAGTCATGGTAGCTGCTCAGTAGATAAGGCCACGCCTTTCACATTTGAGGTCGTAAGTTCGAATCCGAGTATGCGCCTCTGGATTTTTAAAATCGATGTGCGCATATCTACCATTGGAGAGGTAAAACTTGGTGAGGAAACCTGATCCTTTTGGATAGTTTTCAGAAACATAACTATGATTCAGTTGGTCTGGTTCCGTTGTTAATGGGTTGCGAAGATTAGATAACAGTGGCTTCTTTGTGAAGAGCATGAATGCGCGCCGGCTCGACCGGAGTGCTACCACAGCCTCACAGAAAACCGGCGTGAAGCAGCACTGTGCTCTTTCGCTGCGTGAGTGAGGGTACCGGAGGCCCAACCAGAGGAAAGGGGGGTTATAGGTTGGCAGCGTACTTGTGACTCCACTGGTGTCGCGGGTGTCTATGGGCGGCGGCAATCGCTTGCCAACAGGCGATCCGTCTGCTCGTCTGCCACCTATCACATAAAGAAAACGGTGCAGGGTTGGGCACTAAAAGCAACCCGAGTGGTTTGATTCAGCGGTCAGTCTAAAGTACCTTTTAGCCGGGTGAAGCTTTACGCCTTTGTCGTTCTGTACCTGCAACAAAACATCAAAGTTATTTTATTTCCTTTTGTAATAGTAATATTTTGTATAGTAGGTATGGGACAAATGCACTATCAGGCTAGACGAAAGTTCAAAGATAACATTTAAAAAAAATCAGCTTAACATATTACAATAAAAGATATATTGCCGCACTTAGACACGTCATATAAACTTCACGCATCAGGCCCTCTAGTAATGTCCATCAAAATTTATAATAAATTACCAAACTCAATAAAAAATTTAATAATAGAAAAATCCTTTGTAATGCAAATTAAGAAAATACTCAATAACAAAAATTACTACTCTGTGCAAGAATATTTAGAAGATAAGCTTAAATAGTATATAAGTAACAAGAAAGATGTTAAATAATACAAAACGTGCAATATTTGAAACCTAGTTAAAATAAACATAATGATACTACATATATTATAAGATACGAATACAACATAATATTATAGATTTACATTACATACATACAGTATAAGAGTTTAATATAATTTATATATTTAAATAAAATTAGCTGTCTAGTAAAAAAATATTATTTAAATTATTCTTGTAGATGAAAGTGTAAGGTGACTCCTCCCCTCTCTTATCTATGCCGTGCCCGACAGGGTCCATAATTGTACTGTACTATGTTATTACCACCTTTTGTAACATTATGGAGAGCAATAAAGAATATGAATATGAAACTTTTATTGTCACTTAAGAAAAAATATTCACACTTATTTCAATATGCATAAAGGCTTCATAATAAATTTAATGAATATTTAGCTTAATTGACGTCTTAGAGTGCGGCAAAAAAAAACGAAAACAAAAGTTATTTTTAAGTAAATAACACACTTAAAAATTTCATCTCGTGTTCAGGCGGGACTCGAACCCACACCTTCCACAATCCGGGTGAATGTACTACCAATTATACCACTGAACGCGTTACTTAGTCGACGAAATTTGTAAGTGCTTGATTCGACATGAGCTGTCGAAAAGTTATTTTAACAAAAGTTTAATTGTCTAACAAAAGTTATTCAGAAACCAATTACTTAATTTACATTTAACAATTAAAAGTCCGGCCAAGTGCGAGTCGGACTCGCCCATGAAGGGTTCCGTAGCAGCAAGTAAGATATGGGAGGTAAATTGCGGTTTACGGTTTATAACGTATTAAAAAAACTACTTACTAGATCTAGTCCAAACCAATTTTCGTTGTTAGTTTTCATGATTATGTACATGTATGACAATTTACCACTTTGGGAGCGTCTCTTGCGCAAAGTATTGTTTAGAAAAATTATATTAAAAACCTCAACATCATTTTTAAAGACCTACCGTAGATACTATAGATACCCCACACGTATAGGATTGATGAAAAAAAAAATTTTGAGTTTCAGTTTCAAGTATGTAGACCCCTCAATTTTTTAATTTTTTCCAAGTTTTGTGTAACAATCGTAATGCGGTTAACAAAATACATCTATTTACCAAGTTTCAATAATATAGTTCTTATAGTTTCGGAGAAAAGTGGCTGTGACATACGGACGGACGGACAGACGGACAGACATGACGAATCTATAATGGTTCCGTTTTTTGCCATTTGGCTACGGAACCCTAAAAAGGACCAACTAGATTCATTTAAAAAGCAATAGTTTTAACATACAATGGCCACTTCACTGTATTCAACTCCATAATGCTCAGAATTGGTACTAGGTACAAATAACTAGTTGTTTCATTGTGTTTGTGCATTAGCGTCGAGTTTGCAACGAGTTTAAGCCTATCCCGGTGAAAGGAAAACGGAATGCTCTATAAGATGAGAGTAAAATCGATAATTTAGGTACGGCTTTTATGTATAGTATATCACTCATATGCTGCACCACGATTTCTATGCCAGGCTCTCCTCATTCAGTAATTTGAACGCGGTCTTTATTAGTTTTACTTTGATAGCCGATTACGTACTGGGTACGGTTGGTTCCATACACAGACCGTCCCACAACTATAAGACATGAAGGTAAAGTAGCGTTTTTTGGTCGTGGACCCAACATTTGTATGCGAAAAATTAATTTACGCTAAAAGTGGCCGATTTTGGCGGTAATCAATTTTTCATTTTAAATTTGTGCATGGTTAATTATTAATAGTATAAATTTTTGCCGAGAGGTTGTAGCCCCAAAATTGTTTAAAATAGATCCGGTTTAGTCACTAACAATTAAATTAAACGAATGGTGTCGCTAGTTACCCGTCGCCTTAAGCGGTCCAGGCGGTTGAGACGAGTCACCTATCTTCCGCTATTTTGTTTTAATCTAAGATTTTAGTTCATGGTTTTTGAAGGCGGTTTTTTCGAAAATATTAAAAAAATAAAGTGATGGTTTTCTTAAATAAAAAAATGCCAACTCAATGATTTAAGGTACCTTCCCTTCATGTCCCAGAGTCGGGAGACCTGTATAAGAGTTATAAGTCGATTGTCAAAGTTCTTCAAGTAAACTGTTTCTAAAATGATTTCTATTCTATTCTTGATTAAAGTCACCAGCCTAACAATAGGCACCTCAGCCGGATTCACGACTGTTAACGTTCGTTCGAGATGAGTGTTGATGAAAATGAAAGTAGTTCGGTATTTTTTCATCCACATATTTATAACAGAGTTAACCGTATATGTCTCTAAAAGACCTATCCCCACATGAAGCCAAACGCAAAATTAAATCTTGGTTACTGGACCTAAATTACAATGACACAGAACATATCCTCTCTTAACTATGATAACGTATACATTTACACACACATACTCAAACACCACACACACACACACACACACACACACACACACACACACACACACACACACACACACACACACACACACACACACCACACGATTACTTTTCTTTAATGATGATACTTCTCAATGTAACATTTAATGTGTCAATAAAGATAATTTGTTTATTTATTATTTCACATTAGATCCCTGCACATACAGAACACTTTGAATTTCGACATGGTTACCTTTATTTTTTTTTTTTTTTTTTTTATAGAAAGGCCAATCAGGATGACCTCACTCCGCCTGATGGTAAGCGGCCGTGAAATCCAAAAATGAGGCTGACAGGCACAGAAGAACTAACAAAGTACCCATTGTGTCTGCCATCCTCACCCTAATGGCCTGCTGAGATGCCGTTTCACGCCCCGCCTAAAAGACCCCGGATTGTATGAAGGAGGAAACACATGAGCTGGGAGGGCATTCCATGCCTTGATGGCTCGGGGCAGGAACGAGGAGCAAAACCTCTTGGTGCGCGCCGCCATTGTCTGGATGGTATGCGGATGGCAACGCTGTCCAGCACGTGTTGTTCGGAAGTGGAAAGGGGAGGATGGGATAAGTTGAAATAACTCATCAGAGCATTCCCCGTTATAGAGGCGGTAGAGAACACTTAGACTGGCAATGTCTCTACGTAGCTGAAGAGGTTCTAGGGACTTCGTCACCTCATAATCTCCAACAATACGGATAGCACGTCGCTGCAACCTATCGAGAGCCTCTAGCAAGTACTTAGCAGAACCATCCCAGAGATGGGAGCAATATTCCACACACGGGCGAACCTGTGCCTTGTACAAGAGACAAAGCTGCGCCGGAGTAAAATACCGTCTTACTCTGTTCAGAATCCCGAGTTTCCGGGAAGCAGTTCTTATTACGCTCTCGATATAGTCCCGTTGATTTAGGTTGCTACGAACACCGATGCCAAGGATGCTGAGACTATCCTGTATTGGTAAGGGGGTGTTCTGAAGAGTGGGATAGGATAGGAAAGATGACACCTTAGCAGAGAATACACACACCTGTGTTTTCTTAGCGTTAAACTCGACAAGATTGCTGGCACCCCATTTGGAAATGCGGTCCAGGACCTCGTCGAGCTCAGTAACAAGAAGATTTCTCTTTTCCTCGGTATCGGTCTGCTTTGCCGCAGGTCTTCCGAAATAGCGTGCGTGGACAGTGCTGTCATCCGCATAGCAATGAATGTTACCACATGATAACATGTCATTGATGTGCAGAAGAAATAATGTCGGCGACAGGACGGAACCTTGAGGCACTCCGGAATTTATCGGAAGGAAGCAAGAAGCGCGTCCATCACAGCAAACACGAATCCTACGACCCTCCAGAAATCCCGCAACCCAATCGCATAAGCGAGGTGGCAGACCGTATGCCGGAAGCTTGGAGAGAAGCGAACGATGCCAAACACGGTCGAAAGCCTTGGCGATATCAAGGCCAAAAATAATGGAATACCGTCAGGACCACTGGATTTTCTCACATCGAGTGACTGTAATTCAGCACGGACGTCACATTGCCTGATACGAATATCAGGCATTGTGGTGCCGCAGTCTGGGATTTTAGGCGGCTGTGCTCCACAGTCATCTATGCGGGAATTGGCGGCAAAGAGTTCGGCTAACAGATCCGCTTTCTCTTGCGGCTGATGAGCCAGTGATCCATCGGGATATTTTAGCGGGGGCAGCGAAGGTAGGCAGAAGTTGGATTGCACATGTTTAGCCAGACGCCAGAAGGAACGGCTACCCGTGGGCTGCGCAATTAGTTCCTGGCCGACACGTGCAACACGCTGGGCATCCGCTCTGATGTAGGCCCTCTTAGTGGTTTTGGTGGCTTTGTTATAGGCTGCTTTTAGGGAGGCTATGTTAGGATCCTGGAAGGCTTGAGCCCTGGCCCAGGCGCGGTATGCCGCCCGTTGCTCTTGAACGGCTGCAGCACACTCCCTGTTGAACCAGAGCTCATCTTTGCGACCGCTGGTGACATCGGTGAATGGAATGTAGTATTCCATTCCAATACCGATCTCATCAGCTATGGCCGCTGCACATTCCGATGGATCCTTTTTCCCAAAGCAGCTCTGCCTCCAAGGGACGGACGCGTAGTATTCTCGCAGGCCATCCCAATCTGCTGACGAGTAGCGCCACAGTCTCCGCGTCACCTTTACGGGTTGTGGGGGAGCGATGCAGGGCACTCTTGCGCCAACCAGGCAGTGGTCGGAGGACCCTAGTGGGGCGCCAACCGACACTTGGTACCCGGATGGGTGACTCGCCAGCAAAAGATCCAGCAAGGAGGGCGCTTGACCGACTATGTCTGGTATCCGGGTGGGCTGGAGTACCAGTTGGGTCAGGTCATGGGTGAGAGCAAATGCGTGGGCGGTTCGGCCAGCATGGTCTGTTTTAGGGGAGCCCAACCAGGTGTCATGGTGGGCGTTAAAATCCCCTAGAAACACCAGCTCGCTGTTAGGGAACCGCACCTGAGCGTTGTCTGCTACCTGACTTAGATGGTCGAAGAGTCGAGTTGTCTCGGTGTCTCCTTTGTGGGAACGGTATATGCACACGTAGATTCTGCTCGTCGAGCCTAAGTCTACGTGTACACAAAGGATGGAAAAGGATGGGTCTTCAAGGCAGTGAAGACGGTCGCAACAGATATCCGATCTGACGAAAAGGCATACACCGGCCTTGCGGTGGAAGGACTCTTCCAGCATATAGCCGGGATAGTGCAGGTATGCCGTGTCAGCTGGGCAGGAAATCTGTGTTTCCGTCAGAAACAGCATCGCAGGCCTCGTCGTCTCGAGGTGTTGGTGGACGGCGTTGAGGTTTGTATGGAGTCCACGGATGTTAGTGAACTCCACCTCAAACAGCGAGTTGGTGGGGGTTTGGGATGCCGCTGTAGAACATGTGCGATGATGTTGTCCTGCCATTGAAGAAGGGAAGGAAGGGGAGGCGTGAAAGGGATGACTGTTATCGCGGCAAGAACGAGACAAAGCGTGGAGCCCCGCATTGGTATTGGACAGTGCAGTACATAGAACGCCAGTCCGCCGGACGGAAGGGCCCCGTACCCCCCCGGAGGTGGTCGCCGGGCCCCACTCGGACCGGGCACCACCCGGCACGACGAGCCACCCCGGGATTATGCGCGACCTGGTGGGGCAGCCTTCGGAGGTGGTTAGCCACCGTTGGGCCCCTGTACTATGCCGCGGGCGGCCAGCGGCACCACCGTTTCTACGGGTCTCCCTGGCCGGCGGGTTGACCCACTCTGTCTGCACAATACCGCCGCAAAGGTTCCACTGGTCCGGCACTTGACGCATCAACAGCCCCCCTGGCTCCGGTTAGCACAGCGCTGATCCCGGAACGCGACCCGAACGAGATAGCCCAGAGTCACTTGGCGGGTTTTTCGCGACTGTGTGGTGGTAACAGCAACCGGTCGACAAAATGTCTCCCACCTGAACAGCAGATGGTCTGCTGGTTATCCCATAGTCGTCTCTTACGACACCCACGGGCAAGAAATGGGACAGGGGATAGTATTCTTTGGATGCCGCCCCTGCACGGCATAATACTGACTCGGAATGTTTTTTTTTATGCTAGAGGCGACAAACGAGCAAGCTAGTCACCTGATGGAAAGCAATCATCGCCGCCCATTAACATCCGCGAAGTCAGAGAGATCGCTAATGCGTTGCCGGTCTTTTTAAAGAGGAGTACTCTCTTCTCTTGAAGGTCCCTAAGTATGTAGTTTTCTACTGATGATAAGATGTACAGTAAATTACAACTTAAAGTTTACGTAAAGTATAATAAAGAAGAAAATATTATTTCGACAGGAGACTGTCTTTATTGTTATAATTATAAACTACTACCACGTAGACCTTGGGAGAGCCACGCTTTGGCATGAATGGGAAGGTTCAACCAGAGTGATACCACGGCCTCACAGAAAACCGGCGTGAAGCTACACTGTGCTGTGTTTCGCTGCGTAAGACTGTCTTTACTGCGGTAAATATAAACTATTATTAAAGTTATATGAAATCACGTAGACCATGGGAGAGCCACACTTCGGCATGAATTGAGCGGCTCGACTAGTGTGCTACCACGGCTTCACAGATAACCGGCGTGAAGCACTGTGCTGTGTTTCGCTGCGTGAGTGATGGTTAAAAGGTTTTAAAGGTTGGCAGTGCACTTGTGACCACTGGTGTCGCGGGTGTCCATGGGCGGCGGCAGTCGCTTACCATCAGCTGATCCGTCTGCTCGTCTGCCACCTATCACATAAAAAATCGTATTACATTTGTTTGCACAGCGCGAATACCTAATAACATTTATTTTGTAGATTTTAAAACCAGCCAACTTAATTAAAAAAGTTAATTTAATATTGCGTGTTGTATGAATCTATAAAGGACATTTATTTTGTTTACTATTCTGAACACGTGCCAACATTTGGCTGGTGCATTTATTCGTTTCAACTACGTAGTTTTCCGTTCTATTATTTTCATGGTTCATATGGTGTGTTTCAATAAAGTCATTTCATTGTTTATGCAGCGCCTGCGTCCACAGTCACAAAATTGGATTTTTTAGTTTCCATTTATTTTTGCAAATGCAAACTCATTTAATAGTTAGTGTACCGGCATCAGGCCTCTGCAGGCGGGATTCAGGAACGTATGTGCGGTATTTGTAAATAACTGACAATGTCAAATGTTTGACGATCCGATTGGAACAGTGGTAGTGCACGCTGCCTCTGATACAAGGGTTGCGGGTTCGATCCCCGCACAGTACAAACATTTGTGTGCATGGACATGTTTGTTTGTATTGGTCTGTGTGTTTGCTATGTATTATAAGTATGTATTTACAAAAGAAAAGTATTATATGTATATATTTGTAATCCCACTGTTGATTCTGATATCCGTAACACAGGTGCTTGAGCTACCTAACTCGGAGTCAGATCAATGTATGTGATGTTGTGAAATATTTATTAATGTCTGGTACATAATGTAAAATTATAAAATAAAAATAATGCGTAAACATCACAAAAGTACGCTCCTTGTGGGAAAATTAGTGACATTAGAAAAAACAAATGAGCAGCGATATTTGAAAATAGAATAAAGTTTTCTTAGCGCCATAAAAGCAAACAAAGAAGTTTTCATGCATCGAGTTTTTCATCCTCGACAGTAAGTATGACGTAGAGTGATTGCAATTTGTGAAATATTTATATTTTTATTATATCTGTCGAGTAGGATACCTAATTCTTTATATTTTAAGGTCATCTTTTTCGTTTTTTTTATGTGATTAACGGCAGACGAGCAGACGGATCACCTGATGGTAAGCGATTGCCGCCGCCCATAGACACCCGCGACACCCCCCTTCCCCCGGACTGGGCCTCTGGTACCCTCACTCACGCAGCGAAACACAGCACAGTGCTGCTTCACGCCGGTTTTTTGTGTGGTGGTATCACTCTGGTCGAGCCGGTCTTTTCATGCTGAAGCGTGTCTCTCTCAGTTAGATTTGGTCTATTCTGTTCCTGTACTCTAAAGTATCTTTCTATGCGAAAGTATGATTTATGTAAAATTATCTCTATTACCTATTATTCATATTTTTTCTAAACATGTTTCATTAATTGGTTGGAAACACCGAAGAAGAACGTGCATTAAAGAAGTTATTCATCAATCAAAGATAAAAAGAGAAATTGAAAAGTGAGAAAAAATCTCTTCATTAAGGCGTAATTAACGCGTTAGGCGCAAGATTGTGATCACGAAATACATTTAGGTCTAACAGATCACAAAACCCAATATCATATCAACGGTGGTTTTATTTGTCGATCGAGATACAAAAGCTGAATCTATTGATTCAATAGACGCGAGGGTGGTAATCAAATAAGATCATAATGAATGAGGCCCGATGAATACAGAGAACATAGCAGCTTAGCTTTGCGTTGCGGGCCGCTGCGCCACAAAAGAAAAATGGGTAGCTTTGTCAGCCCAATTCTCTGTTATGATTCGATAAATAAATGTATGTCGGGTATTGTAACTATATAAAATAAATGACAATGGCGTAGTGCAATAATCGTATTAATTTAACAACAAACACATGTAACTGTTAAAAGAATACTAACTGTTAAAAATATTTAAATCCGCTATTTCAAAATAAGACGTATAATATTTTATCTACACTCATCATCAAGACACTCATGTCATGTCATTTTCAAATGAAGAAATCAAAGGGAAACATGTTTTGACGGGTTTAATGCTAAATGTATTAAAAAGATATGAATGTAAATGAAAAAAGATAAGCAACAGTTATTTTCAAAAAGTATTGTCTGCCTGTATATTCTTAAGGTGACGGGTGGGGCACACTAGCGACGCCAATCGATTTTAATTTTTAGCTACTAAACCGGATCTATTTTAAACAATTTCGGGGTTACAATCACTTAAATTATTTATTAAATAACCATGCACAAATGTTAGGTTCATTTTTGTACGCGAAAAATTGATTCATGTCAAAAGCGGCCACTTTTACAGTTAATGCTTTAAGTATTAAATAAATAGTATAGGTGTTTGCCGGGAGATTGTAACCCCGAAATTGTTTAAAATAGATCCGGTTTAGTAGCTAAAAATTAAAATCGTTTGCCTTTGCAAGTGTGCCCTACTCGTCATCTTTATTGCCGCTCAGCGGGGCGTAGGTTATTGAAACGACGAGAATTTCTAATACTCCGAGTGTATTTACAGGATTTCATACATGACAAGAAAAACGTTCTAACAAAGACAGAAACTTGACACTTTTAGTGTCGTCTAACATTATAATACAATGAGGTCTTATTAAAATTTCCTTCAACATCAACAATCTTAATACTGCCCATAAAGTGTAAGTGTCTTTGTTCCCTTTGATTTCTTACATGAGACTGCAAATAACTTTGTGTTATTAAAACACTCGCGAATGCTATTAGAAAACTCGCTAGGGATCGTTTTTTAGGGTTCCGTAGCCAAAATGGCAAAAACGGAACCCTTATAGTTTCGTCATGTCCGTCTGTCCGTCTGTCCGTCTGTCCGTCTGTCACAGCCGATTTACTCGGAAACTATAAGTACTACAGTGATGAAATTTGATGGGAATATGTGTTGTATGAACCGCTACAAAAATATGACACTAAATAGTAAAAAAAAGAATTGGGGGTGGGGCCCCCCATACATGTAACTGAGGGATGAAATTTTTTTTTTCGATGTACATACCCGTGTGGGGTATCAATGGAAAGGTCTTTTAAAATGATATAAAGTTTTCTAAAAAACATTTTTCTTAAAGTGAACGGTTTTTGAGATATCAGCTCTCAAAGTCGTAAAAAGTATGTCCCCCCCCCTCTATTTTTATAACTACGGGATATAAAATTCTAAAAAAAATAGAGGTGATGCATGCTAATTAACTCTTTCAACGATTTTTGGTTTGATCAAAGTATCTCTTATAGTTTTTGAGATAGGTTGATTTAACTGTAATTTTGGACTTTGCTGCTACGGAACCCTTTGTGCGCGAGCCCGACTCGCACTTGGCCGGTTTTTTAACCTCTTTTGTAATTAATAGACCTTATTATCTGACAGTCACATTAAAGTACTATTACTGGTATCATATTTATCATATAGACGACTAAATTAAATTCCGAACGAGATGAGCTGGCGCGGGAACAATATTGGCGCGTATAATCTTTCAAAGAGAAATATTTCCTTCACTTGTAGTGATGTAATGAAATACTTCCGAAATGACATGGCTCATACAGTAGCTGTAGCAACAGATGGATGTTTCCAACTGGGCGATGGAGATGGTAGCTTTTAACTCCGTAGACAATACGATCTTCGTAGATAATAGAAGTGTAAGTATTTGATCTGGAACATAGGTAGGTATTATTGCGATTACAGCCGCCTTGTATCTTTCATGTGAAGGTGATAGACAAGCAGATTACAGAATCTATATTATTATTAGAAATATTATTCGTGTGAGTACGTAAATGTTTATTGAACGTTTATAAATAAAGCTCTTAAAGTAAATTGGCCATTACTAGATTTAGTGAATTTCAAAATAAATAATCCTCTTGAAACGATATTGGCAGACTTCAAAAAATCTAACTTATTTTCATGTGATCTAACTAAAGCAATGGCCGATGCCAAAAAGGTTTATTACAAACCAAATCTGAAACAACTCAGCGCCCCACAAAACTTTAATAGCTGGTTAATTGCCTCTTTTATTACACTATTCAAATGAAGTGTGGGTAAGTAACCTCACAGAATGCCCGACATCGAGGGCCATAAAAACGACAAATATAATAAACCTCCTAAATCACGAAATTTATAAGAATAAAGAACAGCGTATAGAGGGGACTACCCGCAGTAAATTATGCTGTATTGTTGTTACAGACCCAGTTAAGAAAGAACCTAACTCGTCATATCATGCCAGATGTCGAGCTTATAGGACAGAAATAGAACCCTATATTATAGATAAAAAATCCTTTTGACCATATAACTTGTTGTCTTAATGTTTAAGGATTGCAGCATACCGTGCGGGCGTTGGTCGCAAGTTCGCCTCGTACTCAGACAGTTGTCATTTCAATGTCACTTCCCTAGAAACGCGCCGTAGGCAAATAGATCTCCTTAATTTATACAAAATCATTCACCCCGACAATAGGACGCCCTATTGGTCTAGTGGATTAAGTACCGGACCATGATCTCAGGGTTCTGGGTTCGATTCCTGGGTCGAGCAAAAAGTGTGTCGAATCCGAACATAGCTCGGGTTTGTGATCATCAATCCGCATTAGGCAAGCGTGGTGATTAAGCCTAATCCCATCATAGCGATGACTTGATCGCTATGATGGAGGCCTTTTCCCTGCAGTGGGACAGTTATAGGCTGATACTTATCAACAGTGTTGACCCGAGTGCGGTCCGAGAACTACGGTACTAGAATCGCTTACCAATTTTTTTGTAAAATCTGCAGTACATTTTCATAGTTTTGATATAAAATATTATATAATCCTGGAGGTCGTAAAACGCGCTACAGTTTGGTGCTTTCTATTCTCATCTAACTTAAATAGCCAAGAAGAAATTAGAGAAAGCATTATTGGCAAAATTGGCAACGGTTGGTCATATTCAAACAACACTGCGGAGCAACAAGCGCGTGAGTCAGCTGAGGCACCGGCAGCAGCGACGACGAGCAGGCGCGACGCCCCCCGATTGGTTCCGAGCGAGGCACACTGCGGCGCTTATGAATGACGCAAAATACTATCCGCGCGTAGAGGTTAGTGACATCACCTCCATTCACGGCGGTAGCGGTAGCGGGAAACGTTGAACGACAAACTACTAGCACTGCGTTACTTCGTGCGGTCGAGATAAGTCTTGCCAGTAGAGTGGTCAAAACATTAGTGTTACGGCCTAGGGAAACGAATCAAATCCTAAACAGAAAAAACATTTTTTTTTTTTTGAGAGATTATTATTTTGTACCATAATGGCGCGCCAAGTGAACTGCGCTGGATGCCTTGGCACAATTATGGAAGACAGCGCGTTTATGAGATGTGCTAAATGTAAAGAATATTTTGATATTCTTTGTGCTAATATTGATAAAGACGTTTATCCCACACTGACATCTGAATTTAAATTGGTGTGGATATGTTTTGAATGCCGAGGTAAAATACCTAAACAGGACAATTCGCATACACCTGTGCGCCAGCAATTGAGCCATAACTTGAGTGTTGCTAGTGGGTGTTTCGATGTTTCGATGCACAGCCCTGACAACATTACGTTCCGTAAAGCACAGCGCCCTGCAGTAACAGCAACCAAGCATGCCCACCTTTCCCAGGATAATGTGGCTCCTGTGGTACAGGAAATAAAACAAATGCAAGAGGACTTTGAAACGCGTCTTACCACGAAAATTTGCACATTATTAACCGAGCAATTTAAGGAATTCAAAAGCTTGGTATTTGAAAAAATTTGCGACTTATCCAGTAAAGTTGAGAAATTGGAACACCAAATCCAAATAATGAACATTTGTGCTGTACCAGCATCGAACAGTGCAGCAGTGAAGAAGAACACACCCAAAAAAAATAATTTAAATATTAAGCCCATGGCTCAAACCGTTTCTCAGCAGAGAAAGAAGGAAACCGTGGTTGATCGACCAAATAAATCTAGCGCCCATACATCTTTTTTGGCTCCGTCTACTGACCAAGCTTCCGCGTCTACTTTGGCTTCCGGTTCTTCGTCTCAATCCGGCATCCGGTATAAGAAGAATGTAACGACTATGGCATCCAAAGATGACTCTAATCAAGAAAGCCAGGGAGAGTAGACGGTGGTGGGACATAGAAGAGGGCGTGTATCGGGCATTCTCCGTGGCACTGCAGCGCCTGGAACAACTGCGCTACGTGCCTCTGAGCGGCGGAGATATTTTCATCTCTATTATGTCCAAGAGGGTACAACAGTGGAGCAGGTGCACGATCATCTTCACTCTATTTGTAGTAACTGCGTCTGTACCGTAGAAGAACTTAAATCTAGGGGACATTACTCGTCGTTCAAGTTAGGAGTCCCTTCGAAAATTGCAGATAGTGTTATGTCGCCCAATAACTGGGTAGAAGACATATGTGTTAAGCCATGGCGTCAGAACTTTCGTGCCAAGGCAAAAAGTGACAAAGAAAAAACTGCGTAACCTTGTTTTTTGTTATCAAAACGTTAGGGGTTTGCGCTCTAAAACTAATACTTTTATGAAAAATGTAACTATGTGTAATTATGACGTAATAGCTTTGACTGAAACTTTTTTAACAAGTTCCGTATCAGATGGGGAGTTATTCCCTCCCGAGTATGTAGTTTTACGAAAAGACCGTTCAAATGACGCCGGATGGGGTGGAGTACTGTTGGCCGTAAGAAATTGCTTTACTCTACAATGTGTAACTAATGTTGATGCTCTCACGTCTGATATGGAACTTATAATTGCCACTATCAGTGGGAAAGGCATTACAAAATTTTTATGTTGTGTAGTATACTTGCCTCCAAACTATAAGGATGATCAATATCTCAACATCTTAACGTGTATTGAAAATGCAATTTTTGCCTATTCTTTTCTGGACGTGTTAATACTAGGTGATTTTAATTTAAACTCTTGTAGTGCAAATGTAAAGACTAGTTTTAAGTATTTCTGTGAATATTGTGGACTACAGCAATGTAATATTGTGTATAACGGTGGTGGTGGTATGCTAGATTTAGTTTTGAGCGGTATGGGTACTGAACTGATCAAAGTGTCAGAGAGTGCTGAACCCCTAGTACCAATAGATGAGTACCATCCGGCGCTGGATGTGACTATCAAGTTCAATCCCGGCTCGCCTGCCCCAACACCGCCCTCTCCACCGCCTGTTCAGCGCCCAGGTTCTAGCCCCATTTGGGATTGGCGCAAGGCTGATTTCGTTAATCTGTATACAGCGTTGAGCGACTTGGATTGGTCAGATATGTTTGCTATAGATGATATCAACAGTGCAGTGGAATTCTTTTATGATCGTTTATATGACTGTATTGGTCAGTACGTGCCAATAAAGTCATGTATCAGGCCCGATCATGATAAGTACGTATATCCAAAGTGGTTCGATGCTGATATTATTAACAACATACGTAAAAAGTATTACCACTTGAAACGTTACAAGGCTGAGGGTAAAGAATTCAACAGAGAATTATTTAAATATTATAGATGGCATGTAAAAAACTTAATTGACAAAGCGCATAAGCAGCACTTGCATTTGACAGAACAAAATATAATTGACGATCCAGTCAAATTCTGGGAATTTATTAAGGATAGGAAGGGTTCCAGGCAACGAATGAACGTCTATTTAGCTAACGGGGTCGAAGTTGTTGATCAAGCAGCTGCCGACGCCTTTGCAGAGTATTTCAGTTCCGTGTACATTAGGGAAGTTCCTTTATTGGACCCTGTTGATGCGGTGCGATCCGCCGACAGCCAATGTAATGCTACTTGTATCACTGTAACCGTCGTTGATGATACCAATTTAAAAGTGGCAGCCAGGCGGCTTAAACCAAGGTCATCCAGTGGTCCTGACGGTATACCTGTTTTCTTAGCAAAAGACTGCATATTCGCTTTTAAGTGCCCACTATTGTACCTGTATAATCTCGCACTAACTCATTCTAAGTATCCTGATATCTGGAAAGTTAGTAGGGTCACTCCAGTTCCTAAGGGAGATAGTGTGAATGATGTGTCGACGTTTAGACCGATCGCAGTTTTATCAGTTTTTGCAAAGTTATTCGAGATAATATTATGCCAGCAAATCAATAAGCAAACTGTTAACATATTACACGATAGTCAACACGGATTTCGTAATGCTCGCTCCACCACTACCAACCTTGTGGCTCATTTAGATTACATTTACGCGGAATTGGATACTGGGAGGCAGGTAGATGCTGCCTATTTTGATTTTAAAAAAGCATTCGATTTGGTTCACAATGACATTCTATTGCGTAAGTTGGCGATGATAGGCTTTGCACCCAAACTCGTTGATTTTTTTTCTAATTACCTGCGCGATCGCCGTCAATATGTTAGAATTGGTAAATTTGAATCTGGGGACTATTTTACCAGATCAGGTGTGAGCCAGGGGAGTACGCTTGGGCCATTACTCTTCCTTATTTTTATTAATGATCTGCCTGAGAGTGTCATTACTTCCAGATGCTTGTTATTCGCGGATGATCTCAAATTAAGTCTGGGTATTGACAACCAGTCCGACTGTGAAGCACTACAAAGTGACATTGATGCAGTTACAAACTGGAGTATACATAATAAATTGCCATTTAATCATAATAAATGTAAAATCATTACATTCACGCGTAAACGATGTCCACAAAACGTAATTTATACACTGTCTGACGCGCCCTTAGAAAGGGTAGGTGAAATTCGTGACCTGGGATTAATATTAGATTCTAGATTGGACTTCCATAGTCATGTCACTACTATATGTAAAAAAGCCTGCAAAATGCTTGGCTTCGTTATACGTACGGCATCACAGTTTGATGGATCAGGGGTTGCTTTGGTACTGTACAATGCATATGTTCGAAGTAAGCTCGAGTACGGTGCTACAGTGTGGGATCCCTTTGAAGAGAAATATATCATCATGATTGAGAGAATCCAGCGTAAATTTGCACGCTGGCTCTTTAAGAGGAAATACGGTTATTACCCTTACTTATATCCGTCCTTGTATGTATCTGGTATGGTGGGTATAGATACTCTAAAATTCAGGAGGTCTATGCAGATATTAATGCATTATTTTTCCATCATACGTAATAGGATTGACAGTCCAGTGATACTTGGTAAATTCGGACTGTTGGTTCCCAAGCGTTTGAGTTGGAATGAAGAGGGGACGGTGGAACCGCGAAGGCGACCGCGGCTACTGTGGTGGCCCACCACGCGAACCAGGTACGCTGCGCATGCACCGACCACTCATGCATTGCGTCTTATAGGGGATATGCTTGCTCACGACTGGAGTATTGATTTATTTGCAGACAGTTTTGGTCAATTATGTTACAAAGCTCGTTTATATATTGACAATGAGAGCTTGCCTTTAGATATACTCGTACTTCGACTGTGCTTCTCACTTTATTATTAAGTAATTATTATAATTTTTGCTAAAAATATATTTTGACATTTATTAACACTATGTAATTTAATTTTGTTTGACAGATAATATTTTTGACATTGTATTCGTATTGTATTATTGACTTTTTTGATACCTTATTTATTTGACTATTTACTGGGATTGGCATCCTGAATTTTCGGGCATGCTGTTCGCATGTAAGTACCTAGACTCTGTTCTTGAATATTAATTTACCGAAAACTTTATGTATGTATGAATATTATTGAATTGTATAACGCTTTGGTATTAAACTGTAATGTTATGCAATCGTATGTTAATAATAAATAATAATAATAAATAAATAAACTCCGAATTCGATGCCCCAAATCTACTTAAATTAATAAACTTCAACACTAAACTTCTTATGCGAAACCAAAAAAACTTTTCACTCTGCAGACATTTAATGTGGGAGGGCCACGCTTAGGCATGAATGGGCCGGCTCGACCGGAGTGATACCACTGCCTCACAGAAGACCGGATTGAAGCAGCGCCTGCGCTGTGTTTCGCCGTGTGAGTGAGGTTACCGGAGGCCCAATGGTGGGAAGGGGAAAAGGTTGGCAGCGCACTTGTGACTCCACTGGTGTTGCGGGTGTCCATGGGCAGCGGAATTACTTACCATCAGGTGATCCGTCTGCTCATCTGCCACCTCTCATATAAAAAATAATAATAATTTAAGAACAACACGTCATACTATAACCCAATAGTTAGGATATGTCGTTACTATAACGAGTTGTTACTCGACCACGATGAGTTGGATATTTTTATAAATAAATATATTGCATTTAGGTACACTGTAAAAAATATTCTCCACTGAACTAACCTAGATACTTAATTTGATTTTGTTTTCTAGTTTTTCTTTCGTTATTTACGTGCTAATTATTTTTTATGTTACTATTTAATATAAGTTAAGATTGTCACCTGTAGTGTATGCCATAATAAATAAATAAATGAATATTACAAAAGTGCTGGTTCAGGTTGATGTATTTTTATAACATCGCTTTTGATGTATGAAAGGATCTAAAATTCCTTATTTATTTACAGTGGAAAACATTCTATCACGGACAAAAAATTTGGCTGTTCCTATTTCTGCCACACCATCAAGAAATGGAACTCGTTGCCGGCGTATGTATTTCCTCGTTCCTACAATATAGATTCCTTCAAACGAAGCGTGAAGAAGCATCTCGCGGGCCAGTATGGCGGTGCCAATGGAGGTGATTCCTTGACATTGCTTGCGTTGTAATTGCAACTTGGGCTCTTAGCTTGCTTACGATCAGGCTGAGGAGAGCCAATATAGTGAGCCTCTATAAAAAAAAACGTTAGGTCTTATGTTACGTTCACGTAAGGTAAAAATTGTTTTGCTCATTACATAAGCTGAATATCAATGACAATAATGTAGGTATGTAGAGCATGGAACTAAAAACGCGTGTCTGTGATGTCAAGTCCGTGCCACGAAAGAAGTTCCGCGGTAAACACGAAATATGGGAGAGCCACGCTTAGGCATGAATGGGCCGGCTCCACCGGAGTGATACCATTGCCTCACAGAAGACCGGCGTGAAGCAGCGCCTGCGCTGTGTTTCGCCGTGTGAGTGAGGTTACCGGAGGCCCAATGGGCGGGAAGGGGATAAGGTTGGCAGCGCACTTGTGACTCCACTGGTGTTGCGGGTGTCCATGGGCGGCGGAATTGCTTACCATCAGGTGATCCGTCTGCTCGTCTGCCACCTCTCATATAAAAAAAAAACTAACATTGAATTGTTGAAGCGCGCTTTTCAAGGGACTTCTTTGATGGCGCAGAATCTATAATTTGTACAAAACTAATTTGATAGTCTTTTATTTTTTATAGTAGTAAAAATGTAATAGAGTTTTAACAAAAATATCACAATAATTGAATATTTAAAATAATAATGAGTCAAAATAATCTACGCAATAAACGACGTTCTTTATGCATTGCGTGTGAATAAAATCTCAAAATTTAATCTATAAAAGTAATATACTGCTACAGCTTTTAAACCAGTTATCTACCTACTTTTACGAATTTAGGTACCGCATATTATTGATTCTAGTGAACATATTTTCATAAAAAGTATACATGTGAGAATTTTCATTTTCAAATAAATTGGCGCTCTTGATTGCTTTCGACAGATAAAACTACAATATAGATTCCGCATCCTGAAGCGCGCTTTACTCACCCTCGACATTCAAATTTGAGCTTTATGACTATAAACATAAGGAATCTAAACTTTTAGTTCCCTGTTTTCCCGCGGAATTTCAACCGTGGTGCTGATTTTATTAAGATTCGATATAATAAGATAGTTTTTAAAAATTATTTATTTTAATAATGACGCCGTCCTTGGCACTCACTCAGCTGGTCTCACTGAAAACCAGCGTCATGGCCTTTGTCTGGGCTTTGACTTAAGCTGAGTGATGGCCATTTACATTAGACTCAATAGGCTAACTTTTATTTTAGTTTTTTATTTTTACAGTTTTAGGAAAACTTACAGCTAGGTAGGTATTAATTATTACTTAAACTTAAAAATATGCAGATACGGTCAATTAAAAGATTCAACAAATAGTGATATAATATAATATTTTACAACATCACATACTTTATCTAACTCCGAGAGACCTCGAATTGCTGAAATTCAAAATGATGGAACTGATTCAGCATTTCAAGGTCATTCAAGTTCACTTAATGTTCAAGGCTTCAAGTTATTTATTTACCTACCTAGTTCTCTAGCTAAGTAAATAACTTGAAGCCCATATTAATTCTGCAGTAGGCTTAATATTTCAGCATGGTTTGAAGTAGTCACGGGTTGCGTTGATTTATGGCTGGTCATTACGTACTCTCTTGAGGACATAACAGGTCTATTACTTGCTGTCTTTGTTAATGTGATAAAGAGGCACTGTATAGTCATCACTTTTGGCTTTTTAAATCTTGATGCAATTAGCCTGTCAACCCTTTATTATACAATGAGCCAAACTTTATTTACTTTTGGGCTTAGAAAACTTTTACTTCAGGTACAGAGTAAAGAGGTTTATGTTTTTTCTTTTATTTTATTTAATAGTAAGTTAAGCCGTTCGGTCCTGCGCCTGATCCCTCTCCGGTCGTGTCACATTAGTGTCCCATCGGAATAAGGGGGCAAGGGAATAGAGAGTGCACTTGTGTTTGCGCACACACTTGAGCACTATAATATATCCTGCGTAAGTGGCTGATCATTGAGATTAGCGCCTTAGCCGAAATCGGTTGGAGGATACTATATTATTATTATTTAATAGTAAATTAAGATCGATACAAAAAGGTTCCATGAATCATAATAATTCAGTAAAGTATTTCGTAAGAGTAAAACGATTATTTATTACTTATATCAACGATACTCTTCTGCTCAATATTCAACTTTCAAATGTCAAATAGATAAAATTGAATATCTGTGTGTGAAAATTATCCATATATTTTTCAATCAAATTTGAATACCTACGGATAGTTTATTGTTTCGGATATCCGATGATTTCGGTTCATCGTCATCGTCAGCCCATTTAATGCCCCACTGCTGGGGCACGGGCCTCCCTCAATCACATGAGGGGTAATTGCCATACTCACCACACTTGGCAGACGGGTTGGCGAGGGTTTTGATATCAATGCAGAGTTTTCCTTCTCTGGGTGCTGATGATCATGCCAGCAGCTTTACCTTAGTTGCCTTTTACGACACCTCGGTAAGAGTGAGGGTGGCCTATTCTACTCTGCCGGGGACCACACGGCGGTTGATTTCGGTTACGGAACGAAATCTATGTCTGCAAAGCGGGTGTTCAAGGCGACGGGTAGTCGTTAGAGTGTCGCTAGGTAGGACACCAATCGATTTAAATTGTTAGCAACTAAACCGGATCTATTTTAAACAATTTCAGAGCAGGAGCCTCTAAGCAAACATTTATACTATTTATTTTATAATTGTGTTTTAATTTTTGATCTGTTTTAGATTAACGCCATAAGTGGCCGTTTTTGGCGGTTGTTCTAATTTCACACAAAAGTATAAAAGTTAAGCATAAGTATTATATAAATAGTATAAGTGTTTTCCGAGAGGCTGCAGCTTCGTCAAATTGTTGCTAACACTTTAAAT
Organism: Marasmia exigua; assembly: GCA_019059595.1. Taxonomy (NCBI): domain Eukaryota; kingdom Metazoa; phylum Arthropoda; class Insecta; order Lepidoptera; family Crambidae; genus Marasmia; species Marasmia exigua. The sequence continues at coordinate 9,390,020 of CM032463.1, forward strand.
CAATTGGCGTCGCTAGTGTGCCCTACCCGTTACCTTAAGGTGACTAAGGTGGTTTTAGCTACTAAACCGGATCTATTTTTAACAATTTCGGGGTACAACCTCTCGACTAACTTATACTATTTATTACATAACCATGCACAAATGTTGGGTCCGATTTTGTACGCGAAAAATTGATTCACGCCATCAGTGGCCGCTTTTGGCGTGATACAATTTTTCGCGGACGCGTTGGACCCAACATTTTTGCATAGTTATTTAATAAATAGTATAAGTGTTTGTCGAGAGGTTGTGACCCCAAAACTGTTTAAAATAGATCCGGATTAGTAGCAATGAATTAAAATCGATTGGCGTCGCTAGTGTGCCGTACCCCTCATCTGGCTGGAGATGGCTTCTGAGGCTCAAACACTTAGTCTGAGCCTCAGAAGCCATCTCCAGCCAGTTCTCCGCTTAGCCAAACGTCCGAGGTGTTTGCGCTATCCAAGCTGATTGCATACATCGTCTCCGAATCAGTACTTGAGAATACTCGAGCCGGGAATGTTCTCATGGATTCCGACATTTTGGCTCTTATTGGCCTTTGTGATGGGCGTCGTATACCGATTTGCTCATTTTCTTAATAAAAAATGACTGTGGGAGAAGCACGCTTCTACATGAATAGCCGGCTCCTTCAGAGTGATACCACGGCTTCATTTTTTCTTACATTATAGGAGACAAACAAGCAGACGGCTCACCTGATGGTAAGTGATTAGCGCCGCCCATGGACATCTGCAACACACGGGGCATCACAGATGCGTTCCCGGCTCTTAAGGGAGGAATAATCTCTTTTCTTGAAGATCACCAGGTCTGTTCGTCTGTTCGTGTAAATTGAAATGATTTGGCAGTATGATCAACAGTCTTAAAAATATTCATTTTTTATTATAGTTTTTTTGGTACTTATTTAAATACTTTAGTAACTTAATTAATAAATCTATTTATTCTTGAGAAACTAAATAGTTACCTACTTTAGTTTGTTGTTTGAGTTATAAAAATGTAATGATTAACTATAAGAAATGCAAAGAGTTTTTTTATTATGCGCTGTTTTCAATTTTATACTTTCAATTATCATTCATAGCGACATCTATCGGGATTTTCACGAAACGCTACTCCTAGCTTCCCTCTATTCAGGAGGTTCTGTTCAGTTTCAGTAAGCGTAAAAGCTTTCAGTACACTTTGCGTGAATCCGCTAGGTGGCGTGACTAGTTCCACTATTGTTGTCGGCGATATCCGTATTTTTAATATGAATATTTATTTATTTGAATTGTATGAATGAAAAAACCAACCAATTACATGGAACCAAAAAAAAATTGCATTACTATACATATATATAAAAACTATGGAGGTGACAAAAATATCCCGTTCATCTAGTTGAATGGGGATTTTTTGTTTCTTCCATAGTTTTTATAAAGACGAAACGTATTTACAGTTTTGACTAACAGATAGTTAAGGCGACAGGTAGCCCTAACTAGCGACACCAATCGATTTTAATTGTTAGCTACTGAACCGGATCTCGGCAAACACTTATACTATTTATTAAATAACCATGCACAAATGTTGGGTACAACGCATACGCGAAAAATTGATTACCGCCAAAAGCGGCCACTCTTAGCGTGAATCAATTTTTCGCATACAAAACCGGACCCAACATTTGTGTATGGGGTAATTTAATAAATAGTACAAGTATTTGCCGAGAGGTTGTAACCCCCAAATCGTTTTAAATAGATCCGGTTTAGTAGCTAAAAATTAAAATCGATTGGCGTCGCTAGTGTGCCCTACCCGTCACCTTAATGTGGTTTTATATCAGCAGAACAGAAAAAAGTAGAGCTGTGTTGTACATGCTGATCACTCTATGAGTAAAACACACATTAGTTTATCCATGGACTAATTATCTCTAGGTTTAACTAAGTGCGCTCGGTACAAGAGGTTCATAACTCAACAGTTAGTTAACCTCCTATGGCCCAGACAGCAGACACAATAGAAAATCAATTGGTTTTGGCTTCAAAATGGACTTTGGGCCTTATGACGTTAAGGTGACGGATAGAGCACACTAGCGACGCCAATCGATTTTATTTTTTAGCTACTAAACCCGATCTATGTTAAATTGTAACCCTGTAATTACAGGGTTACAATATCTCGGCAAACACTAATACTATTTATTAAATAATCATGCACAAATGTTGGGTCCGTTTTTGTACGCAAAAAATTGATTCACGCCAACGGCCAAAAGTGGCCACTTTTGGCGGTAATCCAAAATTCGAGTGCAAAAGCAGACCTAACAGTTAACTGTAAGTATTTAATAAATAGTATAGGTGTTTGCCGAGAGATTGTAACCCCGAAATTGTTTAAAATAGATCCAGTTTAGTAGCTTAAATTGAAATCGATTGCGTCGCTAGTGTGCCCTACCCGTCACCTTAAGTTTGTCACTTTTGCAAATGCGAGCGGGCGGTCAGCGTAGCTACAAACGTTGCGCGTGACCACGGAGTCGCGGGGGGCTATATACTCGTACTCAAGGTCGCGGTGCACGGTGCTTGCACTGCTATTCCGTCAAGCGTACCCATATTATGCTAATGTGTGGGTGACAGCCCGTATGACACGGCGCGCCGTGTGTGCCGCCCGGCTCCAACACACTCAATCTAACCACCCAGTGGCATATTATAGAGATAAACTCCTGGATAAACTGTGTCACTCATGATTTACTTCTCTCATCTTGTAAGAATTCTCTCGTAACATTATATTTTCACAGTTAAGGTGACGGGTAGGGTACACTAGCGACGCCAAGAGATTTTAATTTTTAGCTACTAAACCGGATCTATTCGAAACAATTTCCTCACAACCTCTAGGCAAACAATTATACTATTTATTATATAACGATGTACAAATGTTGGGTCAGTTTTTGTACGTGAAAAATTGATTCACGCCAAAAGTGGCCGCTTTTGGCGTGATCAACTTTTGCGCGTATGCATTGGACCCAACATTTGTGCTTAGTTATTTGATAAATAATTTAATTGTTTGCCTAGAAGTTGTAACCCCGAAATTGTTTGAAATAGATCTGGTTTAGTAGCTAAAAATTAAAATCGATTGGCGTCGCTAGTGTGCCCTACCCGTCACCTTAAGTGATTTAAGATGAATATTTATATTAGATGAATATTTATCTATGTAGGTATATTCATTAAACATTTTTTTTATATGATAGGTGGCAGATGAGCAGACGGATCACCTGATGGTAAGCGATTTCCACCGCCCATGGACACCCGCGACACCGCGACAGTGGAGTTACAAGTGCGCTGCCAACCTTTAAACCCCCTTTCCTTCATTCACGCAGCGAAACACAGACAGTGCTGTTTCACGCCGGTTTTCTGTAAAGTCATGGTATCACTCTGGTCGAGCCGGCGCATTCATGCCAAAGCGTGGCTCTCCCACGGTCTCAAACCGGCAGCGCACCTGTGACTTCTTTGACGTGGCAGGTGTCTATGGGCGGCGGTAATCGCTTACCATCAGGATGATACGTCTGTCCCGTCTACCCCCTATATCTTAAAAAAAATGCAGTGTAATGCAGTATAATACTCTTTCCACTACAGCGAAGTTAAGGGCGCACTGTGTATCATATAATATCGTATACTTATATCGACCCTACTTGTGTTAGTGGGTGTTTAAATCAACGTAGGTCCTATTAACAATGAAACGCATTTCAGTAGGATTACAGTTTTACTTTACAATACACGAGAATCTAATGGAAATTAAATTGAAAATTTAAAAACCACCGACTTAAACAAATACCTAGGTTGTTCGTCATTTTCTGACGGCGGCCATCTTGAATTTGAAATTTGTCACAATTAATATATTCTGCTACTCAAGCCTTTTTATATGACATCCATATTGTGGGAGTTGTGTTAAAAGATACAGTCCATATTATCTTTGTGATGGCGGCCATCTTGGATCGATTTCACTAGTCAACAATTTTTCAACTTTTTTTCGTAACAAATAACAGAGGTCCATAATTTGACTAAATTGCACTCTCTGATAATGAATCTGTTTTCAAAATTTTGATACCTCGTCTAGTATTTGATTTATAGAGAGTCAAATATCTCAAAATTTGGTTTTAGGTTCTTTTTCATTGGCAATTTCAAAACAAGTACAAGCACTTTAAAAAAATGTTTTCGGCATATCAGTAAAGCTCATTTTCTCAATTATATATATCAATAAGATTTATTTTGTAGTCTTTAATCTATATTGAATAATATTCATATCAACATCCGTGTACTTATAGCGCATACAAATCATCACTTAATTCTTGTAATGGAAAAAACATAAGATAGCTTAATTGGCTGTAGCGTTGCAGGGAAATCAGGTAAAATTATAAATTAAAAAGCATTTCATAATTTGGGGTTTTTATTTTCAAAATATCTATTGAAATTTGTTACATCCCAATTGATTCATATTTAAATAAATCCCAAAAAAAAAACACTAAGTGCCACTTTTCAGATTTTCAACCCTCTATAACTTAATAACTTGACGTGATATGAAAATTCTGATAACAGATCTAGATTCAGCATATTAAGCTCTTCATATTTATCATATTTTTATTCAGGTTGTGTTCTCTTGTTGACTTGTGTTTTTATCCAACATAGCTAAGAACACTCCCCCTTTATTCATATTTCAAACAAAAAAAAAACAAAATCAAAATCGGTTCATTTGTTCGGGAGCTACGATGCCATAGACAGACACGCAGACACACATACACACACAGATACGTCAAACTTATAACACCCCGTCGCTTTTGCGTCGCGGGTTAAAAATCTGACAGTTCGAGTGAGTGACATTACTAGGGATGTTTGTGTATGTGTCGCGTAGTGATGTAGTCAATCACCACATCCACTACTATGTTTAGTCATCCATCATCATCTTATACCATGCTCCGATGTGTCTTATACAGTTACCTCGTATGTATAGTCAACCCACATAAACTAAAAGCATCACATTTTGCTTGTATAAAGTATTATGTAATTTAGCAGAGTTTATTTATTATAAGAACTAAAAGATACGAGTTTGGATATTTTCAACAGAACAGACATTACCTAATAACAACGTTACTAAGCAACCGATAGGGTAATGCTACAACACTTCCCCTCAAACGACTATCTTTCACACACCAGTCATCAGCTAAACGTGGCTGCTCCTCAATCAGAAGAACAACGAACTAATCCTAAACCAGACACACACTTGACAAACTTAACTTTCCCCAAAGGCTTTGTCAACACATCAGCTATGTTGTCTTCAGTAGACACATACTGTAAATCAACAGTACCACTGTCAACACACTGACGAACAAAGTGATACCTTATGTCAACGTGCTTAGTTCGCCTATGTGCAATCGGATTTTGTGCCAACTTGATTGCACTCTGATTGTCCACGTACATACATACTGGTGGCACCGGAGTTTGTGAGAGGCTTTGCAAAAAAACTCCTAAGGTACGTAGCCTCTTTACATGCCTCTGACATGGCTATATATTCCGCCTCAGTCGATGAAAGAGCTACACACGTCTGCTTTTTACATTCCCAGGAAATAGGATTGCCACCTACCTGAAAAGCAAACCCGGAAAAGGATTTCCTATCCTTGATATTTCCGCCCCAGTCAGCGTCAACATATCCAGTTGTTTTGATACACAAATCTCCAGCTTTGTATTCCAACGAATATTCCTCTGTCGCCTTCAAATATTTCAGTACTCTTTTCGCTGCATTTAAGTGTACCTGAAAACTACAAGCATTATACTGTGACAAAAAACTAACAGCCGCTGAGACGTCTGGACGCGTATTGCAGGCGAGATAGTTTAACGCCCCCATCAAAGACTGATACCGCAGACGGTTTTGCTGATCCAGCATCTTGCCACCACCATCTTCCCCTACAGCCAAAACCGTATGAAGATCTAACTCCATGGGAGTTTTAACAGGTTTGCAATCAGCAAGACCATAATCTGCCAACAATTTCTTTATGAACTTACGTTGAGAAATACGAAACGTACCACCCTCTCTAGTCAGTTCCATACCAAGAATTTGTCTCGCCTGGCCCAAGTCTTCGATTTTAAATCTCTTCCTGAGATTATCCAGAAGTTCATTCTTCTGATCCGCATTATCATAAAATACGTAAAAATCGTCCACATACAAAGCAATGTATAAATTATTTCTGAAATATAAACAATTGTCATATTTTGAACGTGTAAATGACAATGACAGTAAAACGTCATTCACTTTTTCATTCCAAGACCGTGACGATTGTTTCAGACCATAGATTGCTTTTTGCAACAAACAAACCTTGTTACTGTCTTCGACAAAACCATCTGGTTGCTGCATGTAAACTTTTTCATGCAAGTTGCCGTTCAAAAAAGCTGTGTTCACATCGAAGTGATCAATTTGCAGATTTTTGTGAACAGCCAATGACAACAACAATCTTATAGTTTGATCTCCGTACCACAGGCGAAAACGTCTCGAAATAATCAACTCCATAAGACTGTGTAAATCCTTTGGCGACAAGCCGAGCCTTATAGGACTTATTTCCATCAGCGTCAAACTTGTGCTTGAATATCCACTTGCTTTCAACAACTTTACCTCCTGGTGGTTTGTCCACAAGTTTCCAGACTTTGTTTTCCTCCATAGAGTCCATTTCCTTCTTCATCGCTTCTCTCCAATTCTTCTCATTTTTTTCCTCTCAGCGCTTCTCGAACAGTACAAGGCTCTTCATCAGTGTTCAGAAAGCATACGCAATCCTCTTGATTTCGCAATCGATTGCGTAGTGGATACCTAGGTTCAGTAACTTCAGGCTCTGCTGCACCTTGACCATCGCTAGCCACTGCGTCCTCAAAATGTTCAGCTGTAGATGATGAGGGAGTCTCCACGTCAGGAATGGATACTACAGGTTCAGCTGGCATCTTCTTGGTTAATTCCCAAGTAACTACAGAGTCCCGTTGTACAGCTTGCTCTGTATCAACCTCCCTTGTGTCGCTGACTCCACCTGTTTTCTTCTAAGAAAACGACGTCTCTTGCTTTTGTGACATTTCGTGGATTTTCCAAATGTGCCAAGCGATAAGCTTTTGAATCAGCACAATATCCTACGAAACGATATTTTTTTGCTTTTTTGTCTAACTTCTTCCGAGTTTCCTTTGGTACATGCGCATAAGCATACGAACCAAAAACTCTTAAGTGACTGACAGATTGAACTTTGCCTGTCCACAGCTCCTCCGGAATTTTCCCCCTGGTTAGCTGAATGTGGGAGTCTATTCTTGATATAGACTGCTGTATTGCAAGCTTCCGCCCAATATCGCTTACTTAGACTATCCCCCAGCATTGTTCGAGCCATTTCCACCACAGTACGGTTAGCTCTTTCAGCAACCCCATTTTGTTCCGGCGTATAAGGAACTGTCAGCTGGTGTTTTATACCTTTCTTACAGAGAAATTCCGTGAACTTAGAATTCACAAACTCCGTGCCATTGTCCGTTCGAACCGCTTTGACTTTCAAGCCAGTCTCATTCTCTACATGTGTTACAAAATTTTTGAAACATTAAAAATTGTCTGATTTTGACTTAAGAAAATACGCAAACATTTTCCTTGTGCAGTCATCAACCAGAAGTAGCATGTATCGAGAATCAGCATACGAACGTTCAGACATGGGACCACAGATATCCATGTGTACCAATCCTAATTTCTCAATCGCTCTTTCTGCTTCACCCACTGGAAAAGGTAATCTGTGTGACTTCCCCTTAATACAGTCCTCACAAGTTTCCATTACACTCTTTCCAAGATCTAAACCAGGTAGCTTACGTAAATCCCTTTCATTCACGTGTCCAAGCCTCCTATGCCACAACATCATCGAGTTCCCAGCCTTAACAGTAGCCAAAGCCTCATCTACAACAGGAAAACAGTTATCAAGTTTATAGATACCAGAGACCTTACTTGCAGTCGCTACAAGCTTACCCGAAATGTGATTTCCTGATTTGTGAAACAAATTACAGCCATCTGCATTAAAAATCACCTTCCATTCTCGTTCAACCAATTTGGAAACAGATAAAAGATTTACCTTCAAGTCAGGTACATATGTAACGTCCCTTATGGGCAATAGATATCCGTTCAATCTAACCATAATGTTACCTATTCCTGCACTTGATATCTTATCATTATTTGCACATGTCACGTCAAACTTATTGTCACTATCATGAACCTTAATGTCTCTAAACCAATGCTTCTGGAAGGACATATGATTTGAAGCTCCACTGTCGATGTACCAGGATTGTGAATCGAATGTATCGCCAACACTTAACGATGTCACCAAGCCCTTATCGTCAGTCTTCCTTAGTAGCGGGCACTCCGGTTTCTTGTGCCCTTTCCCTCCACATTTGAAACATTTCACTGGCCTTGATAGTTTCTTTGTTTTCCCTTTATCTCTTGAAACTAATGCAGAATCACTCTTGACATTGGATGAACAGCCTTTATTAGAATCCTCCTGCAGCAACTTCTGTCTTACATTCTCCAAAGTAAGTTTCATGCTAGAATGCTCCAACGCCATTCGCATAGGCTTGAATTCTTCTGGCAAACCTCTCAGTAGAACGACAGCAACGAGTTCATCATCAATACTGTGATCGATCTCACGCAGCTTCTGGGTGTGACTCATGACTGCGGCAACATACTGGTGCATGTTCTCATGCCTATCCAATCTCTCGTCAAGAAGAGCATTTAAGAGAGTTATCTTACGATTGAGTCCCTTGTCCTGGAAAACCGTAGCAAGTGCATCCCAAGCTTCTTTTGCAGATTTCGCCTCCTGTACATACGGGTATAGGTGCGGCTCAATGTGTAAGCAAATAATAGCTAGTGCTTCTTGATCTTTCTGGACTTCCACAGGGTCTGTCGCATCGGGTAATTTCGACGTGTACGTGAACAGTTTTTCACGTAACAATAACATTTTTATAGCAAATTTCCAAGTGGTATAATCTTCTAGTCCTTTTAACATGGCAACGGAAAATTTCGTTGAAAGGGCCATGACCTATAAAGTATTATGTAATTTAGCAGAGTTTATTTATTATAAGAACTAAAAGATACGAGTTTGGATATTTTCAACAGAACAGACATTACCTAATAACAACGTTACTAAGCAACCGATAGGGTAATGCTACAACAGCTTGCAGCATTTGGTAGGAATGATTGCAATAATGATGAAATACTGGCAGTGTCTGTTGCGTCTGATATTTATTTATTACATCAAACAACAAACATAGTTAGTTTTTATTGGCTCAAAACAAACATCCCCACATTTCACGCGGAAACTGTTGCCGATCAAAGTTGTTCAAGCCAAAAGCAGTTGTGGAACTATTCGGAGTAAAAGTAAGCACTTACAAACAAAAGTTATTCTTCGGTTGGGCCAATTTTGCGGCGAAATTTGATACGATTCAATATAATACATACCGACTTTGTAGTGTCATACAAAAAGTGTTAATCTTATGACTACGCGTAACTGTACTGTAATAATCCGCAGGCTTAAATTCCTTTGCTGAATTTCAGGAAAAATGGAGTCAGCTTACTGATACTACTATAGCATTTGGAGAATGTGAGAAGGAGCTGCATGAGCTGATTTCACCGACTCCATTCCACTATCAGGATACTAGGCGAAGACTGGGTTACCCTCCCTATTACAGACATAGGGATGGTAACCCAGTCTTCGTCTTTATATCCGTACTAAGCGCTACGCAAACTCCTTTCTGATGCGAACAGCCAAGGAGTGGAACTCGTTACCCGCCGAATATAATTTAAACAATATAGCGAATAAATTATCGCCCTGTTGGTCTAGTGGTTTAAGTTCCAAGTCGCGATCTCGGGGTCTTGGGTTCGATTCACGGGTCAAGCAAAGATATGTTTCGAATTTTTGAACATAGCTCGGGATTGTGATCACCAATCCGCATTAGCCAAGTGTGGTGATTAAGCCTAATCCTATAATAGTAGCGATGACTTGATTTCTATGATGGAGTCCTTTGCCCTGTAGTGGGACAGTATATAGGCTGATACTTTACTTTTTATAGCGAATAAAACACTCTAGTCAATATGAATAATTATTTCACGCTTGTTCATCGAAACCTATGAGGTACGGTATGTTTTCTGACAGGTTCGGAACTATTCGGCGGAAAGTAAACCCAAACAGATAGCTCTATCGACAGTCTGGCCAAAAACCAACTGAAACCGAACCAATATCGAATGCAATGGTGCGTTTTCCAAAGAACACACACATATCTATACCATAGATGACCTTAGTATAACGAGAGGAATGCTCTTGTTATTTGTGATACATTTAGATGCTATAACAAAACGAAAACAGTGGAATGAAATATTTTCTTTGACAATTTTCACAAGACATCCTGCTATTTATGGAATAGCACATCATTTTAAAAAAGTATTTTTAATTTTGATTTTAAGTGACCAGATAAATACTTATCTGAAATTATTCGTTTATCTAAGCTCTTAATGAAATAAGATAATTAATAAAATAATATTGATAGATTGCCATACCCTTGCTTCATGTGCCGGACATTTATCATTCTGTTTCATAAAACCAAGTGAGAGAGAGAACCAAGAGTACCAAGAAACCATGGTATAAACTATGCTATGCTTGAAATAAAGAATTTGACCTGTGAAGATAGTAGGTAACATTTGTTTACTAAAGACACGATACACCACACTACATTACAACCAATAATAATAAAACGACCCTAAGAATGATTTACATTACTTTACCACAATACGTCAAACAATAAACCAACAATAAACCAAACATCAAAACCATGAAACAAAGAACACAGATCTGGAGCCCAATTCTCGTGCTCGTGATATTTATTATCATACGACATATATCACTAAAACATAGTTTTTTGTATGGCTTACAGGTGATATCCGCCATGTTTTCAAAATATCACGAGCCCGAGAATTGGGCTCCTGGACCCCAATTCTTGTGCTAGTAACATTTATTACAGACTAGAGGAGGAGAACTAAGGTCACAGACATAGCTCAAAGAATTGCATGCCTCAAGTGGCAATGGGCATGGCACATAGAGAGGAGAACAGACGGCCGGTGGGGCGGAAAGGTCCTCGAGTGGAGGCCACGTACAGGAAGTCGCAGCCGTGGCAGGCCCCCCACGATCTGGTGAAGACTGCGGGAATCCATTGGATGCGAGCGGCACAGGACCGATCTGTGTGGAGAACATTGGGGAGGCCTATGTCCAGCAGTGGACGTCTATTGGCTGAAATGATGATGATGACATTTATTTTCATACGACTATATCACTAAAACATAGTTTTTTTGCATGGTTTTCAGGTACCATATCTGCCATGTTTTCAAAATATCACGAACCCGAGAATTGGGCTCCAGTATTTGCTACTATGAACGGTCTAACATTAACAAAATATTTTCTAGTAATAACATCATGTTTACGCAAGAATTCGGCCTAAAATAACTACACAATACAGCATTTAATTTGCGCGACGGAGCCACCGTCTGCCTCAGATTCCAGCCCCAGGCGAAACTGCGATTTCTTAATTGTGTACATTTTCTTATCTGGCGTATTATGTTTCTATTAGAGGTTGATGATCTCATATTGAGACTTGAGAGATGAGTTGAAAAATTGAGAGTACCTACCTATTCTAGCTTTCATCGAGCTGACGTCCTAATGCTCCTCTTATAATTTTCATTTGTATTTAATATAATATGTTTGACGACCCGTTTGGAACAGTGGTAGTGAATGTTGTTTTGGTCCGAGGATTGCGGGTTCGATCCCCGCACAGTACATTTGTGTGCATGAACATGTCTGTTTGTATTGGTCTAGTTTTCTATGTATTATAAATATGTATTTACAAAAAAAAAGTTTTATTATATGTATATATTTGTCATCCCACTATTGATTCTGATATCTGTAACCCAGATGCTTGAGCTACCTGTCTTGGAGTCAGATCAATGTACAACATCGACAATTCGACCTTAAAGTATTGGAATAAGTTCTAAAAGTGGTCTACCAAAAACTTTGCCAGATGTACGAGTACCTATGTGATGTGATATATTAATTTATTATTTACTTATATTGATGTATCAGGCTACAAAATAAAAAAGGTAATAATTAATTATTCAAAATAAACAGCTTATTTTGTAGGTACACGCAATTCATGTTACAATCATTGTGAGCTATAGGAATGGACTGTATGAATAAAAGAGTGATTTAAATAGATAAATAAAATATATTAATAAAATGAACAAAAATGAACAAACAAATGAAAAGTCTTAGCGGTGGTTATAACCACCGCTAAGACCTGACAGCAAAACAGACAGAGCCAGAGACCAAGAAGAACAGAATATGTTTATCATACAAAAGGCTTCCTAGCCAGCCTGTAGTCGACAATCATAAATCATCATAACTACTCGAAATTAAATAAATAAATATATTATCACACCACATCACATAATACATTGATCGGACTCCGAGATAGGTAGCTCAAGTACCTGGATTACGGATATCAGAATCAACAGTGGGATTACAAATATATAGATATAATACTTTTCTTTTAACTTTTTTTTTCATTTCTTTTCTTTTTTTTACAATAACGGAACACTATTGTTTAGGTAGTGGGGTTCTTGTTCGCTTTAACATACATTAATGGTATTGTTTGTTATCAATGGTAATTGTCGTATGAATACAACTTCACTATCATTTGAATTTAAAATTCTTACATAATTTCCTGGCTGCAGGTATTCGATTCAGACGGCTATTTATACCTGTATTGGTTTAAAATAATAAAAAAAATGGTTTTTAGATATTTGTTTTAGTCTACGTACGTATATGTTGATGATTTCAAGAAATTTGCTCTTCCACGCGTGTGCATCTGTTTTTCTAGTTCTTGATCCTTCTCCAGTTGTACCCATTTTTATGTGGTAGGTGGCAGACGAGCAGATGGATCACCTGATGGTAAGCGATCGCTAACTTTCATGGTCAATAATATGAGAATACTTTTTACGAGATTTATTATCGGAAACTCAAAAATAAGTAATCTCGTGGGTAAATAGCTGTTCCATCTGGTTATGATGTAAGGGTAAAGATATTGCACTTTTTGTAAGCACACACACTTAATGCACAAGTAGGTGAGATTGATCATCATCATCATCATCATCAGCCCATTTAAGTCCCCACTGCTGGGGCACGGGCCTCCCTCAATCACATGAGGGGTAATTGCCATACTCACCACGCTTGGCAGACGGGTTGGCGAGGGTTTTGATATAAATGCAGAGTTTTCCTTCTCTGGGTGCTGATGATCATGCCAGCAGCTTTACCTTAGTCGCCTTTTACGACACCTCGGTAAGAGTGAGGGTGGCCTATTCTACTCTGCCGGGGACCACACGGCCTGATTGATCGCTGAATCCAAAATTGACTGAATATTATTGCAATAAGTACTCGTAACTTCATGCTTTGCACATGATTGAGAGGTAAAAGAAATCAAAGCGTTTATTAATATTTTACAAGGAAAATGCATTGCACTGTAACCGCCATGTTAGGCGAACAATGTTTGAACGAGCTGAACAATGTTTTAACAACTGAATTCAAAATGCGGTTATGTTCCACGAGAGTCAGTATAGCGAACATTCAACTAACGTATTATTACTCTTCTTGACATGTTTGCATGTGTATAGTTGGTTTTTTTATTGTTGATTGGCTTGGCACTTGACACTTTACACTGAACCCTAGAGTTGAGAAGAAACCTACAATGGAGCGAGCTTACCCAGAAGTAGCCTATTAACTCTAGTTCTAAAAATATTTCTTGATACACTGCTTAGCGTTAACGACCCGATTGGAACAGTGGTAGTGCACGCTGCCTCTGATACAAGGGTTGCGGGTTCGATCCTCGCACAGTACAAACATTTGTGTGCATGAACATGTTTGTGTGTATTGGTCTGGGTGTTTTCTATGTATTATAAGTATGTATTTACAAAAAGAAAAGTATTATATGTATATATTTGTAATCCCACTGTTGATTCTGATATCCGTAACACAGGTGCTTGAGCTACCTAACTCGGAGTCAGATCAATGTATGTGATGTTGTGAAATATTTATATTTATATTTATTTATATTTAGCACTGTTGCAAACATTAATCAATGTCCCTACACATACATATGATAATCTCCCTTTAATATTGTGACGTCTTTGTGTATGTTTTGTTCTGTCCTGGTTGTAGATGGTTCTTGGTGCAAAACTCAATTAAAATAAACATCAAAAGGATTTTAACTCGCCACACCGGTCAATAACCATTAAATTAACGTGTCATGCTATAAAGCAAAAAAATCCCTACACATGGTTATGACCGCAATTAAGTTCTAGCAGAAAACATTGATTTGTTTTTTTTTACTCAATATATAGGTCAAAGATACCACTACAAAGAGCTAATTAAACATTTAGTACGCAATTTTTGTACGAGTATACTTATTAACAATAAATAATACGTAATTTGTTACTATCCCAATTGTGTGGATTTTTTATTGGTCCGAAATGAACGAATTTCAAAATTTATATATATGCAGACGGATCACCTGATGGTAAGCGATTACCGCCGCACATAGACACCTGCAACACCAGTAGTGTTACAAGTGCGCTGCTTACATTTTAACCCCCCTTCCCCTGGATTGGGCCTGCGGTACCCTCACTCTCGCAGCGAAACACAACGCATGCACTGCTTCACGCCGGTTTTCTGTGAGGTGAGGTGTGTGTTATAATCATTTTGACTAATTTAAATTAGAATATCTATCTGTTCAAAAATGAAGAATGGCGTTTTGTAAGGGGAAGGTCGTAATTTTCGCGCAACATCTCCGAACGGGGACGGCTGGAAATTATAAAAGCTAATTTTCGTCCGTTGGAGAGCCAATAAATCCCGCGGGAGACGTGTCCGCAGCTCTCATTTTTCCGGCTGGTTCGGGGAAAACAATATGTCGGCAACACTGCTAAGAGGCTGTATATCAGTCACTGTCCAAGGGGTACTTTAATTGTGCCTTAATTTATCGCCTACATACATATTGTCGAAGCACCGCACGATATTCGTAGCCGTATTTATTACTTGCGTAATGGGCGAGCAATTATGAAGGAAATGATATTAGTTTGGTAACAAGTAAAGCCATGTAAGGAGAAGAGGGGAAGAACATGTTGCCAAAAAAGTGATGAGTTTAAACGTAAGTGGGTGGAGGAACAGAGGACGGCCGAAAAAGAGATGGATGGATTGTGTGAAGAATGACATGATGGAAAAAGAGGTGGATGATTCGATGACGAATGACAGGGACGTATGGAAAAGGAAAACATACTGCGCCGACCCCAGATAACCTGGGAAAAGGGCAGGAGGATGATGATTAACAAGTAAAGGAACATTAAGGTCTTATAGCCCTATTAGGTGTTGTGAATAAGTTTTGTATCATGAAGAGTTTTTTTTATCTGATAGTTGGCAGATGAGCAGACAGATCATCTGATGGTAAGCGATTGCCGCCGCTTATGGATACCCGCGATACCAGTGGAGTCACAAGTGCGCTGCCAACCTTAGGGAAGAGGGGGTTTCCCCTGGATTGGGTGTCCGGTACCCTCACGCAAGCAGCGAAACAGCACAGTGCTGCTTCACGCTGGTTTTCTGTTGGGCCGTGGTATCACTGCGGTCGAGCCAGCTCATTCATACCGAAGCGTGGATCTCCCACGGTCAGGTATAGAAATAGATGTAGTAGGTACTTATTTGAATTAGCGAAGGACTAGCGGAATAAATCTATAAGTACTTTGCTATGAAGTTTAAAGAAAAATTAATAGCAAACCGGATTGAATGGTTGTACCATTATATACGTCAAATATTAATATGTAGGTCAATAAATATTATATCGCATATTCATCGTCCAGACCTCAAAGTAGTTAAGTAGCTTAAAGGGGCTTTTATGGTCCAAAGATGCCGCCATTTAAGTGTATTGATTGTATATGAAATGAAACATTTTTGAAGACATTTTATATATTTGTGATTTTTGAAGCTTATTTGTAACACCCCGTCGTTTTTTGCGTCGTGGGTTAAAAATCTGACAGCTTGAGTGAGTGACATTACTAGGGATGTTTGTGTATGTGTCGTGTAGTGATGTAGTCAATAAATATTATATCGCACATTCATCGTCCACACCTCAAAGTAGTTAAGCAGCTTAAAGGGGCTTTATGGTCCAAAGGTGTATTGATTGTAAATGAAATGAAATTAAATGAAACATTTTTCAAGACATTTTATATATTTGTGATTTCTGAAGCTTATTTTAAACACGCTATTCATGTCACAATCATCGTGCTCAAAATTTAAGTTAAAAAATCTTCCAAAAAACTTTAATTGGCAGATCCGTTTGGTCAGTGGTAGGGAACGCTGCATCTGCTGCAAGGGTTTCGGGTTCGATCCCGGACAGTACAAACAATTGTGCACACAAACATGTCTGTTTGTATAATGTCTTGGTGTTTTCTATGTATTATAAGTATGAATTTACAAAAGAAAAGCATTGTTGGCGACGGTCACTACCATCCTTTTTTATATCATCTATGACTTTTATATTTCCTTTACTTTTGATACTTATATAATAGAAGATTCTATTGTCTATGAAAAACAGCTACTCGAGTAACGTGGGCTTTCTATTCGGAAGCCCTGCGTTGCTTAAAAGATGCCAGGTATCTTGATAAATGGTTTCTTTTTGGGCCACATTTTTTGTTTGTGGTAGGTCCTTCGTCTTGGTGTGTAAATCCCGGTTGCGTAGCTCGAAATACGCTTAGACCATGATACTGATTAGGAGACTCTTCGCAACCCTTTTGACAGGGAAACCAGCCCAACTGAATCTTGATTCCACGTTTCATAAACGATTGCTGCTTTTTCTTCGGAAGAAAAGCAGAAGAAACGCTTCCTTCACGATGTTTTCCCTCACCACCGAGGTAATGGTAGAAATACGCACATGGATTTGAAAAATCGAAAGGTGTACGCTCGGATTCGATTCCCCCGCACGGAAGGCGCGTTCTTATCCACTGAGCTAACATAGCTCTATGCATATCCATGTGGCAGGTATGATCAGCATCAAAAGTAGCACTACAGTTACATTGACATGGTACTAACACTTTAGTACCATGTCAATGTAACTGTTCTGCCTATTATAGTCTAGTATAGTCAGTTTCCAAGGGGTTCGTACAACATGTTAGTTCGACATGGTACTTAACTGTTAAGCCACTTCCACATCCACTTTTGATGTTAACCGTACCAAAATAAATCGTTCATACGTACAAGTACTTTTCTATTAGACAGCTGAAAAAGATACAATAATTTTGAACAGGTATGCTCTATTAATAGCTTTTGGAACTAAACAGAATTGTTCAGAATCATATCTGGATTGCTTCACGTCGTATGTTTCATTGCTCGACACATAATAATAGTGTGTTATTTTTAGTTTCTTACACAAGGCAAGTATATTCCTTTACATCAGTCAATCAATCAGCTGTTCTATAGCATACAGCGATATTATCCGAGTATTATTTCTGTATGAGAAAAAAACCACAGGATAAAACCATCACATTCGTTCTTTTGTTAACATTGTGAGTGCTTTTGTTGCCACAATATATTGTAGTAACTTTTTTTTTATGTGATAGGTGGCAGACGAACAGGCGGATCGCCTGATGGTAAGCGAGTGCGACTGCCCGTAGACACCCACGACACCAGTCAAAGGCACAAATGAGCTGCCAACCTTTAAACCCCCCTTTCCCCCGGATTTTGCCTCCGGTACCCTCACTCATGCAGCGAAACACAGCACAGTGTTGTTTCACGCCGGTTGTTTTGTGAGGTCGAGCCAGCCCATTCATGCCGAAGAGTGGCTCTCCCACGGACATTCTACCGTGGAATCCAACTATTATGTCGTGAGTATCAGAATCAAGAAAAATAAAACAAGTATAAAAGCATATATTTTATGCTGTATAACTAAAATAAAAATGTATGTTATGGACAATCACACGTTAATATATCTAGATTTGTCTCCATTCATAACATCTGAGGGCCAATTTTCGAGCACTCGACATTGAAGTTGAATTTAGAGATTACATTCATTCGTCCATAAAAAGTTTCTAATTCGCCTTCAATATCATGTGCTCAAGGGCGACTTTCTATACGTGGCCTCCACTCGAGGACCTTTCCGCTCCAACGGCCGTCTTTTCTCCTCGCTATGTGCCCTGCCCATTGCCACTTGAGACACGCAATCCTTTGGGCTATGTCTGTAACCTTAGTTCTCCTGCGGATCTCATCATTTCTGATACGATTACGCAAAGAGATTCCGAGCACAGCCCTCTTCATTAGCCGTTTGTTACCTATTCATATTAGCTGGTAAATAGTAGATATCTTCCGTTATTTTTAGTTTATACTTTGATTCACAGACAAAATTGAATTTGAAAAAAAGTTTTCACCAACATTGAAAATGAATCAATAAATTACGATGCAGCTTCCACCGTCGTGATTAAATTATGGCCACAGAAAGTTAGGCAGAATGGATTGAATAGGGCGTCATTAGATTTCGCCAGGCTGCGCAGTTACAAAAGCAATTATCGCCTTTCGATAATAAATGAACTAGCCTAATTGTCAGACTAACATCGGGTAAAGGAAAACGAAATAGTAAAGAATTGTACACATAACTTTTCACAACGATACTCTTGTGACGTCATTTCTACGTACTCGTATAGGTAGTAAGAATAAGTACACTCAAAAAGTATTTCTATTTTATTTTGTTTAATATGGCTCTACCCGAAGATGTTAATTTGCCAATGTCAAGTAACTTATTGAGAATAAGTAGGTAGTCAACAGTCGAAGTCAGTCAAAGTCACAGTCACTCAATAAAACGCCGGTGTTTTACGTTTTATCAACCTACGGATTCAGCGGATATCACTCTAAAAGTAATCGCGTGTTTTAAGACTATATTAGGTCCAAGCAAGTTGTCACGAGACAACTCACTCGACACACAATAGCAGTGTTAAAAACGGTACAATCTAACGGTTCTTATTATTAGGATCACTTTGCGGCACCTCACTGCACAAATAAACACCAAATTTGTACACTAAAACCACTAAGACACTAATTTAAAACCTTTGAATTGCATCAGCCCACGCGTCTTGTTTAAGCCCTACCCGCCGAAAAATCAAAGTAATTTATAGCACCGTATTTTATATTTATTGACTTTCAAGTGACAGTGACACCACACACATTGTTTTGGTCCCAAACTAAGATTATTGCGTTTACTATGGAAACAAAAAAAACCGAAGGTACCTATCACAAACACCAAGGCCTGACGCAAATATCTGCTCCATCAACCATGCATTTTTATTGGTGCGTGAATTGGACCCGGATCTCAACCCACACTACAAACCACTGCGCTAATTGGATCCTTCGTTGTTTTCCTGATTGTCTCTAATCTTCTGAAAAATGCCGCCGAAAAAGTTTTAAACAGTATTTGTCCATGTCCCTCATCGATTTTATCCAAACTTTCAAAGATATCCTTAGTAGACACTCCAAATGAATCTAGCAAAAAAATCTTTACACATAGTGACGACCTAAAAACTTCGCCAAGAATATCAAACTTCTTACCTAAGTAAAGAAGTCTTGCTTGCGAGACTTTAAATTCCTACATAACAAACTTTCAGATACTGGCGTCATTTTTTAATTCAGTAAGCTCCTACATTAAGTTCAGGATAGGTTCGTTAATACTCCTCGTTTAATTAAGGAAACGATCTGACCGCTTTCAAGCATACATCACTTAGGATGGATTTTACTCCACCACAGTGCGCTTCTCACGTCACTTCCTACCGCGCGTAGTAAAACTATGGAATCAGCTACCAACAATGGTGTTTCCGAACAGATACGACCTGGTGATCTTCAAGAAAAGAGCGTTTCCTACCTTAAGAGCTGGCAACGCATCTGTGATGCCCCGTGTGTCGCTGTTGTCCATAGGCGGCGGTAATTCACTTACCATCAGGTGAGCCGTCTGCACGTTTGTCTGCCATAAGGTAAAAGAAAAAATACATTCAAACAAATTAGTAATATTTTTCATGTCATACGTGACAGACGAGCAGACGGCCTGATGGTAAGCGATTGCCGCCGCCCATAGACACCCACAACACGAGTGGAGTCACAAGTGCGCTACCAACCTTTAGACCCCCCTTTCCCCTGGATTGGGCCTACGGTTCTGTGATACGCAGCGAAACACAACACAGTGCATGCTTCACGTCAGTTTTCTGTGAATCTTTTTACCTTCCCACCGATTGGACATCCCGTACTGACTCAGTGAAACGCTGCGCAGTGGTTCACGCCGGTTTTCTGTGAGGCCGTGGTATCCGGCTGCCAATTTTGCGACGGCGATGCAGATGGTAACTGAGAGGATAAGAACGCGCCTTCCATACGGGAGGTCGTAGGCTTGAATCCGAGAATGCACCTCTGAATTTTACAAATCTATATGCGTATTTACGCTATATGCGTACGGCGTAGGCCGTGTGGTCCCCGGCAGAGTAGAATATGCCACCCTCACTCTTACCGAGGTGTCGTAAAAGGCAACTAAGGTAAAGCTACTGGCATAATCATCAGCACCCATGAAGAAGGAAAACTGCATTTATATCTAAACCCTCGCCAACCCGTCTGCCAAGCGTGGTGAGTATGGCAATTACCCCTCATGTGATTGAGGGAGGCCCGTGCCCCAGCAGTGGGGACTTAAATGGGCTGACGATGGCGATTGCTATCATTCAGTACGTCTGATTGCCCTGTTAAAGGGTTGCGAATTGTAATTACCAGACTCTTCAAATCAGTGTCATGGTCTAAATGTACATAGAGCTCTAAAGCGACAGCTTTGGACGTAACCGGGATTTAGGTAGCCGCTATTTTCCCCCATTACCCGTTTAAACAGCCTGCCTATTGAGATTATATTTAGGATTATATAGGTACATCCATTTAGCCGCTAATGGTGAACTTATGCCATTAAAACCGACTGAGGGATGTCCACAGTAAGCCCAAGCAATTTGCACAGCTTGTCGCTTCGCTAGGAACCTCAAATGATATTAATGATGGGATAATAAAGACAACTTCGAAAGCAAAGAGACGTTTCATTTTCTAATGACATTCTCTCGCTTATAAATAGGTATAATGTGAAGTCATCGGTCTGAATTTATTTAGAGAGATGATTCTTGATTTCATGTTCATAATATTCTTTATTGCACTCCATATGTTACAAAAGGTGGTAAGAAACATTCATAGTATATAAGTACATTATGAACCTTGTCGGGCACAGCAAAGCTAAAAGAGAGGAGTCACCTTACATTTCATACAAGAGAAAATAAAATGTTTTTCATCTTGGTCTTGTATAAATTAAAAAAATATGTCTTAGCATTAAAGGTAAAATAGAGAAAAAAAATATTTTTACTCTATTTTACCTTCTCGAAACCCGTAGTAGTGAGCTTACTGAAATACTATTTGCTCGATATCGAACGATAAACCGGACATCCGATTTCTAGGCCCACTTCAGTGTGGCCAGAGCCTAACAAGACTGATTCCAGCTCGACAGTTGTTCTAACAAATTAAAACCGTTGAAATCCACAAATCAAGCAAGTTGTCACGAACTGGCTTAGGAGTGCATATTCCGCCGCGGAATCGTTGAATGAGAATTAGTTCTCTTTCGAATGATATTAAACTTTTACACGCTAGTCCAAGCTGAGCGTGATATTAAAAAGTGTCGTGGAAAGTTCTACAAGAAATGGTTAATGTTTACAAGAATCTCAAGTGTAGTAGTGAGATGATTATTTTGTTTGGCATCCATGTGAAAGTATGTATATGTCTGTCTGCTTGTCCGTCTTTCACGGCAAAACGATTGATGTGATTTTTTAAGTGGAGATAGTGGAAGGCATGGATATTGGACAGTGACATACGCTACCGTATAACGTCTCTACCTAACACGAGAGATGCCGCAGGCAAACGCTCTAGTCCATTATGTGTGTCTGTCTGTTTGTTTGTCTATCTTTCACGGCAATACGGAGCGATAGGTTGACGTGATTTTTTAAGTGGAGGTAGTTTATGGATGGAGAGTTATATTTGCTACTTTTTGTCTCTTTCTAACGTGAGCAAAGCCGCGGGCAAAAGCTAGTCAGTTAGAATATTGTAAAGGTACTCCGTCCGTAAGGTAGATGAGTGAAGAGATGAATAAGAAGAAATTACTTTCGGGTAACGCCCTGTTGGTCTAGTGGATTAAGTACCGGGCCGTGATCTCGGGGTCCTGGGTTCGATTCCCGGGTCGAGCGAAAAGTATTTTTCCAATTTTTCGTACATAGCTCGAGTTTGTAATCACCAATCCGCATTTGGCAAACGTATTGATTAAGCCTAATCCCATCATAGTAGCGATGACTTGATTTCTATGATGGAGGCTTTTGCCCTGCAGTTGGACAATTTATAGGCTGATACTTTACTTTAGGGTGGCAATAACTAACACAATATAATAAAACTAAGTTAAGTCACAACGCCTTTTTGGAAGGCAATTAAAACATGTAATAAGATAGATAGATATACTTTATTGCACAAAATACACAACTTAAGTACTGGGCATTACAGAAATGTACAATTGTGGCGGTCTTATTGCTGAAAGCGATTTCTACCAGACAACCTTCGGTTAAAGGACATTTAATAGTAGAGAAGGGGTAGGTGGTGCAATATTCTATAAGGAAAAAAATAAATCAAAAGAGATAAACTGTAAATGTTAAAATATAACTTATAACCCTAATATATAAATAAAATACAATATTATAAACTAATAAATAAGTTATGCTAAGGTATATATTATGAAGTCTACATTCCCTTTACTCGTGCCTATAGCATATCTAGGTTTTATAATGTATGTAGAAATCCCAACAGCTCTACAACAAGCTCTACAAACCATAGAATTGGGCGGCATCCTAAGTCTATGCTACAAATACATCCCAGGTAGGGAAACATTAAGAGAATCGGTCCGTGCGTAAAAACGGTTGGAATGGCCCACTTAGGGTAGATAGGTCAATTTCAGTGACCTAGCCATTTGAACACCCTGCGAATTAAGTATTAGATAAGTACTCCCTCTTCTAAATAGGGTAGATTTCTTAAGAAAAATTCAGGTTTGTAATTATACCTACTAGTTTAAAACTTACTCCCGCATAGTATTTGTACGTACTGCCTTACCCTCCAAAGCGATGACTTTGGTCACCAGGGGAGGCTTTAGTCAAGAAGCAATCAATAACCTGGCGCCCTCTCGTTTTGAAATGCGCGAACAAAATGGAATACTAACAACATGTTCGACTACCTATTGGCAGTCGCTTCATAGTAATTATCAGACATTCCGAATCCTGTATCATGGTCCAAGCGTACCCCGTGCTTCGAAGTGATAGCATTGGATGCAACTGGGAATCACTCGCTAAGATCCTGATTTTAGCGTGTGATTCCCTCAGACACACAGTCTCCTCAGACTCGCGCCCGCTCCTTGCGGAGCGTTACAGTAGAGGCTCTGTATGAAGAGGTTCCACTGTAACGTGTGGCTCTCGGCGCCCTCCCGGGTGCACCGCACTCCCTGCACTATAGTGTTGGTCACAACCAGCAATGCCGGGCTGAGATGAGCAGTTGACATTCATAAGTTCTGTACGGATTTATATTGAATAAACTATTTTCATTTTTCATTGTACAGCTAAGGCAACTGTAGTGTGACACAGCGGACGCTGGTTTCACATATTATTGTTTTAGATGAAACAATATGCTTAGTTTTTTAGATTTTCGCGTTGCATTATAACTATAATGTATCAAGACGGGAATTAACACGATATTTATTATCTGAAACAACATTGGGTACTCACATATTTGGCTCGACGTTTCGGCTACGTTACTGTCAGTCCGCTCGTGACCACGGCTGCTGTAACGTAGCCGAAACGTCGAGCCAAATATGTGAGTACACAATGTTGTTTTCACATAATAAATATCGTGTTAATTCCCTTCTTGATACATTATAGAAACAATATGCTTGTATGTATGTGTTAATGTTTAAACTAATTATTTAATGTCCTTCCCCCTTATTACAAATTAGGATAGTCTTGAAACAAAATTCGTGCCGACCCCTTTTAATATTGTGTGTTGGAACAGGATGACATGAGATTTAGTATGGTGATAACTTTATATCGCGATTTAGAATAAGGTGGCTTATGTGTGTAATTTCTTAATGTGTATGTAGTTTTACCTTATTTTGTCGCACATTTTTATTAAGTGGGCACATATATACATACATAGTGGGCACACACGTAGGTATCTGGTTCAACTAATTGCTGATTCTCGTTATAGATAGCCAGCGAAAAATTAATTAATTGCTTCATCAAAGTACCGTGTGTGTTGATGGAACAAATATTTGGCCTTCGACGGGATGACTTAAGTAGGTCACTTCCTCCTTCCTTCTAACTGATAAAATGAAGAAGGAAATTAAGAGCTGTCACAATGAATATATACTGCGTAAATATGAACCAATTTGAAGTCAACATTTGAGGTAGGTATTATGTTATTATTAGAACTTCTTTGATGATTTCGAACCAATAATTTAAACCAAATTTTCAGAAATGTTATTTGCCACTGTTGATGACAGTGGCAAATAACATTTCTGTAAAAGTAAAACAATTAAAGCAAAACTTTTTTTATGTGATAGGTGGCAGACAAACAGATGGATTGCTTGATGGTAAGCGATTGCCGCCGCCCATGGACAACCGTGACTCCAGTGGAGTCACAAGTGCGCTGCTAACCTTAAACCACCCTTTCCCTTGGATTGGGCAGCCGGTCCCCTTACTCACGCAGTGAAACACAGCACAGTGCTGCTTCACGCCGGTTTTCTGTGAGGCCGTGGTATTACCCTGGTCGAGCCGGCCCATTCATGCCGAAGCGTGGCTCTCCCACGGTTCTAAACAGAATTTCGGAAAATACTTCACGCCGGTTTTCTGTGAGGCTATTTCGGCCAAACGGCTTCGCGCGGTTTTTCAAGTATGGATTTTTATGAAAAGGCACAGTCTGTTTAGGGTACACGTGTATGCCATATACTCGTATCGCATAAAAAATATAATATGTGCTACAAACCAAATAACAAGACTAAACCAAACTAAAAATATTAAAATAATATAATCATGATTATTTGGTCGGCTTACACTTTTTTTATTATTATTTTATTATTTATTATTATTTGCATTACATATGACTATATGACTAGGTATGTGGTAACATTACACAATCAAAAGAACATATGCGCCTTGGTAGGCATCGCAAATTGGCATAGAGAGGAGCAGACATCTCTTATTTTATTTACTTGGTATTTGCTTTTGATATGTATTCTTCTATGTAATAGTAATATTTGGAATTTGCAATTTATTTATAATCCACATGTACTTATTTTTTCTTATATTTTATCCTGTAAATATTCGTTCACTGAGTAGTAGCATTTATGAGTAAGTAAATCTTTTAATAAATAAATAAACTTATTGTAATTATTTTCGTTTTTTATGTAGTTTGGCAATTTATTATATAATTTGATAGACATCGGGTAAGGTCCGGAGCTATGTAATGTTAATTTAGAAGTTATTTGGATGAGATTATTTTTATTGCGAGGTATATGATGACGAGGGATATCTCCTATTTTAGTATATAAAAGCGATACCTACTGCGTTTTCTCTCACTAAAGTTCAGGTTCAGTCGAAAACCTTGCGAGTCAGTACTCGAACTGGTACTGGAAATGCAACAACAACATTCCTCAAAGACATTTAGATAGCCAGGATGGATGTTCGTTCGTAGCGAAAATGAAACTTAAAATAAAAGTCCGACCACGTTAGATCGAACAAAATAAAGTGCCCTTAGAATTGGCAAAGCGGGACACAACCAGCCAATATTGACGCCTTGGTAGGGTTGTTACATTGAAGCAAGCGGTTACTGTAACGGTTTATCAACCTTTAATTTTGTTGTGTAAACCATATTTTGTGTGCTATGTTTCTATCACGCATCTCAGTTCTGTGGAACGGTTTGGCTGCAGGAGTATTTCCCGACGGGTACGACTTTTTAAAAATCCTGCAACATTACATTACGCATTATCGATCTTCCTCATATCATAAATATTCATAGGCTGTCGTTAATTACTTACCATCAGGTGACCCGCATGCTCGTTTGTCTAATATTTATAATAATTCGGAGAAGAGGTAGGTTTATTACAACAGCCTGCGCTGTGTTTCATCGAGTAACGGAGGGTGCAGGAAGCCCAATCCATGGGGAAGAGGAAAAGATTAGCAGCAAACATGTGATTCCACTGTGTTGCAGGTGTCTATGGACGGCGGCATTCTCATACCACCAGGAAATCCGCCTGCTCGTCAGCCAACTATAAATTAAAGAAAAGATAAAAGCATAGCTCCGTAATAGCCTATACCTACCTAAAAGCCGGCAACGCATCTCCACTCCCTCTAGTGTAGCTGATGTCCATGGGCGGCGGTGATCACTTACCATCAGGTGACTCGCTTGATCGTTTGCCTTCCATTCTCATAAAAAAAGTAATATAATAACCAAGAGACGGGACAATGACGGTGCCTTAGGAAATGAATTAAATATTTTACTAAAGTTTTTTTTGTACTTCAGATGTCTACTTATGTTGTGAGTGTAAAAACAAATGTATAGTTACAAACCATCATATACCTGTAGCAGACTGTACCAAACCCCATATAAATCGCAACCAGAGAAACATACGGGTTGAATATTTTCAGCGATAAGACGGCCGTAATTGTACACAAAATGTATCATTATATTCTAATAGTCTGTTAAAAATTTAGATAATTATGTTATCAAACGTTGCATAATCAGCGTAATTATAACCTGAACATTTTACAAACCTGAGGCCTGGTAACCCTACGTCTAGAGAATTTATTCCAACCTAATACTCGGAGATTTGTGGACTGAGCGCGAACACTCGCGCCAATATAGCCCGGACACTGTCGACTTCAGACCAACTTTACATCCGCCCATCTATCTATTCGTGGGAACACTTCACTATCAATTTCATTACCTCTCAAATGAGGAAAATAGCTCAATGACCAAATTTTATTAAGATTTTATTTGAATTCCGCCAGGGGAATGCTGCCGGCCTAGTGTACCTACAGCTACATATCAAAGTATACAAAACTCTCGAATTTCTTCAGTTGATTCTCACCTAAATATCAAACACATTCGGTTTAATAACAGTGGAAGAGCCACGCTCGGCATGAATGGGCCGGCTCGACCGGAATTATACCACAGAAAACCAGCGTAAAGCAGTGCATGCGCTGTGTTTCGCTGCGTGAGTGAGGGTACCGGAAGCCCAGTCCAGGGGACGGGGGAATAAAAAGTTAACCAGCGCACTTGTGACACCACTGATGTTGCAGGTGTCCATGGGCGGCGGTAATCGCTTACCATCAGGTGATCCGTCGGCTCGTCTGCCACCTATATCATAAAAAAAATCAATTGAGGAATTTTGACAGATTGTGGTAACCTGCTGTCTGTACAATGAGCCGACTGCCTTATGCACACCTGCCACTGGATTTACCACCTGTATGTAACATTCATGAATGCAATAAACACTTTTGAGTTTGAGTTTTGATTATTGGGACTCTTCTCTAAGCTATCCAGTGGCATAAACCTAAACCCTCTGCTGATCTCCCTCATCACCAATAAGCGTAAATACCTTTTTCATGAGTCACCCTGAAGCTTAAGATAGATAGATAGATACTCTTTATTGCACAACATACAAAACTTAAAAGCTAGGTATACAGAGAAAAAAATTACAATTTAGGCGGTCTTCTCAACTAAGACCGATCTCTCCCAGACAATGGTGCAATCCTACTGATATTCAACATTGATTAAAGAAATGTTAATATTATAAGCAAATACATATATGTAGATAATAAATAAAACGTTGTCATATACTAATATACTAATGGTACCTAACTAAAATACGATATAACCGACACAAATTATATAAAATATCATCATCATCAGCCCACTTAAGTCCCCACTGCTGGGGCACGGGCCTCCCTCAATCACATGAGGGGTAATTGCCATACTCACCACGCTTGGTAGACGGGTTGGCGAGGGTTTTGATATAAATGCAGAGTTTTCCTTCTCTGGGTGCTGATGATCATGCCAGCAGCTTTACCTTAGTCGCCTTTTACGACACCTCGGTAAGAGTGAGGTTGGCCTATTCTACTCTGCCGGGGACCACATGGCCTATAAAATATACTAAGTACTTATAGATACGTAATATGATCAGAGATGATAAACTTCTGTTTGATTAGAGAAGATAAAGTGACTAGGGCGACAGTCAGTTGTTGACACTATTATCAAAAATAATAATCAGCCCCTGGATTGCTGGATGCTTTATAAGCTAATCAGGCGTCACATTCTTACGCCGGGTGTGCGCACGCACAGTGATCTCGACGTCTTTCGGAGTGACTGATAGAGACAGACGTGCGGGACAGACACGATAGGTTATACTGCTAACGTAGGTCAACAAACTCTTCGATATCAATGTCAGCTGGAGTAGACTTCTGTGTCTACTATTTTGTGCTACTTTTTTTGGCTCGTGACATTCACATTTCTTTTGAAAATTTCAGTAAAAAAGTAGAGTAGGTACGTATATTTTACATTTTGTCAAACAAACTACATTTATCCATTGCTTTCGATCAATTTGCCCCAGACAGGGACCCAGAAAGTATGAGTATGTACTAAGTCGCAACGCTCGTGTTTTCGTAAAAAACCGAGGGACTGACTTGATCAAGCCTGCCGTAATTGAACACGATGTTATCTTCCGAATCTCTTCGGCCCCGAAATGCAAATGCGGGGGCCAAATCGGAAACGAGAAATGAGGACTTTATTAAGTTCATAGGAATAGGAACTGCTTTCACTAGAAAAAGCTGCTAACATATTGTCATAGCTAATAGCTATATTACGTGTGTCGAATATTAAGCTTTGAACTTAGGCTTTGGATATACTTTTTTTTCCGTTTATTTGGGACAAAAACAGTTTTACAATCACTCTACTTAACTACCACAGTATAATTTATTTATACTAGGAGCAAGACACAGACAACGAAACATTTACTTGAAAACGGAGCCTGTGTATTTACTACAAATCAAAATAATAACGTAAGTCAGTAATTTATAATCAGCGTTAAGTAAGAAGTCAACATGTAAAGTGTTTTAAACTTTCATGGTCAAAACATTAGAATAGTTTTTTACGAGATTTCTACCATGTATACACGGCGTCACGTCGAGTTACCCTTGTTGACCTTTGAACCTTCCGTCCTTAAGTCTTGGGCACAAGTGCTATTTTTCCACTGCAGGGGGGTAACTTGATCTGACACTCACTGTACCTTATTTTTGAGTTTCCGATAGTTTCGGAAGAACGCCACTACATACCAAGACTGGCCAGGGAAGCGATTGAAATTACAAAGTACAAAAATTTCATTCGTGACATTTGACTATTTAAACCCATCCGGTTTAAATGTCTGGAATCCAGTGATTCGTAAATGTAATAACCGTATAACTAAACAAAGTGTCATTTCGCGGCCAGATACTGTGAGTGTTGTGTGTCGAGAACAGGTGCGAGAAAATAGGGAGTTAGTGAACAGTGGTACCGCAGGTGCGCGTAGTAAAAGACTGCGAAGGAGGGTAGACCGTTTTGTCTGCCAGTAGCATGTTACCCGCAAAAACTTCAGTTACTCCGTGACCATGGCACTTGCAACAGTGCCGAAATATCAGAAACTCAAAAATAAGGTACATGGTAGAAATCTCGTAAATAACTATTCTAACTTGTAAAGTAGTTGTTGAGGATCGACGGCTGGACCAGCCTTTTTTATATTGTTTGTTTTTATACT
Organism: Marasmia exigua; assembly: GCA_019059595.1. Lineage (NCBI taxonomy): Eukaryota > Metazoa > Arthropoda > Insecta > Lepidoptera > Crambidae > Marasmia > Marasmia exigua. The sequence goes on from CM032463.1 coordinate 9,420,037, forward strand.
TTTTTTAATGGTATTGATAGATTATTATTTTTATGATTGCTTGGTGTCAGTGAACCTGTGAATATACCAGAAAACCATTATTTTGCTGATATTAGTAGCTTTATCAGCATCCCATCGCCAGATCATATACAGTCCAATCACCACAGTGGTGAGGACCCAATAAGGGTATGATGTGGTTGGATGCAGGCTATATGTAAATTATTGTTCGATCTGGAATATTATCGTAGAGCACGTTGCAGTGGATGCCAAAAGATGAAAATGACGACCAATAAGTGGATAAAATTGATTTATAGGTAATTGCAAACAGTAATTTCATGCAGGCATGCTCGTATGTTACGTACAGATTCTCTGGTGTATTTCGCTTTAAATTTGAGCGTTGATGTCAAACAATGCATTTAGTTTAGTGCAGTTGTAATTAGGAGACTACTGGGAACAAATAGGTTAACAACGGTAGTTTAGTTTGAGACCGAATATTAAAAGTGTTTGGCTTAGAAACATGAATTGGGGACCGGACTTGTGTTTGCGATGGCAAATGCCTTGCTACTACATGTGATCCAACAGCTGACCTCTTACGCATTCATTCATTTTGGCGCACCCTAATATTAACTTATAAACAACACTTTTGAAAGTTGGAAAAGTGATTCCACAAAATCTTCAGAATTTCTCATATGTACAGCAATCCGTATAAAACTTTTATATCGGCCAAGCGAGGAATTACAATCGGGTTTATTTGTTTGGTACAAAAATATTGTCTGAGCTATCAAACTTATCTAATCTGTCTTGCTATTTTGTCTAGTGATATTATCTCGCAAACGACTCGAGTCAAATTTCATTTGAACGATTCGAATATTCGGTAAATTTTTTTGATTGTTTACTGTGAGTTGCAGAAAGTGAATTTGATGTAGAAATTGTAATTGATGTAGAAAGTAGAATTGATGTTAATTACTTATTAACTACTTATCTGTTGTTTTGAAAATTTTCATTGCACTAAAAATGTATATTTACTGAACAAAAGAAGAAAAACTGAAGAAAATAAAAACAATAACTGAGACTAAAGTTAAACTAAAAGTACTAAATATTAAAACAAAGTAGGCCCTTGTGGCAGTGTCCCAAAATCCTGCAAATCATAGTGCAATGCGACCACCCATTGCAATCGGTGTTGAAACACTGGGCCCGTCATACTCTTTATTTCTTCCGTGACTTAGCTAAGCGTTTAGTCGAAGTCACGGGAATTCCAAAAGCTCCACTGGTGTCTCGGGTGTTTATGGGCCGGCGGCAATCGCTTACCATCATGCGATCCGTCTGCTCGTCTGCCACCTATCACATAAAAAAATAAAAAATACGATGGCGAGAAATATATAGTATAAAATAATTTGATTATTAGAGTATAATCCAAAAAAACATGATAATCGACTGGCAAAATTGCCTCAAGTCGCATCACTAATCGGCCTAATTCCTCGGAAGACGAAGGCCGCATAGTGCCGCGCAAGTTTTGAATGCTTTCATTCAAACTTGTCTGTGACTATGAATGGCGGATGGAACAGTTTGTTTCAACAACTTCGTCGATTTAACTCCGCTCCGTTCTTCTGCTTTCACGTGCTACTTTAGACGGGAAAACTGTGACCAATTGGTTTTAGATAACTTGTAGGCTTAACAGTATATCGGTTAAATACAATCACAATATAGCTAAGTTACTCGTACTCGTAGGCGTTATCAGAACATTTAATTATCTGAAGGATATCATAAATATTTCAACTGTAGGTAAGTAATATCTCTAATATTTATATATATCTAGTCACAAACTAGCTGAAGATAGCCTAAGCGTTTCTCAGTGCACTCAGACAGTAAATTTACAAAAAAATACTGTAATGATACAACCCGGAATCTAACCTGGGATCTTCCGCGCTTGGAAAAACAACATAGCCACTGCACCATCAATTATTTTAATCGTTTATACTGCGACTGCGAAAGCCCCGGGAGAAGACGGAGTTACAACCGAGCTTCTGAAAGCAGCCGGCAAACCGGTGCTGAAGGAACTTCGGCGTATATTTAACTCAGTTCTTTTCTCCGGGAGAACTCCTAGGGCGTGGCAGCGGAGCTTGGTCGTATTGTTCTTCAAGAAAGGCGACAAAACTTTACTGAAGAACTATCGACCAATTTCACTCCTGAGTCACGTCTATAAGCTGTTCTCAAGAGTCATTTCGAATCGCCTTACACGAAGACTTGACGAAGCTCAACCTGCAGAGCAGGCCGGGTTTCGACGGAGTTATAGCACCATAGACCATATTCACACAGTGAGACAGGTTATACAGAAGACCAAAGAGTATAACCAGCCCCTGTGCACGGCGTTTGTGGACTATGAAAAAGCTTTTGACTCCGTCGAGACCTGGTCTGTTCTAGAGGCCTTGCAAAGGTGCCAAGTCGATTGGCGATATATCGAGGTGTTAAGGTGTCTGTATGACGCTGCTAATATGTCCGTAGTAAACCAAAATGGCCAAACCGAGCCTGTCCTACTGCGATGTGGTGTGAGACAAGGAGATGTTATATCTCCGCAACTTTTCTCCGCTGCGCTGCAGGACATGTTCGGAACGCTAAACTGGAAAGAGCGCGGAATCAATATTAATGGCGAGTACATGTCACACCTACGATTCGCAGACGACATCGTCATCTTGGCGGAAACCCTACAAGACCTACAGGAGATGGTGAGCAGCCTGGCTGAATCTTCCAAACACATCGGTCTTCGATTGAACTTGGATAAAACCAAGGTCATGTTCAACGATCTCGTTGATCCGGGACCGGTCGCTGTTAATGGAGTACCTCTCGAAGTTGTTAAGGAATATGTCTATCTAGGACAAACGCTCCAATTAGGCAGAAACAAAGAAAGAGAAGCCAATAGAAGAATACAGCTAGGCTGGGCAGCATTTGGTAAGCTTCGTCAAGTCTTCTCGTCACCCATCCCTCAAAGTCTTAAGTCGAAAGTCTTCGATCAGTGCGTCCTTCCGGTCATGACTTACGGTGCCGAGATGTGACAGGAGAGGACAAGATGGGACACTCACGGCTGGACTAGTCCACCGGTTCAAAATCGCTCAAAGAGCTATGGAAAGGGATATGCTCGGAGTATCTCTGAAGGACCGCATCAGAAATGATGTAATACGACAGAGAACCAGAGTCACCGACATAGCCCACCGAATTAGCTAACTGAAGTGGCAGTGTACTGGTCATATTAGCCGCAGAACTGACAGTCGTTGGAGCCGATAAGTCCTTGAGTGGAGACCGCGACTTGGTAAGCGTAGTGTAGGACGCCCTGCGACAAGATGGGATGATGACATTCGAAGGCTGGCTGGTGTGGGCTAGATGAGAGTGGCCGAAAATCGGGAGCAGTGGCGTGCATTAGGGGAGACCTATGTCCAGCAGTGGACGAGTGTGGGTTGCTGATGATGATGATGATGACTGCGACTTGCGTAGTGATAATAGTATCCCAATATATCGTTAATTCATGATTAAACAGTGGTTGTCGTAATTAGGTACAGTCAACAGCAAAAGTTGATGCACACTTTTCGCAGCTAGTGACTCTTATGCTCTTCGGAAAAAGAACAACCAACTACGAAGTATGTGCAGCTACTTCTGCTGTTGACTGTACAAACCAAGCACAGAAAACCTACCAATTATTTTTCACCGAATAATATGTAAAAAAAATCTCCCTAGCAAAAGCAGAAATGTTTATTTCCGTGCGAAAAAATATATCGTGTTTTGTAACAAAATGCCAGAAAATAAAGTTGGTATGTATTGAATCTTTTCTCAAAACATTACGTAGACTTTGTTTGCAGCCATTTATTTTTTTCTTTCGCATTCTCAAACACGTGAGTGAATCTATAAATACTACCGGTCTATATTTTGAGTGGGTGAACAGTTTGACAGTTCCATTGATAAGCGCATTCAGTCTATGAAAAATGTGACGCATCCGGTAGAATGGGTTAACTGTGATGTAAAGGTTTTTCTTTCATTATTTTTTTAAGAAACTAAACTAAAACATACTCGAATATTTCCAAGATTATATTATGTTGTTATTTTGACATATCTTTTGTAATTTTAATTTAAGATAATTACTCTATATTGCAAAGTTTAACTTATATTTTACGAAAAGAAAATAAATTGAAAAGGTCCAATTAGTGCACTCTGCCTGACGTAAAGCTTGATCTCGGTATTGCATGCAAGTAATAAAGGGGTCATAATGGCCGACACAGGTAATATTTACTTCAACAAGATTAAACGACGCAGATACATACATTAGTTCTACTATATTGAACACTTGATAATCAAGTTACTACATATATTTATGTAAAAAACAGGATAACTTTTTGACTACCGACCAAATTTTAACACGTTCTACGTTTTCGTTCAGGCCTAAGTCCTGAGAGTGTAACAGTGAAAAAAAAATACAGTGTGAAAACTACACCCCAATTTATAAAAAAAAAAATAATGAAAAAATATTTTTTTTGTTTTTTACAAACGGTCTAGAAACTTGTTTTTGAGTAATAAACGTGTAAGTTTTACTTTTAGAAAGCTAATGCCATGTAGAATAAGCCATGTAGAATGAAAAAAGTAGCATGAATTTTAAGAGAAATTGTAAAACAAATGCAAAAATGATGAAAAAAAATACAGATTTCTAAAATACATTTTTTTTTTTCCGTTGATAAAATTGGGTGTAGTTTCCCTGATTTTGATATGTGCACTTATCAAGACTCACACTGTATTAATCATATGATCGAGGGCTATTTCACACAGGTCTATGGACTATACCTACTATTGGAATTATTGATGTAACATTTTTTTTCCTTTTTCGTTATTGATTCCATAGGAAAACTTGTTGGTAAGACGAGTACAACCACATTCATCATCATCATCATTTCAGCCTATAGACGTCCACTGCTAGACATAGGCCTCCCCCAATGTTCTCTACACAGACCGGTCCTGTGCCGCCCGCATCCAATGGATTCCCGCGATCTTCACCAGATCGTCGGCGTCAACCACATAGGCCCGTAATTAAATAGTCAACTTATATGTAGAGGTGGGGCAAAAGTCAAGTGTGGGTCAGTACCTTTTTATTTAATTTGACTGCCTCGGGGGCGCAATGGTTAGTGGGTCGCACTTTAAAGCGACTGTTGCGCCTGGGGTCCCGGATTCGATCCCCGGGTCGGGCCAAAATTTGTACCTGAGTTTTTCTGTTAAGAAATTCTCAGTGTTAGCCCAGAGTCTGAAAGTTGGCGTTATTTAATACCTGTGCCTCGGAAAGCACGTTGAGCCGTTGGTCCGGCGCCTAATCCCTTTTCGGCCGTGTCACACTGATATCCCATCGAAATAAGAGGGTACGGGAATAGAGAGTGCACTTGTCTGCGCAAATACTTGTGCACTATAATACTCGTATGTCCTGCGTTGCTGGCTGATCGCTGAGATTGGCCGCCATGACCGAAATATCGGTTTGGAGGACATTATTTAATATCGCTGGTGAAATGTAGAACGTTGGTTTCTTTTTCAATTCGGTATTACAAGTTGAATAACTTTGTAACCTATAAGAAATGTGACGAAATCGTAAGAACCGTGATCCTTAATAGTTAATACTTAGGTTTTCTATGCTAAATTACGAAACCTTCAAAAACCAAGCTATGAAAATACTAAAATACTCTACAGACAAACGTTATATTCGTTAAAATTTTAATCTAGTAAACAATTATACTGAAACCGCTGCGGCTATTCATCCAAATATACCAAGTCCAATTGCAAAACTCGAAATATTGCCAACTTTCGTAATAATGCCCGCAAATGTGTGTTACTTTTTATTGCAATCATTCCAAAAAAATTAAACTGGCGAACCGCGTACCTACGTCCCAACATGCTGGAAATGCGCTGCAAGTGATGCAGCGATGCAGCGGCTGCAACTTACATAATACTACATAGTTCTGTTGCTCGACGTTGTTTGAGTTTACTCGTCAACTTTGTATTTCCTAATGTATAGAATCTCTCGAAGTCGCAGTATAAGTTTGGTTCATAATTTGTATTTGAATTTTAATTGAATGGAATAAAATGAAAAAATATTGAATTTCACATTGTATTTACTAGCATTAGTTTGTAAGAAACCAATGCGACGACCCGTTTGGATCAGTGGTAGTGAACGCTGCCTCTGGTGCAAGGCTTGCGGGTTTGATCCCCGCACAGTACAAACATTTGTGTGTATGAATCAAGTCTATTTGTATTGGTCTAGGTGCTTTCTATGTATAATAAGTATGTATTTACAAAAGAAAAGCATTAAATGTATATATCGTAAAGTATTTAATGTGTCGAAAAGTATTAAATGTAATCTTGCTGTTGGTTTTGAAATCCGTAACACAGGTGCTTGAGCTACCTATCTCGGAGTCTAGTCAATGTACGAGTATGTCTGAGTCTATGTAAATAAAGTAGAAGAGTAAGTACGTTATTTTTGTTGTTCTTTTGTTATTATGTCAGATTCTTTGTTATAATGGCATATTTTAAAATGAATTTTTTCTAATTTTTTATTTTCGTCACTCAAGACCCAAACTGGAAACCAGCGCGGCAGCGGCTTCAAAACCCTGCAGCACATGCCAAGCTTGGAGCTTGTTGACCACTTCACTTTGTTCCTTTTTTCTACCTTGGTCACTAGTTTATGTATTAACTTATTTTATTTGTTTTTGTTTGACTATTTCTTTCTTATGTATTACTGTTCAATAATATGCTCCAACCGATTACGGCTACGGCGGCTAATCTCAACGATCCACGTACACAGGATATATTATAGTGCTCAAGTGTGTGCGCAAACACAAGTGCACTCTCTATTCCCTTACCCTCATATTCCGATGGGACACAATTGTAACACGACCGGAGGGGGATCGGGCGCAGGACCAACTCCTTAAAACGTGCTTTCCGAGGCACGGTTTCCGAGGTACTGTTCAATATCTATTTAATGTTATGTGTCCGATCCCTGTAACTCTTATAAACGTTTACTTACTGACCAATTTAGTCGACAATCTATAGAATTCTTGTTTCGCTTAGCTCAGTCCCGTTTACAATATCTCATCATCTCAGTCTAAAAATACATTAGGGAATATCTAACCACTGAACGCCCTATCTCCACACGTTGTACGAAGTATACACATAAACAACACCTACAACGTGATGACGAACAACATCAATATTTCAGCAAAGGTAATCCACTAAAATGGGTCGCCAGCTTACATTAAATAAACGATACATCTACCGTTTATCTCAATACATTAAGAGTCCTACGGAGGTCAAATTCAATTTGAGGCAAGATTTGCCATTCCTCGGACATCTCGCTATCTCTGTTGCGCCACTGCGACCCTTGCGTGCGAGTAGAAACAGCAAGATGGCTGTTTGAAATTAGGTAAGAAAAATGTGTGCATTTATACTAAACTAATGATGAAAAAAACTTGATTATATTTTAATTTTCTTTAAAACATTGTCTAACTAGACAAAACAAGCTGTGTCTTAATTTCTGTGTCTTTTAAGTTAAATTTATCTACATAATGATTAATTGCGTTTTTAATATTACAAATTGGGAGGAAAACTGTTTGAAATGTACTCGCATATATTTTTAAGTGGCCAAATATTTGTAAGATAATGTTTTAACACAGACTTCCTTAATCCAAATAAAAGCAATGAAACGTCGTGATATCCTCATGTTGCAAATTATTATGGTATCCCGTTTGTATGGGAAATACGTTGTGCGTCGGCCCCTTAATGCGAAAATCTTGAGGGCATTGCAAATGGGAGAAAGGAGCGGGGAGATAGGGTCTGTTGAAAGCCGTAAAAAGGGTAAGCACGAAACGACCGCCAGCCCTCTATCTGATATAAATAAACATCTTCTATATTGTCAGAGACGAGCCTAAATATTCTTTTTTAAGACTTGCCAGACTTGGCAATATAAAGCAATGGAAGCTCAGTTGATAATCCATATTCGGTCATGGTTCGAATCTAAGCATGCTCAGCGGTGAGGAAAAACATCGTGAGGAAACCTGCAAGTATCGGATAGTTTCTGAAACGTGTCATGATTCAGTTGGTCTACTTTCCCTATCAAAAGGGTTGCGAAGGTCAGACGGCTGTCGCTTCATTGTTATTACAACCGGGAATCACACGCAAAAATGAAGGCCCTTCTTCATCCTGGCCCTGCCGATTTGGTCTGGTAGAATTTAACGATCGACGTCTTCTAATCCATTTTATTATCGTTTGCTGATCTATGGATAGGTCTGGTAAAACTATTGATTGAAGCTGACTAGGATATTTCGAATGTTAGAAAATTTGTTCTACTAACTTCAAATTAATTCTACCAATGATCTATGCCCGCGATCAACGATTGATCGATTGGTCTTGTAACGCCCTTAGTAAGTGGTTATTTATGATTTATAATGTCGACGTGCCTACATGTTTGTCCCGGTTGCTTGATCGTTTAAATTGGCTTAGGTCTTCAGTCGAGACGTCCTAGTTAGAGACTAGGCGATTGTTGTCTCGTGGTGATCGATAGCGCTTTGTGTTACAAGTTGTGTGTAGAAACTGGAATATTGTAGGTGACAATTACATTACTCAGCAATCCATGGAAGTAAGATATGAAAGTCACGATAATTAAGGTAACAAAAGAAAATATTTGAACTTTTCTTTGCATCATTCACCGTGCTTTTTTAATCGTTTTACTTAGGTACTTGTCAAGGGCATTATAGTTACAAATGATAACAAATATGTTTCCCCAAAGGACATAGGGTCTAATCTCAACAAAAAAATCGCCTTCTGATTCAAATTGCACCAATCAGCTTATCACTTTTGTATAAGAATATGTTTTTTTTTTATAATAGGTATATTCTTTGGGGAAAATTGATTGTTTTTTTGGGTTTATTCATAAACGTTCAATGAACCTTTGCTTGCTAAAACGGTGTTATAGAGAAGTTTTGACGTTAAAAACAAAATTTCATACACAATATTCGAAAAAAGAAAAATCTTACGTTATACCATAGATTTATCCACTTATACAGATTGATCTGAATTCGGGCCTAAAAAGGATGGTGTTTAAAAAGCCAAATATTTATAACAAAATCGTACTTAATCTTAATTTGATTGTTAGAAGTTCCTCGTAAACAGCCAACTTAAGCCGATAATTTTGTAAAGTACTTTCTGAAAACATACCAACAATAAAATTATTTGATACGAATCTAACTCTATAAATAAATGTATTATAATAAAAGTATTGTCTCAGCTAACAATTTCGGAAATTCATTAACATCTTTGGAACAATGATTCTCGAGTATGCTTAGTGTAACCATTCATTGTCTACTGAGTTCACGATCCTTAACAATCCTCTTGTATGAAAGCATAAATCTGTCCTTTCTCGTCTTCCACTGAATAATATATATTTGTGCTAATAAAATACAGAGACATAATTTCAACGATACTTTTGTCGCGGTGACCCCATAGACGGTTTTTCATCGTTCGTTTTATTCTGTAAAATAGTATTGCTTTACAGAGAGAGAGAGAGAGAGAGAGAAACTACTCGTTACGGAAAGAAAGGGACTCCGCTAAATTCTGGGCCCAGTAAAATTACAAGACGACGGCTGGAGGATACGCACAAATGTCGAAATAGTGAAGATTGTGGGCACGCCTAACATCATTGGCGAGACCAAGGCGCATCGTCTTCGCTGGCTTGGCCACCTCGAGAGACTGGACGAGCATCGTCTCGTGAAGAAAGCATACCAGAGCCGACCGATCGATGGGCCGACGCCCAGTAGGTGGTAGGTGCCCGGCCTAGGTATCGCTGGAAAGACGTCGTCGAAAATGATCTGCGAGAACTTCAGGCCGGTGACTGGCGACAAGTAGTGCAGGATCGACCAAAGTGGCGTTCTCTTGTTTCGGAGGCCAAGGCTCGTTTCGGGTCACTGAGCCCGTGGAGTAAGTAAGTTATACAGAGTCACCGTACTTGTCAGTCAGGTGACAGACAAGCAAACACTGATGTGTTTGCTTGTCTGTCACCTACCACATAAAAAGTAAGAGTCTACTAGGCTGGACACTCTCCAACACAGTGTAATCATAAGTACCTAGAAAAAAAGAAAGAAAGAAATAAATATTTATTTAGTGACACATGTCGAGGACAGACCTCCTTGCCGCTTAGGCGCCGTTATAAATAGAAAAAGTATTTCTTTGACGTTTCTTCTTCTTCTGACGTTTCGGCCGATAACATGTAAATTTTCTGTATTTTATAATTTTATTTTGTTATTATATTAATTTTACCCCCTTACCGGTGTCTCCTTTTCTGTCTGCCACAACACAAATAAAATAAAAAATTACCAAACATTATTACATCTATAAAAATAAAATTATTATTATTAAAGTGAGGTACAGTAAAAAAGATAAAGGCAAAAAATGTGTCACTAAAAAGATTTGCACTCAGCATATGCCGAAGGAACACTTCGACACTACTCGTCTACCTACGCTTCGACGCTACCTACGCAGCCAATCTTTCAAATCTCCTATCCCGATTGGACCTTTTTTGGTAACGAAGGGAAAATGCATTAGGCACCTTCCTGTCAGGCCGGAGGACCCGACGGGGCACATGGGAGTCCTTCTGTGAAAATTTTCCCAGAGGTTTACCTCACTAAAAACCCTCCGACGCGTCGGTGTTGATTTATAGGCGAGGACTACAGTGACTCAACATTTCAACAGTCCGTTTACTCCGATCGGGCCTGCGGTAACCTCACTCACTCGGTGAAACACAGCCCTGATTCACGTCGATTTTCTGTGAGGCCGTGGCATGCCTACGTAAATGATAATTTTTTTTGGCACCCGCGAATGCCATCTTTTATGTATTTTTAATTTGTTTTGTTTTTTTTTTAATATCTTTTAATGTTTTAGAATTACTTACCTATAAAGGGTGTATCTGTGAACATTTACATCCCTTTAACCACGTGTTCTACCAACCATTCTGAACAACATTTGTTCAACGACTTTTCGAAATTCATCGAAATTTTTATCGACTCCTCATACAAAATGACCAAGTCACGTGACCGACTTTGTATGAAAAGTTAAAATTTTTTCATGCGAATTTCCAAAAGTGACAGAACAAATTATGTTCATAATGGTTTACTAACCACGTTCTACTGAACACGTGGTTAAATGGATGTATATGTGCACAGATACACGCTGTATGTTATTATATCTTTGTTTTTGTATCAGTCAATTATCATTTTGTTTTACTTGTTTTGTACATACCAATAATAGGTATATTGCATGTCAATCTTTATTTTATTTTTTCTAGTGCAAAGGTGTCACCCAATGTCCGGCCTGAAAACCAGCACTACTGCAGAATTTTGGTGGCAGTGGTGCTGAGGCTAAGCCTTGTTAGCCGCACCTTTTTGTCTCTGTACGTTTTTTTCTGTTTTTTTCTATGATGATGTATTATTGTTTTCTAATCTTATCGTATCAATAGCCGGCCCATTCATCCCAAAGTGTGTCTCTCCCTCGGTTATAACACGGTTTTCAAACGGGACCATAAATGGTTGCCTCCTAAGAATAAGGAGGCTACATTATATACGGTTATTTACCGTACCGTAATACGGGAGGAGATGTCATATTCCGACACAATGCGGGGTGTGTTCCACATAGATAAGCGTGAAGCGATCCATAGGCCCTTGAGACTGCGGGTGAGAAGCCAGCGGCGATGGTAAGATATTATGTCCCTACTAAGGTAGCAATTTGTGCTTTCATCATCATATCAGTGTCATTCCCAGATGTGTCCAAAGCCGTTGCTTCGGAACCCAAGATACGCTTGGACTATGATCCACGATTTGGGAAGTCTATAAATTACAATGAAGTGACTGCCTTGACTCTGCAACCATTAAACAGGGAAACCAGGTTGAGAATAACTCTCTCAACAATTGAGAAACTATCCGAAACTGATGTTTTCCCTCATCGCCGAGCGAATGGTAGATATGCACATAAATTTAAAAAACCAAGTTGACAGAGGCGCACGTCGTGCTACCATCGCTTCGTGCAAAACGTAGAAATTGCTGTGTTTTATGCAAGCAGTTCATAGTGTGTAGTTTATGTAGCGGCTGCTTTCTTCTTAGTTGATAGCCTTTATTCTTTGTTGATAAGCTTTCATATTCACCGCTCATATTAAGAAGGCACACGTCGTATCCATTAAGCTACCATCATTCCGTAATATGCATAGCAATCATCATCATCATCATCTTAGCGTTTTGTCCCGGTTGCGTCCCAAGCTGTCGCTTCGGAGCCCGGGGTCCGCTTTCCTACTTCTACTCCTCCACTTCGCGCGGTCTTGTGCATCCGTAGTGGTCAGTTTTTAGCACGCATGTAATCCCTTACGATTTCAAGCCACCCCTTTTTAGGTCTACCCATTCTGCCGGGACCCGGCGGTGGTGCCATGGCCAGACATTTGTTTCCCACGTAGCTGTCTGGTTTCCGCAGGACATGACCGTACCAACGTAGGTGACTCTCCAGTAGTTTGTCTGCTATGTCACAGATATGAAAGCTCCCACGTATGCGTGAGTTTCTCACGCGGGTTTTACACATCCACCTCAGCATGTTCATCTCCGTGACATGCCCGTTGTCCGTGTCCATGTCCGTTTTTGTACGCGAAAAATTGATTCACGACAAAAGTGGCCGCTATTGGCGTGAATCAATTATTCGTGTACGGGTTGGACCCAACATTTTGACATGGTTATTTAATAAATAGTATGAGTGTTTGCCGAGAGATTGTAAGCCCGAAATTGTTTAAAATAGATCCGGTTTAGTAGCTAAAAATTAAAATCGAATGGCGTCGTTAGTGTGCCCTACCCGTCACCTTAAGAAGGCACACGTCGTATCCATTAAGCTACCATCATTCCGTAACATTCATGGCAATATGTGTAAGCAATTCGTAGCAGTTATAAGCGTAGGGTACCTAAGTAGTGTTGCAGTTGCTATGAATTCTTAATAGGTATCAATGATATCCACCGCTTCTATTAAGATGTCGGGCAGGGCACACTAGCGACGCTAAATGATTTTAATGGTTAGCAACTAAACCGGATCTATTTTAACCAATTTCGGGGTTACAACCTCTCGGTAAACACTTATACTATTTATTAAATAACCATGCTAAAATGTTGGGTCCAACGCGTACACGAAAAATTGATTCACGCCAAAAGCGGCCAAGTCGTGAATCAATTTTTCGCATACAAAAACGGACATTACATTTGTGCATGCATTTAAATCAAATGGCGTCGCTTGTGTGCCCTACCCGTCACCATAATGGATAGGGACGACACGTGTGCTTTCTTAAGGTGACGGGTAGGGCACACTAGCGACGCCAATCGATTTAATTATTAGCTACTAAATCGGATCTATTTTGAACAATTTCGGGATTACAACCTCTCGGCAAACACTTATACTATTTATTAAATAACCATACACAAATGTTGGATCCGTTTTTGTACGTGAAAAATTGCTACTATGCTATGCATAGGTTTTTAGCTACTTAACCTATGCTATGCAAAAATTAATATCGATTGGCGTCGCTAGTGTGCCCTACCCATCACCTTTAGCTACCATCGTTCCGTAGCATTCGTAGCATTATTTTTTATGATATAGGTAGCAGACGAGCCGACGGGTCACCTGATGGTAAGCGATTACCGCCGCCCATGGACAGCTCCAACACCAGTGCAGTGGTGTCACAAGTGCGCTGCTTACCTACCTTTTAACCCCCCTTCCTCTGGATTGGGCCTCCGGTACCCTCACTCAAGTAGCGAAACACAGCGCATGCACTGCTTCACGCCGGTTTTCTGTTAGAACGTATTTGTAGCAAACGTATCAACTCGAAGCAAAAAATATGATATCCCAACCGATTACGGCTACGGCGGCCAATCTCAACGATCAGCCACGTAAGCAGGATATATTATAGTGCTCAAGTGTGTGCGCAAACACAAGTGCACTCTCTATTCCCTTACCCTCATATTCCGATGGGACACTACTGTAACACGTCCGGAGAGGGATCAGGCGCAGGACCAACGGCTTAACGTGCTTTCCGAGGCACGGGGGTACAAGACCGCCAACATTCCAGACTCCGGCCTGCCACTAAGAAATTCTCACCGAAAACTTAATTACAAATTTTTGGCCCGACCCGGGGATCGAACCCGGGAAATCTTGCGCAGCCGTTGCTTTATAGTACGACCCACTAACCACTGCGCCACAGAGGCAGTCACACTCGTAGCAGCTTGAAGCGTAGGGTACTTAAGTAGTGCAGCGTTTACTATAAATTCGAAGTTGGTATTATAATATCCAATACTCCTTAGCCTTCTTCGCAATATGTAATTCTAGTACCACAATCTCCAATCTTCAACCCTACAAAGTAGCCTAAGTGCTGATCAAGGTGTTATTGTATTTTCATACGAATTGCGAAGGTTCTCTTATTAAATGGTGATTGGGAAGCGTTGTGCTATTGTTTTGAATTCAAAAGAGCTCCAATGGCAGGTGGAAGCCAATACGACCCGGTTCGTATCAAGTAGCTAGGGATTAAAGGCTGTCGCAAATTGAAAATTTATAGCACAAATACAGAGCAGGATGCAAAAAAGAGATTATAAGAGTAGATTAAGTTCCGATAGAGGCCAGTCTTTGTAAGCAACATTTCCTTTGACCCATCACATTTAGCTAGCATTTTATTATAAAGCCTCCAATGCACTGTAATAAAGTGGTATTTATCGACTGTACGATTGTGATTAAATTATTATGATGACAAACGATAGTGACTAGATTTATTTGGATCGACGTATTTTATAATAAAATCCGCCATTTCTAATAAAAGGGCGGGTAGAACGCGCCTTCCATACGGGGTGGTTCAAATCCGAACATGTACCTCTGAATTTTTCAAATCTATGTGCGTGCGTATTTCTACCATTAGCTTAGAGAGGAGGGAAAACATCGTGAGGAAACCTGTATGTCTCGGATAGTTTCGTAAAATGGTGAACCATCATCAGCAACCCACACCCGTCCACTGCTGGACATAGGTCTCCCCTAATGCACGCCACTGCTCCCGATTTTCGGCCACTCTCATCCAGCCCACACCAGCCAGCCTTCGAATGTCATCATCCCATCTTGTCGCAGGGCGTCCTACACTACGCTTACCGAGTCGCGGTCTCCACTCAAGGACTTTACGGCTCCAACGGCTGTCAGTTCTGCGGCTAATATGACACCTACAATATTTTACTGACTTTACTGAGATAATGATTCTGAACGTGTAACTGTTATGAGTTGGTCAGGTTCTCCTGTTAAAGAGTTGCAAAGGTCAGACTTCCCGAATCCTGGATCATGGTCCTAGCGTACTCAGAGCTCCGAAAGTATTGGACGCTACTGGGAATTACACGCTAAGATGAGGAGGACACTAATAAATGCATATTTTGATACAAACTCATGCAGGCAGGTTTGTTACTTATTTCACTTATTTCATCGGTGGGATAAGAAGTTAGTAGTTATTAATAAAAAATATATTTGCAAGAATACAGTTATTACTTGGAGCCGAACGGCATTTCACGTGATGATGGTAAGAGACCAAACGGAATGTCTCTCATCTCTTGAAAGATGGGACGTGCTCTCTTGTGGGATGCTACCTGCGTCGACACTCTGGCACCGTCTATCTCCGGGACTACGAGGAGTGACGCGGCAGAGAGACTGAAAGTTACAAAGTATAGACATCTATCTCGGTGCCTACCACTTTGTAGCTTTTGGTGTTAAAACACTGGGCCCGTAGGGTTCCGACGCTCTCTCTTTCTTCCGTGACTTAGCTAAGCGTCTAGTCGAAGTCACGGGAGAGCCAAAGGCTGGCAGCTACCTCGTCCAGTGAATTTCCATCGCGATCCAGCGGGGTAATGCTGCCAGTATTTTGGGGACATTGCCACGGGGACCTACTTTTTTATTGACTTTCCTTTTTATTTACTTTGAAGCATATTTTTATTTCCTCAATTATTGTCTTAATTTACTTGTGTTTTTGTTATTTTGTTCGATAAATAGCCAGTTATTACATACATAGGTCTTAAATTAGAATTAGGTCATGTATTCAGTCTAGTAACAGATGTGCAAAATTTTCGTAGGTAAAGTCAAGCTATAACAGTTAAGTCACAACAAAATGATACATTTTTACATCATTGATTAAACTAGAAAATGTCAAATCAGTAATAGTTAATAATTATAAATAGTGCCAAGTTTACAAAATACTTATATTAATCGAATTTATTTCCAGTCCAGGTATTCTTTAACGCTATTAAATAATTTATCCATGAGTCACCTCGTGAGTCGAGTTTTAAACATATTCCCTTCAAAAGTTAGTTGCAGTTAGTGTAGACTTCCCACTATGGACGATGAGGGAGAGTCCCAGGAGTTAGATAGCAGCGAATGTATGCGTGGACCTTACACTTCAACTCGCTGCTAACTTCGTGCACGTCGATAAAAATACTCATTGAACGAATCTGGGAGTGGCCCACTGTCGTGTTTAGATGGTTCAGAGATAGGCACTTACATTTCCACCCCTAAGCGCTGCCCGCTGGACCGACACCTATTACGATAGGATGCACATACAATTGCCAAAAAGGCAGAATTATTCGCTTCCTCAATTCGTTTTATAGAAACGTTTACTTTTTATTATATCGGCTGTATTTGTTTGACTTGTGAAAAAAATTAATTGGTCTATGAGTCACTTTTCTACTAGTAGAGAAAACTAGTGAGAGCGATAGGCGACAGACAAGCAGACGGATCGCCTGATGGTAAGCGATTGTCGCCGCCCACAGCGGAGTCACAAGTGCGCTCTCAATCTTTAAACCCCCTTCCCCCCGGATTGGGCCTCCGGTATCCTCACTCACGCAGCGAAACAGCACAGTGCTGCTTCACGCCGGTTTTCTGTGATGCCGTGGTATCACTCCACTCGAGTGGCTTTCCCACGGTCAAAACAACTATTTGGTCGTAACACTTTCAGCTGGTGGCGCACCATTATGTACGAATTACAACGTTACTTTAGTACGTAATTGTACGAAAACTTCTACACAGGTATTTGTTAGCTAACTGACATGAACGCCTGATGTATAGACCTGGCGAACTTTCTAATTAAACAACACATAAATTTTGAGAGAATTAGCAAATTAACTGTGCCCAGCTTTGCTGAATTTAAATTACGCGTGGACAGTGTAGAAAAAAAATACTAATTTTGTAAGCAAAAAATGTATGTAAATAGTAGGTTGTAATTAACGTGATTGCTTATTGAATTGCTAATGTATACATTAGTAACATTACAGTATGGCTTTTTCTATAATAAACAACTAGCCTTATGACTCCCTCCCACTCCTCTCATTTCTATACCCAGTCCTTCACTGTCCAGTCCATCCGTCTATGGAACTCCCTACCCCTATCAATAAGACAGTCTCCATCATTAACCATTTTTAAAGCCCGAGTCAAAACTCACCTTTTAAATAAATAAATAGCAATCCCTTTAAGTTTTTACAGGTCCAGTCATCGGTAGTAGTCGATGGTCCGTCTAAGATCCTAATTTATATGAATGTATATCTAGTACTTTATATTATTTTATCCAAGCATAACATATTTATTTATTAGTATATAATATTTTGTTTATTTATGTATTAGCATTATAAATATTTTAATATATATATACAGTTCACTCTTATTTCCCTTTTTCAATATTGCACCACCTACCCCTCCTCTACTATCAAATGTCCTTTGCCTGAAGGTTGTCTGGTAGAAATCGCTTCCAGCGATAAGACCGCCGAAATTGTACAATTAAGTTTCTGTAATGCCTTTTAAAGTTGTGTTTTTTGTGCAATAAAGTATATCTATCTATCTATCTATCTAGCTGAGCAATAAGGCATGTATTTTAGCTTGAAGTATTGGTCCTAAAATCTTGGTAAAAAAATATAACTTGGCTACGGTTTTTATAGATAAATAAAAAAAGGAAGTAAAACGCCCAGTATTTCAAACAAAAACAGGACGTTTGGCGGTTGTGACTGTTCTATTCGTATTAAAACATGAATGTTTTTTCTATTAGAGGTTATTGAAAGTCTTGTTCTATGGAATCGACCAAACGGTTCTTGTCATGCAGTCGCAAATAAAGTAGGTAGGTACCTACAATGGCGATTTTTTATTAAAATTAATTAATTATACAGAGTAATGTAGGTTTTTTATATATATTGTAGGTTTTATATATATATGTATACTTTTTTGCTGCCCCTTGGCTGTTGTATTTATATAAGTTTGTCAATGTATTTAAAATCTGTTATTGGCTGTAAGTAAGTATATAAATTTTAAATAGTATAATTTAAGAGCTGTAGATTTTGAAAAACAATAAATAAATAAATACCTACAAATGCTTATGTTGCTAATAAAATTAATTATGTTTGTTACCACGTGACTAGAGAATCACCAACTTGTACTTAGCTAGCTTTATTATAAAAGCATTGTATGTCATACTGTCACTGTAATCATAATTTGAATAAGAATGAAAACTGTAATTACCATATTATTTGAAAAGAATAACTACTGAGTTTCTTGCTGATTCTTCTCGGTAGAAAATGATATTCCGAATCAGCGGTAGATTATAATATTTGACATTCATAAATGTTCTGTATGGACTTAAATTGAATAAAGCGATTTTTGTTTTTTTTTCAATCCCAATTTGGTATTATTCTAAGCCCAATTGATCATAATGGGAGATTTCAATGTCAACCCCCTTTCACTACTTTTATCCAATACTTTTATATGTCCCGGTGGCAACTATGTAATACCAATTCCGTGTCCGCGGTAATACACCTTGTAATTTTATCCGATCGTGTAAATAGAGTACTTAGCTGATTTATCATGGGACACTCTGTAAACATGGTAAAAATAATTAGTTCCATACATGGATAATTTCATAATAAGTATTTCAAACTCGATTTCAAATTGGGTAAGTAAATACGTAATACCTACAATGACTTGCGGGCGTCGTCTATCATGACCAGTAAGTATTGAAATTCATTGCAAAAAACACAAGAGTCGATATCTAAGTTATCCTTAACTGTTTACGATAGACTAAAATAAAAAAAAATGCAAGTTCCCTATTTTTGTGGGTATTTACTCACCTCACTCTTACTGAGGTGTCGTAAAAGGCGACTAAGGTAAAGCGGCTGGCATGATCATCAGCACCCAGAGAAGGAAAACTCTACATTTATATCAAAACCCTCGCCTCGTGGTTTGGCAATTACCCCTCATGTGATTGAGGGAGGCCCGTGCCCCAGCTGTGGGGACTTAAATGGGCTGATGATGATGATGATGATGTGGGTATTTATGTGTATACTCTGTTTTTAATTATCGGAACTAAACTTACAAAATGCAAATGGCAAGTTTCATTGAGTTCCATACACTTTGCATCTGTCAAAGGAGCTAAAATCAGAACTTACCTAAAGGTCGATTCTACCAACCTTATTCCAATACTAAATCTATGGTACAGCGCTGTCATTAAATAAATAAATAAATTCACAAAATCACATACATTGATCTGCAAAACACCTGTGTTACGGATTTTAGAACCAACAGAGGAATTATAAATTTATACATATAATACTTTTCTTTTGTAAATACATGCTTATAATACTCGTACATAGAAAACACCCAGACCAATACAAACAGACATATAGTTCTTTAGATTTTCGCGTTGCATTATAACTATAATTAATTCCGTATTAATTACAACGGACGTCGAGCATACAACATTATGCACACACATATTTTATGTGTGTGCATAATGTTGTATCACATAATAAATTTCGTGTTGATCCCTGTCTTAATTACTTTTAGTTACAAACAGACAGGTTCATGCACACAAATGTTTGTACTGTGGGGGATCGAACCAGTTCTGACGTTATATTACACATTTATCCACGGTTAAAGTTTAGTCGAATCGGGCCTTATTAACCAACACCTGTGTTTGGTACCTTCGTTCATCCTGATTTCCATAGTAAAAGGAAATACCTTACACAATTTGGGACCAAGAGTATGTATGTGATACTGTCTCAATTTATTTATTTGTTCATCAGATGCGAGCATGGATTTTGGTTTTTAGTTAAAATGTAGAGCTTGTATACATAGCAGTTATGGCTAATATATATCATAAAATAACTAGTATAACTAGCTGAGGTAAATGGTTTGAAGTGTCTTTTCTTTCCTTTGTACTTGTTTTTGTTAATCCCTTGTTACTAACCTAATTATAGGTCATGCAAACAATAATGGATCAAATGTAATCTTTAAATTAGAATAAAATATTATTATAATAAAGCAAACAAAACATTATTGGAATATTCTGCTAACTTTATTGATGGTTAACGTTAATTGTTTCTTGAAAGATTGACGTCGATTTACACCCTAAGGGAATTCATCAATTAAGCGAATAATACATCTTCTTCGTGAGGGACTGTAATTCGAATAATTTAGTGGCTATCTGCATCCCTTTCTCGTTCCTCTCACATTATCTCGTCTGAAAGTTCCGGAACACAATTATCTAACGTTGGATGTTGAATGTTTTGGTCGCAGCGTATTGGTTATACACGTGCACGTGTGAATGAATGAATGATTTTTATTACTTTACATCTCTTGATATTTTTTACTATAAATTCATAGATAGATAGATACATAGATATTCTTTATTGCACAAAAATTAAATACTAGCATGATACAACAGCAACAGACAGTACAATAAGGCGGTCTCATCGCTTGTAGCGATTTCTTCCAGACAACCTTTGGGTAGAGGAAAGAAATATCGTATTCGTAATAAGGGAAGGCAGTGCAAAGTAGTTTAACAAATAAAATTGAGAATGGCAGAAATATACATTATTTTATATATTAATATTATTACATTACATAAATAATAATAAACATATTTTTCTTTTACTCTTCATCATACATGGATCTGCCACGGAGGCGTCGTCAACCCCCCTGTAGCGCACTGGTATTCTACGAAGACCTTTTTACCCGCTTGCCAAAGAAAATAGGGTAATGTTATTGTTGAAAATGTTTGACGCTCTGTTTCAACACTAGGTTATCAGAGATATGCTCGTTTCTTATTGTTGCTAAGATACTCTATGATCGTAAACTTGCTTTAGTGCTTACTCTTGTTATCTCTAAGTAATAAATGAAATTTTTAAATATTTTTTCGATGCCTAATATATGTATTCATTAATATAAGTATGAAGTTATGAGTATGATCACAGGCGCAACCATATATTACAGATAGATAGATGTTCTTTATTGCACAAGAAACATTTTCAGTGTATGTACAATTTTAGAAGTCTTATAGCTGGTATGATTATGGTTTTTTAAAACAAGGTTCCCTTACACCGCGCTCTTTGAATCACTGCATCACTCACGTCTCAAATTAATTACCTGCACTCGCAGTAAGTACTCAGAGTCAGTTCCTCATGAATTGTTAAGTGAGTGTAAGCTAATTCGATGCTTAATTATGTAGGCTTCGTCAAGTGACTCTGCGGGACTCCCTGAATTATGTAATGAACTGAGCTCATGCCGATGAGTGCCGGCTCTGCGGCAGGTAACGGCAGACCTGTCACTGTCATTTTGTTAAGGCCTACCCATGGAACTAAAAGTCAGCGGAATGTGGAATTTTCGGAAAAAAATCACAGAGTGTGAAAGAGATCAAACCGGCCCTGACGCAGATTCAATACGGGTGCGATAGAGAAAGAACGTCACCCAGCACGTCACCCCAGCACTAATGGCCTCAAGCCAGGGTAAAATAGAGTACCCTGTACCCTATTGTAGGGTACAAGCCTATGGGCCTTCCTTGTAACTTGTGAAATCTGCCGCAGATCACAAAATGGATTCAGCGCTTTGCCGCGTGCTTCGCTGCAGTCACATACGAGTGCATGCGCGCGTACAGAGATCTCGATATTATGATTTTTGGCGACTGGCTGGCTGGCTTTTGAGAGTTATTTTTATCTAAATGAACAATACGGCAAAAAAAATGCGTTTCTATACGCTTTTGGAATAGAGAAAGACAAAAAATATGACCCAATTTTTTATTATCATCATATGTGTGTTTTATTTAAATATTTATTTTTTAAACTATTAATTAATATGCCAGAATTGAAGTAGTCTTGAGGCTCAACTTATTGTGATGTCGGTGCTATATGTTCAATAAAAAAAAATGTGACTTTAAGTAACTTACTGTCACTGTCATTATTTTGCCTGGAGCCCAATTCTCGTGCTTGTGATATTTTAAGAACATGACGGATATAACCCGAAAACCATACAAAAAAACTATGTTTTAGTGATATATGTCGCATGAAAAAAAATGTCACGAGCCCGAGAATTGGGCTCCTGGTCATTAAATTTTATGATCAGAGATTTTTCTTTTTCAACGTGAACAAAGGCAAAAAAAATATCATGCCGAGTGATGACGTCACGGGAGGATTTTTTGTTTTTTTTTTTATAATTATCTGTTTAAACATCTGTAACATATATTTTTTTAATTTCAATTTCTATGAGTCTAATCTAGAAATAGTATTTTTCATTTCGGAACATTATTTTTTGTCGTATTGTCCTGTGATTCCTATAAAATTGACATCTGATTGTGTCAAGTAAACATTGCTTTGTACATATTTCTTTCCATATAATACATGATTTCAGTTTTAAACCGCGCTTCACTTATTCCTCGTTAGTATACAGTCCAGCAGCACCACTAGTAATTATCAATGATCTTGGCCTAGTTCGGCATTAAATAGAGACTGTCTATATAATATGGAACGTGTGCAGAAAACACAATAAACTGCATTAAATAATTAAGTAAAGTATCAGCCTATATACTGTCCCACTGCAGGGCAATGGGACAGTATATTGGGATTAGGCTTAATCACCGCGCTTGTCTAATGCGGATTGGTGATCACAAACCAGAGCATGTTCGAAAAATTCGAAACATACTTTTTGCTCGACCCGGAATGGACCCCGAGATCATGATCCGATACTTAAACCATTAGACCAACTGGGCGTTAATAATAATTATATAATAATAATAATTAAGTATTATATCTTAATTTCAGATCTGTTGACTTAATTAAACCAAACATTTTCCGTTTTCACTCACTTACAAATTAAAAGTACTCATAGGTCTCACTCTACTTGGACCGGACATAAAATTCGCAAAGGTGGTGAAATTATGCGTTTTTGGCTTCATTTTGTGTTACTATCAGCTCGCCTACTGCTTGGCCATCAGATGTTTTGTATGATAGAATCAATAGCACTAGAAAAAAGTTAATTTCTATTCAGATAAAAAAAATCTATAATTTCTTTGGTGTTGGAAATGCTATTTTTAATTAAAGAACCGACTTTGAGTGATGGCGAAGCTAAATTGAACTGCCGATTTATCTGTGGAACTAATGTTTCCAGTATTTAAGATTAAATGAAATCTTCTATGAACATGAAAGAAATTTGTGTAAGTTAAACCATTCTTTAATCTGGACTGATATAATCTAAAATTATAAAAATAACTAGTACCTACCATACTAGAACACCAGCACTGCTGCGTCACTGCACATAATTCCGTAGCTTTAAATGCTGAGGTTGGGACCTGATTAACCACACACCATCTCTTCTCGTATCGCCTCTCCTCGTTATATCTGTGACGTGTCGTATAATGCCTACTGTATTTATTTTTTCTATGTTGTGATGGTCACTAAATGTATTTTCTTTCTTTCTTTCTTATTACTGGCACTGGCCTATTTGACATCAGTTGATGAACGAATTATTTTATATAGAAATAGAACTAGGCGAAATAAAAACCAAACACAAAAAGTTTCATTTACTTGTATTTCTTTTATTTCAAACATTATCCGGAAAATATACTTGGCAAATGAAGGAAGAAATATATTTTAGTTAGGATTTGACAATAAATCTTTACATATTGCATTTTTTTATAGTAGCTATCAGGTAGACACCAAAGCCTGTCATAATTAAACTGCAGTATGAGTTTATCTGGATAAAAGCAGAGGCTTCTCATATTCAGCAGTCAGTAAATAGCCTATAGCAATGTTGCCCAAACTACGGCCCGCGGCCCGGTTACGGGCCATCGAAGTCGCATATGTACATATCTATATACAGGGATGCAGCACTCCTGCTTTGTTCTGAACTTAAATGAGACCATATCTTAGGTTATTACTTTTTCCATCAATAACCTGTGATCGTGGATTTTGGCACAAAATAAGCGGTACAGAAATATAAGGAACCAAATTACGTATTAGTTTACTTAACAAGGCCACCGAGGGCACTGACTCTTCTCTACGCTGCGAAGAAGCATTAGGTAAATTACCGGACTAGAGATGAATTAACTTTGGGAAGCACTGGCCTAAATAATTAGCGGCTGAGCCGGGAGCTGCATCTTGGTTAAGCCGTAGTTCATTTGGTGCCGGTTTATCTCTTAAAATTGAAGGGAAATGATCACGCAGAAAGTATTGAAGTTTGCCAAGTGTAAAAAATCTGTCTAATGCGAACTCGCGTACTGAGTGTTCTGTACCAATTTGTATTTTAAATACATCTAGGACTTTTTATCTGAGATAGTATTACTACATTATTATTACCTTACTCTATGGGTAGATGTTGCAAGCACTTATACAATTTAATTCAATCATTATCACGTGGAACACGTATAATCATAAATCTAAAGTAGAATTATTAATTAGAGAAAGTAAACTGACAGATGTCAATGTGTCATTCGCATACATTCGCAAAATGTATAGGTAATCTATCTTTACTATTTGCATCTGTCAGTTTACTAGTCCGCTCGACTTTAAAAGGGCCTAGCTACTCGTATCTAGGACAAACGGACGGATAGACAGACAGACATACATCGTACCACGTTTGTCTATGGAACTCTTAAAAGGTAGGTACTTTATGTTCATAAACCATAAGAAGAAAAAAGAAAAGTCCATTGTATCCACCATCAGTCGCTTGCGAATTGGACATGCCTGCACTCCGGTCTTTTTAAATAAGATACGCGTAAAAGACTCGTCACTCTGCGAATGTGGCCTGGAGGAGGGTACACCGGAACACATTTTCTTCAACTGTCGAAAATACCCAACTTCGTTGTATGACATCCTTCCCTCGAAAATTCCTCGCCCCATCAACTTCCCTTTCCTTCTTTCCCTTTCCTCCTCACGTTATATTGAATATTTATGTAACTATATCAAATTGTATAATATAAGATTATAGTAACAGTTTCTATGAATCTCCCAATTAACAAAGTTTGTGTTGTCTAAATGTGTATGTCAGTGTACGTTCTGTTTGTTTTAGGTGATGTTTAATAATAACCCAAACTCAATCATCTGAAGAGAACTAGCTCATTTCTCAACAAATCTTTTAAGGAACGTGTCGCTTTAATCACTTGACATTGGCAGAGTGGTCTCGTAAGAGCAACAGCAAGCCATAAAAAAAAAAGAAGAAAAAACAAATGAAAGTGAGACGATCTCAGATTATAGCATAACGACGCATTTCAGCAATTAAATTACTTATCCATACTAATATTATAAATGTGAAAGTGTGTGGGTCTGTCTGTCTGTTTGTCCGTCTTTCACGGCAAAACGAAGCGAAGGATTGACGTATTTTATTACCGACTTAAAAAAAGGAGGTGAAGGAGGTTCTGAATTCGACTCCTATACCTACTTATATGTATATTTTTTTATGTTTGTTCGCCGATACTTTTCCATTTATGAATCGATTTAGATGATTATTATTTAGTTGGAAAGTAGATAGACCCGGAATGGTATTAGGATCGGATGATGTGATCCTGGAAAAATTGAGGGTACCCTCAAAAAGCTGCCGAATAATGAGTCACTAAATAAATGAAAAAAAAATCTACGAAAAAAAACCGACTTCAAAAACCACGAACTAAAAGTGTAAAATAATATTTTTAGCACTTCTAATAACCTTTTGTAACAGTACACTCGAGAAAAGGTATTACCGAAGTCGGCGCCTAATCCCTGTTGAATAATTGAATGTTGTATTACAAGATAGTATTGGGCGCCGACTTCGGTAATAGGTACCTTTTCTCGAGTGTAGTGTTATAAAATGTTTGATGTGTTAAAATATTATTTTACACTTTTTAGTTCGTGGTTTTTGAAGGCAGTTTTAGTGGAAATAATTGAAGGGATGGAGAGTAACTCAGGTTACTTTTGTGGGTGATTCCCCGAAATTAGACCTTCCGGTTTCTTCGCGTCTGATTTCTATGGGCTCAAAAATATTGATTAAATTAGTTTATATTGAAATCAGAAGAAGTTTAAATTGAAAGAAGGGTAGGTATCTTTACGTGTTCTTATTTCAAATCAAAATTCTAATTTGAACAATATTTTTGAGCCCATGGAAAGCAGATGCGAAGAAACCGGAAGGTCAAATTTCTGAGAATGACCCTTGTCTGTTTCTAATACGATCGAAGCCACGGGCAAAAGCTAGTTTATTATAATATGGGTACTTAAATAATTTGCTCTAAATCGTAATTAGGCGCAGAATTGTTCGGGCAGCACGCTTTCGGTCGCATTGTGTTTGGCCAAATTAGAAGAGAGACCGCGCCGCTAGCCGCTTCGGTTCATTTAGCACGTAAAGTGGAGTACGTTTCAGGAATTCACGATATTGAGAGAACTAGTAACTAGAAATCTAGTTGGTAATCTATTAATAGTAGCTACAGCTTTAAAATAACGCAGCTATAGTTTAAAAACATTAGGATCTTGTTATATACAATCAGCTCTTGAGCTGTATTTTGCCGAAGGATCGATTACCATAAGGTGCTCGTCTTCCACTCATCTAAACATTTCAATAGAGGATAAATCTACAGACAACAAGGCTCATAGGTAAACGAACCGAAACACTTGCGCGATGTAATCGATGTCCAGCGCCATCTATGAATATACCAGGGAACTAATGTGCCGAAACGAAGTGAGGGCGGGCGACTAGTCATATATGACAAAAAACAGAACTTAGAAATCTATTCTGACTTTTTGATATTTTTTTCTTATTCGTTTCGCACAAACATTCGGCACAAACGCCTTCGGCGGCACTTTAAAATGCCAGGGTTTTCGACAATCTGCATTTAACTTAGCAACTGGCGTGCCGTGAGCGCCGCGACATAGAACCATATTTAACAAGTACCTTACACTAAAATAATAAAGCTACCCTCTTAATACCTAACAATAGACCGATTTGAACACCAAATTTCAAGTTACGCCTTCTATGATTAAGTATACCAGGGAATAATTTGCCGTAACGAAGTGAGAGCGGGCGACTAGTCACATATGACAAAAAAACAGAACTTAGGAATCTATTCTGACTTTTTGATATTTTTTTCTTAATAGTTTTTTTTTATGTCTTAGGTGGCAGTTGAGCAGACGGATCACCTGATGATAAGCGTTTGCCGCTGCCCATGGAAATCCGCGACATCTGTGGAGTTACAAGTGCGCCAACCTTTTAACCCTCCTTTCCCCCGGAATGGGCCTCCGGGACCCTCACATACACACTCACACACACACACACACACACATAGCGAAACATAGTACAGTGCTGCTTATTCTATGTACAATTATACTTACCTGCATTGGAATCAGCGGAATGTACCGCTGATTCCATTTCCGCTAAACTTGTACCATTTAATAATCCTCCAACCGATTACGGCTACGGCGGCCAATCTCAACGATCAGCCACGTACGCAGGATATATTATAGTGCTCAAGTGTGTGCGCAAACACAAGTGCACTCTCTATTCCCTTACCCTCATATTCCGATGGGACACTACTGTGACACGACCAGAGAGGGATTGGGCGCAGGACCAACGGCTTAACGTGCTTTCCGAGGCACGGGGGTACAAGACCGCCAATTTCCAGACTCCGGGCTGTCACTAAGAATTTCTTACTGAAAACTTAGGTACAAATTTTTGGCCCGACCCGGGGATCGAACCCGGGACCTCTTGCGCAGCCGTCGCTTTAAAGTGCGACCCACTAACCACTGCGCCACCGAGTCAGTTGTACCATTTACGAGTACCTATGTCTAGCATACTCGTAAATGGTATAAGTTTTTAATATGAAGTAAAATATCAATGTTTTTTTTCTTTCATATAGATACCAAGTTTACTAAGACATGGTGAAATCCCGAGCCTAAATGTCAATTAGTGCCAGAGATGCCCGAGGCCGGTGCTAGTTAAGCCACGCTCTTGTTGCAGGCGTGTTTGTCGCGCAAATTAGAAGGAAGATCTCGCTATGGGTACGAGTATAGCCGGTTCATTTGGTACGCAAAGCTGTGGATGCGGCTCGAATTTGAAATGTTTGCGGAATAAACCGATTGACTTATGTCAATGCTGATGCGGAAGTGGCAAATAAGCTAATCCTGCATATTATGAGACACTTGTTTGTAATTTCAAAGTAATAAAACTCTAGTCAAGCTAGGTTTAGGCAAGATTAGGTTAATAAACTGACTGACTGACCGGATGGCGCAATTGGTAGTGACCCTGCCTTTTACGCCAAAGGTCGTGGGTTCGATCCCCACCCTGGACAAACATTCGTGCGATGAACACTTGTGTTTGTTCAGTGTCTGGGTGTAACATATGTATTTAAGTATATATTTGTGTTCCTTTGTTGTCTGATATCTGTAATACAAGTGCTTTAGCTACTTAGTACGGATTCAGGTCAACGTATGAGATGTTGTGAGAATTATTATTATTAGTATAATAAAGATTATCTTTTTTAACCTAACCTATTGCTTGAATAGAGTAACGCCTGATGGAAAGTGACGCTAGGTCTAAGATGTAAGGTTTTTGTTTGCTCAGTACATCTATTCTCAAAGCGTGCTCGGTGCAGCCCCAGGCTCTTTGCAAAACCCTTGTCCCCACAAAGGATTCAGAAAAAAACATAATCGTATACTCTGTCAATAAAGTTGTGAAAATAAACGATGGCGCCACTGCCGCTGATTCCGCTGATATCAACTAGTAAGTATATCTATGTTAGAAAGATTCTTTCGACAAAATTTTGTTTAACGAAACGTACTGTCTGCAAATCATCTATAGGAGAAAGGTCCTGTAGGCGAATCATCTGTATGTGAAATATTCTGTCGACGAAACGTCCATCGGTCAAAGGGGTTGTCGGCGAATCAGCCGTATGCGAAATGTTCAGTCGACGAAACGTCCATCGGTCAAAGGGGTTGTCGGCGAATCAGCCGTATGCGAAATGTTCTGTCGACGAAACGTCCATCGGTCAAAGGGGTTGTCGGCGAATCAGCCGTATGCGAAATGTTCTGTCGACGAAACGTCCATCGGTCAAAGGGGTTGTCGGCGAATCAGCCGTATGCGAAATGTTCTGTCGACGAAACGTCCATCGGTCAAAGGGGTTGTCGGCGAATCAGCCGTATGCGAAATGTTCTGTCGACGAAACGTCCATCGGTCAAAGGGGTTGTCGGCGAATCAGCCGTATGCGAAATGTTCTGTCGACGAAACGTCCATCGGTGAAAGGGGCTGTCGGCGAAAATTTCTTTAGCAAAACGTCCTGTCGGCGATCTATTCTGTGGTGAAACGTCTGTCGGTGAACGGTGGCGGAATCACTGCCGCTTATGGCATAGGGCATGGTAACCCAACTGGTTATAAATTAAAGGAACTTCGTTTTAGTTCCTCAAGAATACATTTCACGACTTAGGCCCGATTCAACCAATCTCTTTCCGTGGATAAATCTATAGTATAACGTCAGATTTGTATATAATGATGCGCTATACCATAGATTTAATATCGGAATAACATTGGTCGTATCGGCCCTAAATTGGTATGATCACAGCCAATTTATCACTATAATTTATCTTCTTTAAATGGATGTTGCCAGTTCCATTGTAATAAATATTTATTAACAATCGATTTCCGTTTGATTGTTACTCTTACACTGTGAGACGAAAATATATAATACCTACATTTTGTTTTATTTTAGGGGTACAAATGATCATCGAAAACAGATGTCGTTAAAGAGTTCAAAGAGAGAGAGCAGTACTGAGCTGTGTTTCGCTGCGTGAGTTAGGGTACCGGAGGCCCAATCCGGGAGAAGGGGGTTTAAAGGTTGGCAGAGCACTTGTGACTCCTCTGGTGTCGCAGGTGTCCATGGGCGGCGGCAATCGCCTACCATCATGAGCAGACGGATAACCGTCTGCTCATCTGCCACCTATCAAATAAAAAAAAAGTTGACTATGAAGACACTTATATTTTATGCTTATGAAATGAATGAGTTTCAACAACAATAGTTTTGTGCAAAAACCATTGTTTTAATTCCTGCCTGAATTTCACATCACCCAAGTTTTAATTAATGAATTCAAACTTTAAACTCCTCTGTGTACCTAATGAATTTGTTTCAGTTTTAGTTTGTATACAAAAACACTGAGTGTTTGTTTAATTTATGGGTAAAAGAGTTAGCGTGCTCATCAACGAGTGGTTGAGCTTTGTAATATACTGCACCTAAGCTCTAGTACCACAATAAGAAAATAAAAGCTGAACAAATACACAATTTCGTTTCGAGCTAAGCTAGAGAAGCTAAAGTAAATTTTTGTCACTCGAGTCGTTTGAATCATTATAAAGTTTCAGTCGAATTACAAATATTTAACGGGCACGAACGCCTTCGTCGGAACTTAAAAATGCCAGTGATTTTGGCAACCTGCATTTAAGGTGACGGGTAGGGCACACTAGCGACGCCAATCGATTTTAATTTTTATCTACTAAACTGGATCTATTTTATACGCCAAAAGCGGCCACTTTTGGCGTGAATAAATTTTTCACGTACAAAAACGGACCCAACATTTGTGCATGGTTATTTAATAAATAATATAAGTGATGGTCGAGAGGTTGTAACCCTGAAATTGCTTAAAATAGATCCGGTTAAGTAGCTAAAAACTAAAATCGATTGGCGTCGCCAGTGTGCCCTACCCGTCACCTTAACTTAAACGTAATCCCCATCCTCGTCACCACTGATAATTAAAAGACGTGCCATTTATGAATAGAACCATATTTAACAGGTACCATACACTAAAATAATGAAGCTACCCTCTTAATACCTAACATATATACCGATCTGAACCGCAAGTCCCAAGTTATTGGAATTTTTATGGAAATTGTTTTGGGCTTTAACTTGCATTCACACTGCACCCTAGAGTTCATAACAAGCCTACAATAAAGTGAGTTTAAGCAAATAGTAAGTGTAAGTAAGTAAGTATCAACCTTTATCAGTATATAGACAGTTCCCACTGCAGGGCAAAGGCCTCCATAATAGAAATCAAGTCATCGCTATTATGATGGGATTAGGCTTAATCACCACGCTTGCCAAATGCGGATTGGTAATCACAAATCCGAGCTATGTTTGAAAAACTCGAAACATACTTTTTGCTCAACCCGGGAATCGAACCCAGGACCCCGAGATCATGGCCCGGTACTTAAACCACAAGACCAACAGCTTAGTAGTAGTTAAACAAATAGTTTTTAGTCATTAAGGAGACCTTGAAGGCGGTTTCCGACTGGGGCAATGCCAACCGAGTTTCGTTCATTGCAGCTAAGACCCTCAACTTTGGCACGTACATCGAGTCCAAAGCTCAACTTGCCTCAAAAAAGCTCGGTATTCTGGCTAAAGTGAGGCAGTACTTTACGCCTGCTTAACTTGTATCAAGCGCAAGTCCGAGCTTGCATGGAGTACTGTTCTCATCTTTGGGATGGCTCAGCCAAATACCAGCTTGAGGCGTTAGAGAGTATTGAGAGAAGGGCCAAGAGGCTAATTGGCGACAACGAGCTTGTGGGTAAGAGGCTACAAGGCCTTGAACACCGACGCAAGGTAGCAAGCTTATCGATCTTCTATCGGATACATTTTGGAGAGTGCGCCACGGAACTGTACAATGCCTTTGGAGCATCTCCGTTCTTCCACTACTCCACCAGGCAGACCTTCAATCGACACCGGTACATGGTAGAAATACCAAAAGTCCGCACAAAGAGGTTTGAATCCTGTTTCCTTATTCGTACTGTGAAACAGTGGAATCAGCTGCCTGAGGAGGTGTTCCCTAGAGACTACAATTTGGGGGTTTTCAAAGCGCGAGTGAATAGGTATTTTCTAGGTAAACGTGCTACACCTTAGACCATATTATCACTTACCATCAGGTAAAATATGGTCAAACGTTTACCTATCTACAGTAAAAAAAAAAGGAAAATTGATACGTGCATGACGAACCATTACTTGGCAGTGGCCATCACGAAGGAGGTAGGAAAGCACTTTGTACGCAATTTTGGTGTAGGTATTTACGAAGCAGGGGTAAAAACCCGCGGAACGATCTAAAATATTGAGCAGACGTAGCTAGAGCAAAGACATCCACCCTAAACAGACTGTGCCTTTTCATAGAAATCCATACACGAAAAACTGCGCGAAGCCGTCAGCACTGCGGGACGTGCTGGGCGACGTTCTTTTTCTACCGCACCC
The DNA here is from genome assembly GCA_019059595.1 of Marasmia exigua. Lineage (NCBI taxonomy): Eukaryota > Metazoa > Arthropoda > Insecta > Lepidoptera > Crambidae > Marasmia > Marasmia exigua. Next base: position 9,452,597 of record CM032463.1, read on the forward strand.
GCATAGAATCTGCGTCAGGGCCGATTGGATCTCTTTCACACTCTGTGACATTTTTTCCGAAAATGGCACATTCCGGTGACTTCTAATTCCATGGGCCAGAGTCATTCGAGTGACTAGATTCGCCTCACTAAGCGACGCTAGCGTGCAAGCAACGTAGCCGGCGTAATAATTTTATCCCGTCCACACGTCAGCCGAGGCGTCCTAGCGTCCATTTTCTTTTCTTGATATAACCGAAGTTGTTTTATTTCACCTCCGCAATCTTTTACGATCGAGTTTTACTCACGGAGACTTAAGTGCTTCGTAACAACCCATCTACGGTTAGCGCCGTCATTGGAGGAGGAATGACGTCATTAAAATTATGTTGCTTAGTAGAGAAAATAATTGTTCAATAAATATGTTTACTTCAACAAATGGTTAGTTAGGTACAGTCAAAGATCGAAAGGTTCGTCAGTTTTCAAATTGATTAATTTGATATGCTATGAGCACTTAATACCTTTAGTAATTTGTCAGAGTAATACCTGTGGCACAGAAAATTATGCTTAAGGCGACGCCAACACTAGCGACGCCAATAGATTTTAAGTTTTAGCTACTAAACCGGATCTATTTTATACAATTTCGGGGTCACAACCTCTCGGCAAACAATTGTACTATTTATTAAAAAAACATGCACAAATGTTGGGTTAAACGCGTACGCGATAAATTGATTCACGCCAAAACCGGCCACTTTTGGCGTGAATAAATTTTTCGCGTATAAAAGCGGACCCAGCATTTGTGCATGGTTATTTAATAAATAGTATAATTGTTTGCCGAGAGGTTGTAACCCCGAAATTGTTTAAAATAGATCCGCTTTAGTAGCTAAAAAACCGGCCAAGTGCGAGTCGGACTCGCACACCGAGGGTTCCGTACAAACCTGCAAGGTTTACAAAGTTCGTTCATTACGACAATCGAGTCATAACTGTGGTATTTTTATTGCAAAATGAAATTCATAACATTACAATGGGGAAAGATGGAGAAGCATAAATTAAAGAGTTTTTGCGTTGACTTAGATTTTTTTTTTCACGGGTTAAAGGCAATTAGATCTAAGTATTTGATATGAATTTCAACTTGATAGCTCTACGCGTTCATGAGAAAAAAGAAATAAGTTTATATTTATTAAAAAATATATATTTTGTAATGTAACTAAAAATTTAAGGTTTTCGGAATTTTTCCTTTATGTGTGCTATAAAACGTTGCTTCATGCCAAATTTCAAGATTCTAGGTTGACTGGAAGTACCGTTTAGGTTTTGATTCCCTTGCGAGTACTTGCGAGTTTCAAAATATGCAGCTTAAATTGCTGTTTCTTTTGATTGCGTTGACATAGAAGTTTGATTTTGTTACAGCTTAAAGGTATTATAGACTTGAGTATTTGGTATGAATTTCAATTTAATACCTCTACGCGTTTATGAGGAAATGGGTAGTAAGTTTAAAATTATTAAAAAAGTATATATTTTGTGATGTAACTAAAAATGTATGGTTTTCGTAATGTTTCCTTTATCTATGCTATAAGACGTTGCTTCGTACCAAATTTCAAGATTCTGAGTTCACGGGAAGCACCCTGTAGGTTTTGATTCCCTTGCAAGTGTCGAAAATTTGCGGCATAAACGGCTGTATCTTTTGATTGCGTTGGCTTAGAAGTTTGATTTTTTCACAGCTTTAAGGGACAGTAGACCTGAGTAATTGATATAAATTTCAGCTTCATACCTCCACGCGTTCCTGAGAAAAAGGGTCTTGACAGACGGACGGACGGACGGACAACAAAGTGATCCTATAAGGGTTCCGTTTTTTCCTTTTGAGGTACGGAACCCTAAAAATAAAATCGATTGGCGTCGCTAAAGTGCCCTAGCCGTCACCTTAACTGTTAGATCAGAAAGATTCAGATTTGCTTGTAGCAACATTGATTCCTTTTGATGTAAAGAAAGTTTAAAAAAGATCTTAGATCTTTTTAAATCGGTATGTTGGTATAACTGACTCTTGCCGTGCAAGCAAAAATGTACCTTAAGATGTCAAACCTTTCTTTTCTCTGTACCGTACATCATTTAACTTAGATGATACGTTAAACTACAAAATAAATTGAAATTAATATTAAGTGGCATTTTCTGTTTGAAATTTTTAAAAGTCAGTAAAAAAAGGTTTTCAACAAGATGCTTAAATACATGGTACTTATGGCTAAGAAGCCGTGTCATTAAGATATTTGGTCAGTGACATCCATGGAGGTAGAAGACGCATTGATGCTTTAAGAATTATCTGCCATTTTTACGGAAAACGTCACAGAGTGAGAAATAGACCTTACCCAGTATGAGAAAATTTTAATGCATCACTATATCGGTGCTATAGAGAAAGGAAACTACCAACAACATGTAAGTTTAACGGCTTTGCACAGTGTTTTAAGTATGGTTTTCTTTAACAGTGCTCGTTCTAGTTAAGATGCATGCCTTGTCTATGTTTTCCTCATTTGTATGAAATAAAAAAAATATATTATCACATCTTTTAAGGTAATTGATCTTTATATTTTCTCACTTGATCGTCTAAACTATGCTAACCCATCATATGCGATAGCTGTGCATAATAAATTAACCGTTGTGGCTGGCTAGTGTAATCTCCCTCCTCATTTGAGGAGTTCTGCAAACAAGTCGGGCACGTCGGCGACAAGCGGAGCATACAGCTTTTGGCAATAGAGGGTTTGTTGGGAGTGTTTGCGGACACCATACACGTACGTACTATGCGGTCCAGCACACTTCCTCCGCAGATTGTAATCTATAAATTATTCCATGTTTATCTGTAACCTGCTCGCAAGCATCACGCAAATAGGTCACGAGCCGCACGCGAACAAGTCGCGCACCCATGTTCACGAGCGGCTCGCAAGCTGCGTATTTCGTGTTCCATTCGCTAGATCTAGACGTACCCATAGACGAAAGTAAATAATGTAAGAAGGTATATTCAACCTGGTCCCATATCAGCTACTTAAAAGACACTTATAAATATCATATCAGCGAAAGTAAGTATCTACCACAAATATATTTACTTATAGATTATTATAACTAAGCTTTGGGTACTAATGTGCTTAGAAAATTTGATTTACAACAACGTCTCTCCTTGACCGGGTAGGTGGTTTTAGAATTTTTAGAATACGATACACGTAATTGATACTTTGTAAAGACTAGTCTTAGTATCATCACACTACAATGCCTGGATAATGCAAATGAACAATAGAGGTTCATGAATCATGAATCCTATTGTATTTATACACGTTGCTCAAAGGAACAATCATGAATAGTAGTAGTTCTTTAGCAATTGAAAGTTATAAAAAGCTTTTTACAATCACTTGAAACACGTTTAGGAACCAAAAAAATAAGTATGAACACAGGTACAGTGGCAAGAGAGATTGCTTTTGTGGCCCGAGTTCTATTCCCCGGGTTGGGATTTTTTTATAATTCTTAGTCTGACATTGAAGTTGAAGTATAAAAATTGGCAATCTTGTAAGTACCAGCAAAACTATGATCCTGCGTCCGACCCATCTCCTATAATGTCCTATCGACTTAGGATGGTACGATTCTATGGTTTGTGCACATATGGTACCAATGTCTTACGTATCTGAATAATCGTTAAAATGCCTGCAGATGCTGAAATTATATTTAGTATTATTTTTACAATATACATCCGAAATTCCCATTTAGGTACTATTTTATATTGCACGAGTAATAGGTACCATCTTATGATTTTCTGTGAATTTTAATGAAAATAACTTTGGCCCGTTTTGACCATTCTTGATACGAGAGAGATTAATCTATGGTACAGTCCAACCACGGTTATTTGGTACGTGGCAAAAGCCGAAACAAACGCTGTTACCTTCACAAATGTCAGTGCTTTTGACATTTATCGATAGAAAAAATATTATACAGTGCCCCCATGTCAATGTCACTGAAGGGCCTCCTGATCTTTTTCAGTCTGTACAACGCTAGGAATCGTACGCAATGTCGGAATGACAGTTACACCATAAATTACGTTACACCATAATTAATTATTAATACGGCAACGCATATGTGATACCTCAGGTGTTGCAGATGTTCATGGGCGGCGGTAATAAAGATTGGTCGGTACGGGCCATCAATCAAATGATTTACCTAAAGAAATTAATCTACATACTATTTTGAATACTAACGTAGGAACTATTCAAATGAATCCCCGGTACACAAGCGGAACGGAAATGTGATCAAGAGGTCGGTATTGTTGACGTCCTTTGAGAAGGTCGGCTGGGGAATTAGAGCGAATAAAGTAATACAAACACATAGGAGCAAACCTTTTTGCTTACTTAACATTCATAATACATTATTATGACTGATTACTACATATATCTTCATTTTCAATATTGGTAAACGTAAATCCTGGATGACTTTTGAAATATGTAGTACAATACAAATTCACTGCCTCGATGGCGCAGTGGGTAGTTGGGTCGCACTTTTATGCGACGGCTAAGCTTAGGGTCGGGTTGGGTCAAAATTTGTAGCTAAGTTTTTCTGTAAATAAAATTCTCAAATAAGATATGTCACTCAGCAGATATTTCGACTACGACCACCAATCTCAACAACAAGGCAATAAGCTAAGTACGTAAGACAAGTACATACATATTGTACTGTCTGTTGCTTTTGTATCATGCTCGTATTTTGTTTTTGTGCAATAAAGAATATCTATCTATCTATCTATCTACCTACTATCTTATCTATGTATATTGCGCAAGCGTTCAAGACGGCACACCGGTTGTACACTGGACTACCACAGTGCAAATTTAGGTCTGTCACATTTCCCAATCGATTCTGACTTTAATGTGAAACACATTTGGTCCAATATCAATTCAGGAAAGGCAAATTGTGTTTATCTGTCGATACATACTTGAACGGAACTTGAATATATTTACAAATCACTCACGGGGAACTCGGTTTGCCACAAAGTAGCCTAGGTTCCTCTCGATCCCTAAGACTATCTCCACTTAAAAAATCACGTCGATCCGTCCCTCCGTTTTGTCATGAAAAACAGACAAACAGACAGACACACTTTCAGACATAATATTAGTACCTATGGATTTTACAAGAAGTAATTTCAAATAAAAATGAGTACGAGTACCTAAACCTTAAAAGGTAACCCTGTCTTTAAGTTAAAGTAAAATAAAAAAATAACTTTTACTTTCATATTCTCGTCCTTGATATAATCACATCGCGTGAATGGGTTGTTGTATAAACCCCCGACAGTAGGGTTGAATTAATGGAGTGAAACCTCTTCCGTATTATTTCAGCAGTGAGCTGCGTAAGCTATACTTAATCGCATTTATATTGTCCGGGTTCATCCTACCGCGCAAATGGTAAATTATTTTCAGTTGTCCTGCCCACGCACATCAGGGTCCGAATATGTTGCCAAGTTGATAAAGGTTCAAAATTAATATTCGTAACATAATTAATAGTATGTTTACTATTAATAGTTGTTGCAATTTAGGAATACAGACGGTTAAACAAAATGATTGGCTACTACAACTTGCAAAGCTCTGAGTGTACCAACACCATATAAGTCGCCAACAGGAAATCAACCAGGCCCTCTGCTTTAATTCAAAAATGATCTACATTTCATAATACCTAAATTGTAAACACGCCGAAATTGTATTGTGTTTGTTGTTTACCTATTATTGTATGTATAATTTGATATTGTCGCTATAGCTAAAATCTGGTAACAGTACAATTCTTTGTCAATTTTACGAAATCAAATTCGGTTTTGTTTTCAAATATCGCCATATTTTTATAGAAAGTTGGTCAATTAAAAAAGTTAACTGTCACTCGACAATATTGTCTAATGACAGTTAGGTACCTTTTTGAATAGGAATTAGCAATACAAGGGTCACTATGGGACAGGCAGAAAACAGAAACTTCGGGACACGAGACCGGTTTCAACGAAGTTTCGAAGTCCGGCATACCTTAAAGTTGAATTCGCCTTTTTTGTCTCAGTTCGCAGTTCAGTGGCTGTATTTCTTTGAGATTTACTTTTATTGCTTTTCGACTATTCACATGTAACGTCGACGCCACAGTCGGCGCAAATAGTTCGTTTATTTAATTAAGGAATCGTCCACTATGTTGAGCTGACGCTTGGTGATATTATGCAGGGCTACACCAAAAGAACATGCTTTTACCACCTTCAGGATATATTCTGGACAGCCACAAATCAATGTATAAAATTCGAACTTCAATTAATTCACACGATAATGGCAAACACGTTTGATTGAAAGATTTCAGCAACATGTTGTTCGCCTTCTTTAAGTCAAAGACAAATTGCACCAAAGAAGAAAACAAAATTAACTTTCAAAAGTCGAAAGCCATATTATTAACCCGTTACACTCATTTAAAAAATCTTATTGATCATTCTAGTACCAACATACTTTGTTATTTTAAAAGGTATGTTTCTAGTAATCTTTATATTTTTTCTTCTTCAGCAGCAGAATGTATTTGCCCACTGCAGAGCATATGCGTCTCCACTTACTTCTGTCGTCGGTTTTCCTGGACCGCGCTACTCCAGTTTGAGCCTTGATGTCATCGGACCATCTGGCAGTTTGTCCGCCAATACTCCTTTTTCCATCTCTTGGTCTCCTCTCAAGGACATCCTGCTCCACCTCTATCAATCTCTTTATTTATTTAGATGTCAATCTTAAAATTCATGTTGTGGTATCCTGTCATTGGCTTTGAAATATGTGTCACGTTCTGATTTATATATTTTTATGATTTTACTGTTAGATATCTGAATAAAATTAAATAATATAAATAAAATTGTGCATTATATCTTCCCCCAAAAGCCACCAATATAACTAAACAAAGATATGCTTCACAAAGTGCACAAACTCAATAACAAAATATTTAACCGCATTTTGTAGGCTAATGAAGTTATAAATTTCCCCGTGTTCTAACTATTGGCAATAAATTGAGCCGTTCTGCGGTCTTCCGCAATTTATTTGGCTGCCAACTTAACGCACCTAAGTTTAGAATTTCGATGGTTCTGACCACAGTATAACAAGATAAGGAAAGTTCGTAGGCGCCATTGTTATGTATATTACCTACAACCACACGTTGAAATACTATATTATATTTCAAAGTCCTCAATTACCTGTCAATTAACTAGTATTGTGCTAAGTGTGTTTGACTTTTAAGATCTGAGGTTTGAGTCGATTGAAGAAATTTGGCAGACTTGGATACTTTAAGTTGTCCGTCCTTGCAAATATCAAACCCCGGGGAAAGAATGGAACGTCGATTGATAGTCAAATTGATTGAACTGCTTATCCGATTCGACGATGTCGACGTTTTATTTAACAGTATCTTTCAGTCCAAGATATCACACCAATCGATCAATCTATATTGATCTATATCAATGATTGGTCTGGTAACAACACCCTTACTGTAAGATGGATGGGCTGTCGTGGAGTAGAAGCGCAGACGCCAGCGTATACCTATATGTTTAACACACAGTTTTTTTGTTTTAGAAGTCTCCGGACGCCCTGTTAAATCATTCTATGCATTGCTAGTTGCCCAACATGTACTGTGATATTGAGTAGGTACAGTTTGAGTTAGCCAGACGCCGACACCTTTTAACTACCGTAATTGAACGGCGTGCAAATGTCAGGGTTTGAACTCTGGGCGTATCCATTACACCCGTCATAAATACTTTATCGACTGTTAGTAGATGACGACCGGAGTAGACGTGTGTAACTCTTTACTGAAACGACTCAGTGCTCCGACTCAGCCAAATGATAAGAGTATCATTTGGCTGAGTCGGAGCACTGAGTTCCGAATCTCTATTATTCAAATGGATCTCGACCAGTGTGGTCAATCGGTACGCGGCAGAAATCTCGCTCACTGATACGGATGAGCCGAATGATCCGAATGAACGGAATGATCCGAGAGAGCCGAATGATACGAATGAGCTGAATGATCCGATTAATTACGGATCTATCTGAGAGTTGATGATCCAAATGATTCAAATGGAGCATTTCACTGTTCCGCATCTTTGCACTGATTCAGATGCAATTGTTCCAATCTTGTGAAAGATACGTTATTGCCAGCTCAGTGGTTCAGAACGCGCCTTCCATACGGAGGGTCGTGGTTCAAATACAGGCATGCACCTCTGTATTTTTCAAATCTATGTGCGTACGATCAGCTCAGCGGTGAGGGATAACATCGTTAGGAAACCTGAATGCTTCGGATAGTTTCTGAAACATGTAACCATGATTCAGTTGGCCTGGTTCCCCTGTTAAAGGGTTGCGAAGGTCAGACGGCAATCGCTTCATTGCAATTACTAGATTCCACAAATCCTGAATCATGGTCTAAACGTACCCCGGGCACCAGAGCAACAGCTTTGTACGCAACCAGGAATACACGCTAAGATGAGGAGTAGATGACGAACAGATTTTCCAGATTGGTCACGTTATCGAACAAGTGATCTGAATATATTTGGGTACACTGATGTTATTAGCGTCGTTACAACTTAACGAAAGTATAATTTTTGCTAAGAACCAATGTAATACCAAAATATGAAATTCATCTACTACTATAGGTCAAAATGTAACTCCAGGGGCTAAAGTAATTTACTGTCAAAATATCGAGAAAGGTATGAAACTTTTTTAGGAAAGGATTTCAACTTTTTAATTTTTAAAAGAGGCACGAGTTCATTATAAATAATTTAACAGTTAAGTTGTTCAAAATGGTAAAAAGTTTTAAGAGGAAGTAGCTGCTATACTCGAGCCAAAGACCCGTGGTAGTCGGTGACATATTTCATTCATCATTAATGAATGAAATAGGTACTCTCTACAGAGTCTTTGCGTGTAGTAGTGTTGAATGCCTCGCTCACCCAATATTGTAATAGTAATTATTTCCCCCATTAATTAGGAGTCATTCATCTTATGTGTACTTGTTTCCGCCTAATCCATAATATTCGCGTGGGGCAGACTCGTCCCATTGCGGAACCCCTGTCACTGGGCACATTTATCTAAATCGCCTTGTCGCTTGCCCCCAATGATGGATTTTTCCAAATTAATGAGACTCGAAGCTGATTAGATACTTCAACTATGCAAATTTTGGGAATATGTTTGTGGCTCTTTAGCGAATGATGTATAACAACAACCTTAGGACCTGCTTTTCCATCAGAACTATATTTCTAGAAAGTCCCGATTTTCATAATATTCGATATTATCAATGGTTATTGACATATGTATAAAATGTTTGCTTATATATAATATCCAATTGTCGCAAGGGTGTTGATATAAATGTTCATATTGGTCTTTGATATCTATTTTATTTTATTTATACAAATCACAAATTTAAAGCAAGAAATTAGTTCCTGCTCAAAGTAAAACAATCAGATGTTGGGCTACTTCAGTTTGTCTAATTTTCTAGATAAATGATGATAAATGATGTAACCCAGTGGTCTAAACGATGACATTTTCAACAATCATGTTATAACCTTCTATTTCGGAATAAAATAATATTTGGGAATATGCAAACCTTTGTCGGCTCTATGATAAAATTATTGTATATAATGGTGGTAAAACCATTGAGCTGTTGTATTGTGATGTAACGCGTCCGTAAATAACGCGACTCATTAAATGTTAACGGCTCTTCGCTCGCAGACGCAAACATGTAACCAGTGTCAGGCAGCCATTAAATCGTACGCTTGTAAACAATTTCATACCTGTTTAATTGAATGCTTATTGAATTTGTTATTTTTGTGAAGAAAATATTATTCTTTGAAAGAGGTTTTCTTCGCGCGAGACAAAAATGCATGTCAGTGTCTTTAAGTGGAGTGAAAAATATAAAAAAGTGCAATGATCTCCTTTGATTTAAATCGACCATGGTGACGGCCTCACAGAAAACCGGCGTGATTGTGCTGTGTTTCGCTGCGTGAGTGAAGGAACCGGAGGCCCAATCGGGGGGAAAGGGGGTTTAAAGGTTGACAGCGCAGTTGTAACTCCACTGGTGTCGCGGGGGTGTCCATGGGCGGCAGCAATCGCTTACCATCAGGTGATCCGTTTATTCGTTTGCCACCTGTCACATAAAAAATATATTAGAAAACCAACAGCCATTCACATTTTATTACTTAGGTATGGCTAAAAGGCCAATAAAAGATTTCCCTTAATTTACCATAAGTGTTATAACATGTCATAAGTGAAATATCACGGCCGCCTTTGAAGAGCTGTGTCACTCGTGTGATATTACGGAAATCATTTCTACCTCTGAAGATAAGTGTATACGTCTATTTTTAGCCGCTCGATGCGCATGTGTGCAAAACACCGGTGTTTGGGTTTGATTGATTTTTAAAACAAGAGAGGAAATTCAACAAAACATGGAATGTACGAGATATTTTTAAACTGAACGTAAATTATCTACTATTTTAATGGTATGCTGTGTTATATTACTTGTACAGTTCAAATACGTAAATGACAGACGACGTCATATTAAGAATAAACCTTAACTAGTTAACTTTTTTAAATATTAGATCATCATCATCATCATCAGCCAATCGCAGTCCACTGCTGGACGTAGGCCTCTCCAATTGTTAGCCACCGTGATCTATCCATGGCTTCTCACATCCAGCTCTTGTCAGCCATCCTGCTCAAATCGTCCTTCCACCTAGCCAGAGGGCGCCCTACATTACTTTTGCCAAGACGCGGTCTCCACTCTAGAACTCGTTTACCCCATCGGTTGCCGGTTCTGCGGCTAATATGGCCATCCCACTGCCACTTAAGATTGCTAATCCGGTGAGCAATGTCGATGACTTTGGTTCTCTGCCGGATCACCTCATTTCGGATTCGATCTCGGAGAGAGACACCGAGCACTGCTCGTTCATAGACCTTTAACTTGTGGGCAGCCGTACCGTAGGTGTCCACGTTTCGGCTCCGTATGTCATGACGGGTAGGACGCACTGATTGAAGACCTTCGTATTTAGGCACTGTGGTATCGACGATACGAAGACACGACGTAGTTTTCCAAATTCTGCCCAACCTAACTGGATTCTCATATTCACCTCATCCTCGAAGTTGTTTCTACCCAATTGCAAAGTCTGCCCGAGGTATACTTATTTTTGAAACTTCAAAATGTTAGATACCTATATTTAAAAAAGTTACCTACTTTAAACATGATATTACTACCATAAACTTTTTAAAAGTCTTTGCTAAGCAAAAGATGGTATAGAGTAAGAAATTCCATTCCAGATTTAGTTAAATTTTATTTTGCTTCTTTTACTCGTACTAGTAGCTTGCGTAGATCTTTCTGCACGACATCATCCCAGCGATATCTGGGGCGGCCGGCCAGGCGTCAAAACCGCGAATGATTGGGACCGATGGAGGAGTCTTATATCGGAGGCCAAGACACATTTTGGGTCGCTGAGCCATCGGAGTATTTTTTTTTTGGTCAATAGGCTAACGCTTGACCACAATCACACCTGATGGAAAGCGACAGCAGGAGCGAACCTGAGCTCGATATAAACTTAAGAGTTGCTTGGGCTTAAACTACCGCTTAACCTTCCAAAGTATGCCTAGCTTTTTAGCTACAGTTTTGGCTATGAACTCAAAAAGAGTAAGTAAGTAAGTAAGTCATTTACTAGTGACCTATCGCCCCGATTGGTCTAGTGGTTTAAGTAACCAGGCCGTGATTGTAATCGCATCATAGTAGCGATGACTTGATTTCTATGATGGAGGCCTTTGCCCTGCAGTGGGACAGTATATAGGCTGATACTTTTACTAGTGACCTATGAATACCTACGAATTCGTATACACAATCAATTAATGATGTTGGAGTTGTGTTGGGTAAGCATTTTAATTCGATTCCGTACCCTTTTCAAAGTGGATACACGCTGTCATTTCCCGCTGGTTTTTATCCAACCTGGCAAATGGCATTACGGGAATATCCAGACTTAAACGTGAGACTTACGTAATTAATTACTTTCTTTGCCAGATGTTTCTATTTGTACACACGTACGTGATACACGTTTTCTTAATATCCGTTTGGACTGAATGTCCAGATGCAAATTTCATTAAAATTTTAGATGTTTAGATACCTTTGGAACTCCAGTAAGGGTCATTACATTTTGTATTTTTTTCCTTAGTGTGGGTAAAATAGTTCAGCGGTTTTCGTTAAATGGAGCTTGTAAAAAGCAGATGTAGCTTTATAAAGCAATTAAGCAGATGGTTCAGCGTTGTTCGGTAGATGTCACTATGCATTTTTAAAGACGTAGGTCGCATCCAAACAAAAGAGACACACAGCACGTGTGAAACGAGAGGGAAACTCCGATTCGGTCGTAACGTCTGCTATAAATTAGGAGCTCAGATTTTAAAGTTGGCAGTGCATTGTGACTCCATTGTCATGGACGACGGTCATCGCTTACCATCAGGTGATCCGTTCGCTCATCTGCCACCCATCAAAGATAACATATGAGACCGACAACAATATTATGTTCACATAATACTGCAATGTATTTATAAAATAATATTTGTGGGCGGATACATTATGTGAAGTATTTTAATTTAGCCTGAACCCAAAATACGACATTGTTCACTGGATGAATAGGAGAGCCTTTCGTATTAATATTTCATTACCCATATAAAATACACATTATTACAGATACCGTCTAAATAAATTAAGTGATATGATATTTCATTAGTCTATTTTTGGAATTCGGACACTTTGTTTGAAAAAATATATTAAATCTTACATAAAATTTCTAATGTAACTTTAATCTGAGATATTGGTGCTAAAATTGTGTAACAAAAGATAAAATATTATTTGTCACTCGTGAATTATCTAAAACGTATTTAAATTTTTAACGTCATATCATGTTGATATCATACTGGCTACATTAGAGTGGCGAAGCAGCACTGTGCTATTTCGCTGTGAGTGAGGGTACCGGAGGCCCAATCCGGGGGGAAAGGAGAGTTTAAAGGTTGGCAGCGCACTTTGACTCCACTGGTGTTGCGGGTGTCTATGGGCGGCGGCAATGGCTTACCATAAGATGATCCGTCTGCTCGTCTGCCACCTGTGTTAAAAAAAAGAGAGTGCACTTGTGTTTGCGGGTACACTTGAGCACTATAATATATCCTGCGTACGTGGCTGATCTTTGACATTGGCCGCCAGCCGAATATCGGTTGGAGGATATTATTTTAAAAAATAGATGTTTTTATTTACATTTTATCTAAATAAATAAAGTAAAGTGGCTGTAACTTATTTCGATTTTTAATGAACGTTTTTGCAGCTTCAATAAATCATCATACTTAGAACAATATCATAATATTTAACTGTGCGGAAAAGGTATATCGTGCTGATAATGTAGAACATCGTTTCATTTTCTTGAGCACTATTTGAATGTTTGTCGAAATCAAAAGGCCCGGATAAACAAGAAATATTATTCACAATATACTTACCCAACAAGTTAAATCTTTTACTTTAAATGTGAAGTGAATCCAAATTCTATACTTAAAACCGGATTTGTCACATGTCGTATTTGACGAGCGAATAACTTTTTTAGGTCAGGGCCTTGCTAAAAACACCATTCACATTTTGTGCCTATTATATAGGGTGTCCAACTCTGCCTGCAGGGTTACACAGTCATTTTTATCGTTAATTTTTAGGAACACTTTTTTATCGTCTGCTTACATGAAATGTTTAGTAAATACGAGGCATTTATGTATATCGTATAAGCATTGTAAAAAAGAGGTCCCAAATGTGATTCCTGGGCCGCTCCGGAAGGTATTGCGATAAAGTCAGAACGCGCACCACCTACAACCACAGCCTGGGAGCGGTTGCATAGGTATGATTAAATCCATCTCAAGAGGTCGCCATGTATACCCAGTTCGTTTAATTTTCTTATGAGTATGGAATGATCTACGCGGTCAAACGCTTTTTCGAAATCAGTATAAATAACATCGACTTGTCCCCATCCTTCTATATTCATTTATTACATATTGGTGGAATACCGTCACTACTCGGTCCCGTATTGATATCTAATAATTTTAGTTGAATTTTTACTGTTTTTACTGAAATATTAATCTGAGATATACTGTCTATAGGCAAACACTTTGGGTACTGTTTAAGTCGATATTACTTCAGGGACAGCCAAAAACACTTTGAAAATAAGTACTAAATGCGTGACATATAGATACGTTATCGTTAAAACTAATATTGTTATATACCAAGTTTTTAGGATAAAAACCCGACCCTCAATGATTTTGTATAGTACCGAAATGTGTTAGGATTATTTTTTAAAGAAGATTCGGTGTTAGAGATATAGTTTTCGTAACAAATAAGTTGCACCCGTTTTTGTCTGTCCCGCAATAAACAAAATTCGTCATAGTCAAGGTTATTCTTGATTTTTTTCCAACGCTTATTTTTATTACGCAACGTTTTTTCTTTGATTTTTTTTTCAGAGCTGGACTGTACCATGCTGGGTATCTTCGATTGGTATTAACTATGTGATGCGGAAAATATTTTCTTATAATATCGTTTATTATTTTATACGATGAGTTGCAACTATTATCTGTTGATTGTGAGAAGAAAAGCGTATTCCAATCGTGCTTATCGAGTTCATTCATTATGTTATTATAGTCGCCCTTTCTGAAATTGTGTTTCTGCGATTGGGTTACGGTTAGCGGACTTATATGTAGATAAGTCCAAGACTTGAAAAAAAAAGGTGGATGGGCAATATCTGATTTACATAGGGGCTGAGTGCATTGCGCAATTTTCAACGGTAGGTTAGAAAACGTGAAGTCTAGTGAGTTTCCTGCATGATTTTTTAATATATTATATTGATTGAATCCGAAATAACTTATTTATTACATGGTCAGCTTAACTGACCGTGTCCAGTGTGGCAACAGCTGAACGGAATTTACATTATGAATGGTTGGTAAGTTGCGCAAATTGGTCGTTCGCGAACATAAGTCAATTAACTGGACGCTTATCAATTTAGATTACAAGCGCGTCTTGATGAGGCCGAGCGCAGTGCGGGTAGTGACGTCATACGTGTATAAACTCTAATATCCTCCGACCGAATACGGGTACGGCAGCCAATCTCAACGATCAGCCACGTACGCAGGATATATTATAGTGCTCAAGTGTGTGCTCCAACACAAGTGCACTCTCTATTCCCTTACCCTCATATTCCGATGGGACACCAGCGTGACACGAACCAAGAGTGATTGGGCGTAGGACCAACGGCTTAACGTCCTTTC
Organism: Marasmia exigua; assembly: GCA_019059595.1. Classification (NCBI taxonomy): domain Eukaryota; kingdom Metazoa; phylum Arthropoda; class Insecta; order Lepidoptera; family Crambidae; genus Marasmia; species Marasmia exigua. Next base: position 9,467,874 of record CM032463.1, read on the forward strand.
CGAGACACGGGGGTACTATATCGCCTTGAACAACAACTCGGAGCTGACATTAAGAATTTCTTGCCGAAAACTTAGGTAACCAACTCGGGGATCGAACCCGGAACCTCTAGCGGAGCCGTCGCTTTATAGTTCGACCCGCTAACCTATAAACTCTTTACTAAACGCAAAGACTCGGGGCAGGCGGTAGAGTTTTTCACTAACTATAATAAATGGTATATGGCAGTTAAATTGTTAAAAATGGTCAGTACATTTAAAGTGAAGTAACATTTAAAGGGAAGTAACTTAAGCGGTGTTATAATGCAGTTTTCAATATTTTTTCGAATTTTTGTATGTTTTTTTTGTTGCAAACGTCAAAACTGCTCTATTTATGAATAAATCCTATAGGTTATAGCAGTCTGTAGTCCAGAACGCGCCTTCCATACGGGGGGACCGTGTCCAAATGCAAGCATGCACCTCTGGATTATTCAAATCTATGTGCGTATTTCTACCATTAGCTCGGCGGTGCGGAAAACATCGTGAGGAAACCTGCAGGTCTCGGTTAGTTTCTGAAAGGAGGATTTTTAGTCCAGCTGGCACAGTCAAATACTGTCTACAGTACTATCTACATTATAATTTTCACTTAAATAATTGCCTTTTTAATGTGATAGGTGGCAGATGAGCAGACGGATCACATCATGGTAAGCGATTGCCGCCGTTTTTAACATAAAGTTGAGAATCGATTGAAAACAAACCAAATTCGTATACATTAATGTGTTGACTGTGCTACGCGTAGAGATGTCAGAACGTTAAATTATTCGCATTTTATGATAAAGCTTCTCGTGTTTTGTGAATACCGAATTTTTGCTCAACCCCATTTCCTTCTGACACGTCAACGTCATGCATGTTCCATAAAGTTTCCCAAGTTGAACGAGCGATATGTTTGAAAAAGACTCCATTCAGTGGTTATCTCTACCCGCTCCAGACATGAGATTGAACGTACAACTTCCCACATGGACAGGAGCATATTTCCCCCTAGGCTATCGCTTGTAAACAAGACTAAGAAAAATGCTATCTGTGCGAGAAATCTAACTAGCTTGAAGACAGAATGTGTTCTAAAGTTTCAATATGTGGTGGCGATCTCAAGACGGATACGTGAGACTAATGTTACCTTCACCTGAAAGTAGCTACCTCGCGACATAGTTATCGAGGTGAACTAGAAACGGAAAAACTTTAGAAATTCCTTTTGGAGGTTTCCAAGGTTGATTGTAAAAGAGGAGATGCGCACGATTTTCAATTTGTATTCTACTTCAAGGTCCTCTTTGTGCAATGTTAATAACTTTTGTTCTCTGGTGAATCCTGAATTTTATTCGGCAGAGAAACTCTAAGCGAAGCACGCTCCACCGCTCGCTGAGTTAGGTACTTTATGACGGGATCGTAGGGCAATACATACTTCTTGTTATATCCCTGGAGAACGCCGGTTACAAAACCTTTCTTTTTATTCCTCTTTCCTCTTAACCTTGTGGAGCAGCCCAACAGTGTTTTACGTCTCCATGGGTTATTACTGGTACAGAGTACATATTCATGTGTAAATTTAATATTTTATTTTATAAGTGTTTGAATTGTCAGATTTAGCAGATTAAGGGTAAAAATTATTCTTATAAATAAAGTTAAGCAGTTTATACAAAACGGGTTATAAAATACAAATGCTATTTAGATTGAATACCTACCTCTCCTGAATTTCACACTAAATATCTTCTATCCAGGTAAATTATCAATTATTTACCTAGATAGAAGATATTTAGCGTGTATTTGAGTGAAATAAATATTATAGTATCTATCTACGAATATTTATAACAAACAATTTAAATATTGAAGAGCCCTCAAGCGAAGATTGGGAATAGCTGACGTGAGGGTCGAAATGCAAACTAAGATCGATCTGAATAAGATATGCAGGGCCTTTGTTCTCACTAAATCATCCATACAAGGTGCGATAACTGATCTATGGGCTATTGATCATGGGTGGATATATTTCAAATTCTATCAGTACGATATCATGACCACAGGCTTGAATTTAGCTCCTTACTTAAGGGCATATTCTCGAGCACTCAACCATAAAGTGGACTTGGAGATTTGTATTGACGAATGTATGAACTCTCTACGTTCGACATCAACGTCGAGTGCACGAGAAATGCCTATGTGGTCTGAATTGGACTAGTGGTAGTCTAAACACATTTTTGTGTATTACCGTTCATATGTTTATTATACTTATTTATAGTACTTATATAGAAACATTAATAATAAAATCAGGAAATTGAGCATTCAATCTACATATTAAAATCAGCATAAAAGCACTATTATGTCAATACTCTAAAAAGTTATCCTAGTTTGCAACATGGCGAGCGAAGTTTGCAAGCAAATGTCGAGCATTGAAAAGATAACAAAGGGTTTCCACAAAATTTATTTACTGCTAGTTTCACAGAATTTAAATTAAGTATACTTGGCAGTATTTCATGAACGCTGCGATAGCATTGCTTTTGGGGAAATATTAATATATTGTGACAGGTGAAAGCCAAACTCGATGTGGTTCGACGTCGATAAATATCTGAATATTTATAAGTATAAACAAACATAAACGCATGGATGATAAGGAAAGGAAACTATTGGGTATTAACTTTGAAATCAGATTCTAGGAATACCTAAGTCTGAATCTAGAACCACTTTGAGTACGGAATATTTCAGTTTTAGTCGCGGACGTCCATGGGCGGCGGCAATCGCTTACCATCAGGTGATCCGTCTGCTCGTCTGCTACCTATCACATAAAAAAAGTTTTGTTTGTTGCGTAGTTGAATAAACATCAAATACCTAGTTAATAATAACAATATAATCTTTATTGCAGATTCAGGATCCATAGCATTTATACATTAATAGTAAACAATTATTAATCTAACGTGGACACTTACGGTACGGCTGGTCCACAAGTTAAAGGTCGCTAAGCGGGCTATGGAACGAGCAATGCTCGGCGTCTCTCTCCGAGATCGAATCCGAAATGAGGTGATCCGACAGAGAACCAAAGTCATCGACATTGCTCACCAGATTAGCAAGCTTAAGTGGCAGTGGGCTGGCCATATTAGCCGCAGAACCGACAACCGATGGGGTAAACGAGTTCTAGAGTGGAGACCGCGTCTTGGCAAACGTAATGTAGGGCGCCCTCTGGCTAGGTGGGGGGATGATCTGCGCAGGATGGCTGGCAAGAGCTGGATGCGAGAAGCCATGTATAGATCACAGTGGCGAACAATTGGAGAGGCCTACGTCCAGCAGTGGACTGCGATAGGCTAATGATGATGATGATGATGAATTACTAAATTAAATTAAATTACAATATATATTACTTACAAATTACTTACAAATACAAAAATGCATCATACAGAAAATAAAAAATAAAATAAAATTATCATTATAAACTTACACATATGAATGTACATAAAGATATAATTACATTCAGGCGGATGTCAAGTGGCTGTGTCCAGCCTGTGTCTATAAGTCTTTGTCGGAACCAATAAATAAATAAATAATAAATAAATAAATAATCACTTTATTTCCTCTTCACAAAGGTACACAGATTATAATACATATTTCATACACTGCTTAGTACATAGTTATAGGTGTACATTTATTTACCTTTGTGAGAGACTGGTGTCTATACTAGGGTAATCCCTGTGTGACAGATCGCCAGGCCCTCACCCTCTGACCAGTTTAGGAAAATAAAATGTTACAAAATACTTTTTGCAAAACTACTACTAATTACCAAAAACAGATATTCTAACATTACAGAGTAGGTATGTTAGAATTAAAAAGATTGTAGTGCACTTGTATGGGAGTATGATTATATGTGTGTGAGTGTGCTTGTTAGTATGAATATGCTCATGTGCGTGTAAGTGTGGGCATGTGTGTGAGTGTGTGTGAGTGTGAGTGTGTGTGTGTGTGTGTGTGTCAATCTATCATACAATTCTGAAATTATCCTGTTCGCACACCCTGTCTCATGATCGCATCAAAAGTGTTTATTTCGGAGGATAGAAACATGCCCGAGGCACTACAGCAGCGCCGTAGCCCCATCAGTTGCCTAAATGTGTTGTTGTATTGCACCTTAATGCGACGATGTGCGATGAGTTAGACTAGCAAGATTACAAAACTGATAGTGCTTACCGTTTTCTAAGCATTGATCATACGCTGTAACTCTTCTCTACCATAGAATTACTGAATGAAATCCCTACGGTCTGTGCAATAAATAATGTCTACTAGTTTCTAAACCAACGAGTATAATAAACTTGAATTAATTTGGCATGTCGGACCTGTAAAAACTTAGAAAATACTAAAAACTGTTTAGTTTTTTCCAAGTGTTTACTCGTGTTTCGTATGTACTATTCAAAATTTGTTTATTTAACCGTCTGCGTATCTATTGAGTATACAAATAAAAATATAAATTTAACATTATCAGACGATATCAGATTGGAGAAAAATACTCTTGTATAAATAAATTCTTACCTAAAACAGTTTTAAGTTATTGATACTAACGAAAGATTCGGTATTTCAAGTGTTAAATATAGTTTTGTACGAGTATATTTAGAGTATTTTACGATTTAGACTACTCACGATTTAGATTAGACGACTCGTTTGGATCAGTGGTATTGTACGCTGTCTCTCGCTGGTGCAAGGGTTGCGGGTTCTATTGCCGCACAGTACAAACATTTGTGTGCATGAACATTTTATTTTTAATAATAATAATCTTTATTGCAAATAATAGGTACCTATTTTAGCTTACGAAAAATTACAATTAGAGGAGCCATTAAGTAAGGAGGAAACATTAACGTCTGCGCTAGTTTACATAGAAACTGTGTGACAGACGCCAATTATTCTTCCACAGTTACACATGTTGTAATTTAACAGAGCCAAACACTTTTGTTTTAATAATTAATGTTCTCTAAATATAATCAAAATTTATTACAGTATTTATGTGTGTGTGTGTGTGTGTCTTTGTATTGGTCTGGGTGTATTCTATGCATTATAAGTATGTATTTACAAACGAAAAGTATTATACGTATATATTTGTAATACCGCTGTTGATTCTGATATCCGTAACATAGGTGCTTGAGCTACCTATCTTGGAGTCAGATCAATGTATGTGATCTTGTGAAACCTATATTTATATCACAAACACATACGTATATCAGTACGAAGGGTGGAGTGGTAGTAGGTAAGTCGTATGTAAAATAAACATAACCAATAAAATACAATGAACATAAGAAAGCATTCCTTATCAATTAATTGTAGGTACTAACTGGTGCATTTCAATATCCACTTGTACATTAACTTCCATTGTCACGGAAGGCTTCCGCATCCGACCGCATAAAACAATGAAAATCAACAGTAATTGAAGTTAAAGAGAACGTTTCAAAAAGGAGAACTATGTGTAGACGACTCGAAGACGAAGCCATTAGCACATAAAATTTAGAATGGCTTTATTTCTATTGCCCCATCGAAGTCGTTAATTAAAAGAAGCTTTCCGTCCTTATTTCACTCATCACTTAAGGGCCGATTTTTTGATCCGTAGTTAAACTAAACTAATGGTTTAAAAAGTAACCAATATCGATAAAATGTGTTTTATGAGCTTAGAGTTAGCTGAACTATTAGTTAGATTACAAGGAATTATGTCACTTTGACTATTGGTTAGACAGTTAACAATAGTTAAATTTTTTTTTTTTTTTAATATGGCTCTACCCGAAGATAATTTGCCAATGTCAAGTAATTTATTGAGAATAAGTAGGTTGTCAACAGTCGAAGTCAGTCAAAGTCACAGTCACTCAATAAAACGCCGGTATTTTACGTTTTGTCGACCTACGGACTCAGCGGATATCACTCTAAAAGCAATCGCAGGTTTTAAGACTCTATTTGGCCCAAGCAAGTTGACGAGACAACTCACTCGACACACAATAGCAGTGTTAAAAACGATACAATCCAACGATTCTTATTATTAGGATCACTTCACTGCACAAATAAACACCAAATTTGAACACTAAAAACCACTAGACACTAATTTCATCAGCCCATGCGGCTTGTTTTAGCCCTACCCGCCGAATCCTAGTTAATATAACAAAAAGGTAACTACGGATCAATAAATCGACCCTTAGCGCATTGAGTTCAACGTCAAAAAGTCAGTATTTACTTGTAAATCGTCCTGATTAGGTACCTACCATGGCGGTGAGCGCCGCCTGATTACTCTTCCAACAAAATCCCGAGTGCCTACGTTTAACTGTTTACCCGCATTTTTAGCTGGTGTGTAGTGTAGCGTGCCTATAAATTGTGGAAAGTACATTGACGTCGTAACTCGTAGTATTTTTATATTATCGTATTTAATAATATCCTCCAACCAATTACCACTACGGCGACCAATCTCAACGATCAGCCACGTACGCAGGATATATTAAAGTGCTCACAAGTGCACTCTCTATTCCCTTACCCTCATATCCCTGATGGGACACTACTGTGATACGACTGGAGAGGGATCGGCTTCAGGATCCAACAGCTTTGCTTTCCGAGGAACGGGGGTACAATACTGCCAACTTCTAGACTCCGAGCTGCCACTAAGAATTTCTGACCGAAAACTTAAGTACACATTTCTGACCCGAACCCGGGTATAGGAACCGGGATCTTTTGCGCAGCCGTCGCTTTACAGCGATTAACGTATGTACTACAGTTCTAAAAGGGGGGAGAATGACTTATATTTATCTGCCCTTCCTATCAGAGAAACGATAAGAAGAACATCTAGACTTAAGTTAATTTAATAAACAGTTCTAAAGTATTATCTGTAATGATTGTAAACTGTCTGTGTTCTTTAATAAAGAAATAGAAATAGAATTACCTTAGCAGGATCCTGGTGAGCACCAGTGACGTAGACTGACGCGCGGCGCCCGAGCAGCGTCCGGCTGACGATGGAGCTGCTCCTCCGCCCCGACATCCGGTCCTGAGGCACCGGCAGCATCGTGAAGTCCTTATACACTTCCAGTTACGCTATACACTCACACTTAGAATGTCACTTACACATTACCGACGGTATACATAAGGACACGCCCAGTATACATTTTCACTTAAATTTTTCCACTAACACACTTTTGTCACTTTTTTTGTATGTCTACGATTACGTAGACAATCTTATTTATATATGATTAAATAATTTTAAATATTATCTTATCTAAACTGAGCTTTTATTTTATTACACTAACAGTCAGCTAATTTAGTTTTGATATATAGGTACAATTGCTATTAAAGCTTATATTTTTTTATTCGTCTGTATTTGGTAGAACCTGGAACAAAGAGAAATGAGTTAATGTAGTAAAGTATTATTATATATAGGTACCTACGCGATACCAACACACAAATAATATAAAGTAAACGTTCTCTGTTAATCTTAGAGCAAACCTAATTTGGACGATAAAAATAACAGACAAAGTTTGAATAAATTTTACCCTGTCACATTTACCTAAACCACGGCTTTGGAGAATGTTCTTCGCTTGGCATTTGCAGACCTCTGACACAGTATATATTTTTTACAGTAGCAACACATCGAAAGTACAAGCGCTACTCAGACAACCTTGTAAAGTTGACAAGCGCTACTCAGAGAACCTCGTAAAACGGAACTAAGGACAATTTCAAGATCTGATGCACCTACAAAACCAGCTCCGCGTTCTTCGTACCGTTGGTAGGTTGCCGAAACTGTGCATCGAACATTTTTATAACATAGCACAGTGAATCCAGATGAAGCAAATCTGACAAGCAATAACTATTGTGTGTATATCATTTCTAGCAGTAGGTAAGTGGTTCCAAAACACAGGTTTTGGAAACACATTTTACAGAAAATAATATAAGGCAACCGCGATGACCAAGATGCAGCTTGCCATCCCTTGCCAAAAAAAAATCTACCTTATCGTTGACATAATCAGAGTACTTAACACCCAGTTGTAGAACGTCCAAAACCACGATAAATATGCCGCGTACATATTTTTGAGCTTAGAATATTGACTAGCTTAAGTAGTCTCACCCAGTAAGCGTTTCTGCATTCATGGTATAATCGGTGGTATAACGAGTCGTAAGTATGTTATGACAGCTTTATACCATTGATATATTTTTTTAATAAAGGATTGGTCAAACCAGGCCTGAGTGTAAGTCCATAAGTTTTGCTGAAAATCTTGTACTGTGTCCCTAGCAAATGATTGTACGGAAGCATCCAACCATTCGTGGATCGCACAAATCCTAGACGAAAAAACCTTGCCCGGCCGCATGTCGAGCACATCCGTTCTGACTAAGAGCGCCATTTCATTTTATTTCCGAAGTCAAGGGTGAACTGTCTACGTATTTTAGGATCTCAGTTGACAGTGAAAAAGGCACAGAGAATGCGATTAGCTCACATTGTTTTATTGTAAAACTTAGGTACTTATGGAGCTCTTTCACAGTAGGTACCTAAGGGAAGAAACATGAGTAGCAAACTTTTCCTTGTTTGGGTTGTCTGTTGCTTAAACAGATAAGATGTTCATTTTATATTTTACCCCCTCCATTGAAATAAATATAAACAAATATTTCACAACTGCACATACATTGATCTGACTTCGAGATAGGTTGCTCAAACACCTGTGTTACGGATATCAAAACCAACAGCGTAATTACAAATATATACATATAATACTTTTCTTTTGTAAATACATACTTATAATACATAAAAAACACCCAAACCAATACAACATATCGAACCCGCAATTTTTGCACCAGAGCCAGCATTCACTACCAATGATCCAAACGCTTAACGAAATAGCTTTAAATTACAAGCTGCTGAAATACATACGATTTATGGCAGTTTAGTTTCGGTAAGCGTAATGTAGGACGGCCTGCGACAAGATGGGATGATGACATTCGAAGGCTGGCTGTTGTGGGCTAGATGAGAGTGGCCGAAAATCGGGAGCAGTGGCGTGCATTAGGGGAGACCTATGTCCAGCAGTCGACGAGTGTGGGTTGCTGATAATGATGATTGCAGTTTATTACAAATAGTAATACGCAATTAATATCATAAATCAAATTGATATCTATTATGTTTAGATCATAAAAAAAAACTTAAAAAATGCATTCTAGTTTTTTGTATCACAGTGAAGTTTACCGCCCATAAACACCAGTAGGGTCACAAGTGCGCTGCCGTACTTTTAAAAAGAATAACGAATTCTTAATCAAAATCGTTTCGGTCCGCGGGCGAAAGAATAGGCCCCCCTCACTTAGCACCGAGTGTAGTTGAAGGAAAACTCTGCATTTCAAAACCCTCGCCAACCCGTCCTGCCAAGCGTGGTGAGTATGGCAATTGCCCCTCATGTGATTGAGGGAGGCCCGTGCCCCAGCAGTGGGGACTTAAATGAGGCTGATGATGATGATGATGATATTGACAATGGAAGCAGACATTTTTTGAGAAACGCACAGCTGTAGAGTGCCCACAGGAATGCTAACAGACTTAGAACGCCGCAAATTTTATGGGAGTGCCAGACTTTTAAATCTGTATGATACAGCTCGAAAACCTCACATTTCTATGTAGATTTAGTCGACCGAGCATGACATTGGCGGGCAGAAACCATGGGCCCCAAGAGGCCTGTTCAAGTTGTCAGCTGCACTTTGAACTACATCCTTATTCGCAAAAGGATAAAATCGAGTTTTGAACTGGTGCTATTACTGTTTCGGACATCGTTTTCCCATTTCCAAACATTGAGCCGTTGCTCTCATGGGTATCGTATAGAAAGTTCCTAAATATTTTTGCCTTTCAGTCAAAGATTACAACTTATTGTGAGATACACAAATTTAGAGAAATGGTATGATATTATTATGACAAGATTAAGATTCCTTATTTTGTTTAGCACGTATTAATAAGTATAATAATATAATAAATGACTTTTTTTTCTACATTGGCTGCTACTGTGTTGCCTACGGCGAACACATAATAACTCTGCCAATGTCGAGTGATCAAAGAGACACGTTAATTTAATGGTTATTGACCGGTGTGGCGAGTTAAATCCTTTTGATGTTTATTTTAATTGAGTTTATCACCAAGCACCATCTAAAACCAAGACAGAACAAAACATACACAAAGACGTCACAATATTAAAGGGAGATTCTCATAAAAATGGACTTTTAAGGTTCGTTTTATACGATGTTTTTATTTTTCTAAGTTAATGTCAATCCGGCGAAAGTTTGGCTATAGTCGCCGCGTGCGCAGGAATGTCATGAAGTTTTTTTATGTGATAGGTGGCAGACGAGCACACGGATCACCTGATGGTAAGCGATTGCCGCCGCCCATGGACACTCGAAAAAAATATAAACTCTTAAACAAATTTTCCGGAGTACTCGTTAATACGTTACCGAGTCTTTGGAGTAATGTACCTCTTTGGAGTAAAATTTATTTAGTTTATCATTATTGAGATTGTACGACGTTTAATGACTAATTCTAAAAAAACCAGCCAAGTGCGAGTCGGACTCGCCCATGAAGGGTTCCATAGCAGCAAGTAAGATATATGGAAAGTAAATTGCGGTTTTTGGTTTATAACGTATAAAAAAAACTATTTACTTGATCTAGTTCAAACCAATTTTCGTTGTAAGTTTTCATGGTAATGTATATCATTTATATTTTTTAGTTTTATAATTCTTTTATTATAGAAGTTAGGGGGGGGGGGGGGGGGTGGGGCATACATTTTACCACTTTGCGAGCGTCTCTTGCGCAAAGTATTAAGTTTAGGAAAATATATTTTAGAAACCTCAACATCATTTTTAAAGACCTATCCATAAATACCCCACAACGTATGGGTTTGATGAACAAAAAATTTTGTTTCAGTTCTAAGTATGGGGACCCCCCAACAATTTTTTCTCCTATTTTTGTGTAGAAATCGTAATGCGGTTAACAAAATACATCTATTTACTTAGTTTCAATCCTGCATCATGATCTAAGCGTACCCTGGGCTTCCAAAGCGACAGCTTTGGACGCAACCGACACGGTACACGATAAGCTAAAGAAGAAGAAGACCAAGTTTCATTAGTATAGTTCTTATAGTTTCGGAAAAACGTGGCTGTGACATACGGATGGACGGACAGACGGACAGACAGACAGACATGACAAATCTATAGATTCGTGAGGAATCTTATGGGTTCCGTTTTTTGCCATTTAGCTACGGAAAAATGAATCAGCTGTTGTGAAGTTTGTATGGAAATCCGATTTTATTTTTAGATCCATCAAAAGTCGTAGAGCAAAATGTTGTTGTTTATGATGTTGACTAGCCCAGAGAGTTTGTTGATGTTTTAAAAATAACCCTTTGTAATAATTTTGTTAGACCTAAATAAATAGATCAAAAATATTGCTCTGCAATTGTTAATTTAGGCAATATTTTATGTTTAAAAGTACGGAAAGACAGAATCTTGAAGAATCACCCGAAACGGACCCATATCACCTCGGCATGATTGGCGGACCCGAATAAGGCGGCTTCCATGATAACCCTCATCATTCAGTGACGTTCTCGACTTTTTCAAGACCTTTTACTTATAAGAAATATTGTATGTATTACGTACCCATCTGATCAACTTTTTATTGGTAAAGCCAACTTTGCTAAATACCTATTGACATTATGAATGGGATGTATTGACTCAATGATCATTGATTTCACTTGCGATCGTCGAGTCGATAACTGATAGTTAAACTCACCGAAAGCTAGAACAAGTACCTAAGTTTTTTTTAAGCGTAGGCGGCAGACGAGCAGACGGATCACCCGATGGTAAGCGATGCTGAAGCTCATGGATACCCGCGACACGTGTGAAGTCACAAATGCGCTGACAACCTTTAAACCCCTTTCTCCCGGATTAGGCCTCCGGATCCCTCACTCACGCAGCGAAACACAGCACAGTGCTGCTTCACGCTGGTTTTCTGTCAGGCCGTGGTATCACTCCGGTTGAGCCGGCCCATTCATGACGAAGCGTGGCTCTCCCACGTTACTGCGATAAATATTAAAACATACGCTCATAATAACGCATTGCACCTACCACATTTTTTATGAGAAAGTTAGGCAAACGAGCAATCGAGTCACCTGATGGTAAGTGATCACCGCCGCCCATGGACATCAGCCACACCAGAGGTAGTGGAGATGCGTTGCCGGCCTTTTAGGTCAATGTCGTACCTACTGGTTCGGAAATACCGCTGCGGGAAGATGATTCCACAATGAGGAGGTGCGTGGCAAACATGACGTGTAAAGCGTAGGTTTGCATGGCAATGTAAGCATAAAACAATGTCTTCTCGTATTCAAGATACAGGTCGGGTGTCTTCAAGATACTTTCGTGACAGCAGTGCAGGGCGGATGCGGTGGCGGGGGCCGATTCTCGCACCTCGCGCGCTTGACAGGAAGTCGAAGACATTATTAAACGTAAAATATTTTTTTAGCTCAAAAGGAAAAACGAAAATCCTTATAGGATCACTTAGCTGTCAAGACCCTTGTTCTCGAAAAGGCGCAAAGGTATCCAACTGAAATTGACATGAAATATTTCGGTCTACGGATTCTCCGGCTGAGAAAAAATCTAATTCTTAGTTCAACGCGTTTATAACATTTGACCGTATATGCAGAATTGTCCATGGGAACGGAGGTTCAAAGGTTGGCAACAGGTGATCCGTCAGCTCGTCTGCCACCTATCACATAAAAAAAATTACTTCATATTAGGTATTTTGCAATTTTGGAAGGTTTAAAAATCTATTATGATATGGCACTTTACGTACCGATCGAGTTAGTGAACCCGAACCTTTTAATTAATAAATGTTACAACATCATACTAATTAGGTTATTATTTGATAGTTTTTATTTGATAGAAATGGGGTGAGCCCTGCGTCTCATAGCCACTGCGATCAGTAGATGATCTATTGTGGCAGCCCCGTAACCTATTACAGCACCTCATGTAGCTCCAGTTCCAGGATAAACCCGAGAATGGAGCTGATGGGGGAGCTCCTGATCTCGTCAGCTGAGATCATGTGTGCATTAATTAGGTAGTTACCTACCATAATTTTTTAGACTACTATGGGACCCCTATGAGAGAGCCACGCTTCGAAGTGAATCAGCGGGCTCACAGAAAACCGGCCTGAATTAGGAGCTGTGTTGTCTTTCCTGGAGTGATCGTGAGTAGCGCAGGCCCAATACAGCGGAAGGGAAAAGATTGGCGGCAGGCTTTTGAATCCACGGATGCTGCGGATTTCTATAGGCGGCAACAATACCTTACCATCAAGTGATCCGTTTGCTCGTCTGCCTTCTATCCCCGATTGGGCCTCCGGTACCACACAGGTGGCAGCATAGGGCAAGCGCTGTTTCACGGTGCAGCCGTGGTATCTTTCCGACCGGGCGAGCCCATTCATGCCAAAGCGTAGCTTTTTCACGGTTGTGAATGGATGGTCAATGGGCATCAGTTTCACCATACTAGCTGAGACTGAATGTCTAGCGCATCAGAATCGGTCCCTCCACTACGAGGTGATGAGGTTGCGTCTCCGACGTGACTACGTTTGGATTAGTGTTGCGGAACTATCGATAGTTGACCTATCGATAGTTATATATAAAATATAATAGTATAAAATAAAATATTGCTATTGGTCAAAATTATCGACACTAGCGGTAGTATCGATAGTAAAATTTGATCAATACTATTGATAACGCCATTATAGCCCGATACTATCGATAGTATTGTTTTCTAGCAGAATAAATAAAAACTATCGATGATATCTTTAGTATCGATATATTTGTACTATCGACAGTTAGCTATGTTTCGATAGAATTGCTGCCTGATTAAATGTGTCTGATACTATTGATACTATCGGACACTAAGCTTCGATAATATTGATAGTATTAGCGTAATCATTAGCAGTGATCTAATTTTACTATCGATACTATAGACAGTATCGATAGTTTTGACCAAAAGCAATACTATCGATAGTACTACCGATAGTCTGAATGATTTTCGAGGTCAACTATCTATATCGGTAGTATCGATACTATGGACAACCAGCAATACTATAGATAGACTATCGATAGTGAACTAGCGATAAGCAACACTATTAGATGCAGCGCGGAATAGAAACATGTCCGATGATACAAATTAGATCCAAACTTCAATAGGAAAACTGTTACGTGACAGTTTCGCGGCGCGCCTTTATTTTTCATGGAAGCTAACCAAATACGTGTAAATACTTATTAGAATAGGTTTATGGGATTGCTACCTTGTACGGTCAGCATCAAAAGTAGCCATGTAGCACCAAGTCGAAGTAACATTTTTACGTACCCCTTAGAAACTGACTATATTAGGCAGAATAGTTACTTTGACATGGTACTGCAGTGTTAAGCTACTTTTGATGCTGACCGAACAATGTCCCATGTTCACCGTGACCATGGTGCTTGCAGCAGCGCTGAAATCTTCGGCATAAATGGTCAAGTTAGCAACTTTGGAAAAAGTACGAGTTCTTACATTTTAGCTTCACCGTTCAAAGGTAATCTTACTAAATAAAGTGGTACGGTTTTTTCTTTAATTATCAAAAAACCCAACATTTTTACATGGTTATTTAATAAATAGTATAAGTGTTGGCCGAGAGGTTGGAACCGAAATTGTTTAAAATATATCTGGTTTAGTAGCTAAAAATTAAAATCGATTGTCGTCGCTAGTGTGCCCTACCCGTCACCTTAATAATTGTACTAACACGTAGCTATCCGAAATAGACTTGTTATAACTTGTTTGAATAGAATAGGCCGCGTGGCCCCCGGCAGAGTTGAATAGGCCACCCTCACTCTTACCGAGGTGTCGTAAAAGGCGACTAAGGTAAAGCTGCTGGCATGATCATCAGCACCCAAAGAAGGAAAACTCTGCATTTATATCAAAACCCTCGTCAACCCGTCTGCCAAGCGTGGTGAGTATGGCAATAACCCCTCATGTGATTGAGGTAGGCCTGTGCCCCAGCAGTGGGGACTTAAATGGGCTGATGATGATGATCAAAAAACTAAAGTGCATATTTTCATAAAATCTAAATTTTATTTGGTACTTCTCATTTAATTCATAATAAACATTTAACTCGTTATTACAAATCACGAACTAAAGATAATCCCGGAACAAAATTTGTTCAAGCCCCTTTTGACATTGTGTTTTGGAACGAGATTACACAAGCTTTAGTACGGTAATAACTTAGGATCGCGATTTATAATAAGGTGGTTAAAGCTCGTAACTGGACTTGATATAGATTTGAGACGGTTTAAAATGGTTTACGCTAAATTGGTCATGGTTCTGAGGATGACGGAATGAAATAAAGCGACTAAAATTTTATTTGCTGACACTCGAGCAAAGGATGAATAAAAGAGAACTTGAATTTGAAGATAAAAATAAAATGAAACGAGAAGGCGCTGGTGATCAGCTGTCACGTGCAGACGCTGGCCACTCGACCTGGGCAAATGAAGACGGGCGGGAACCCAATAAACATGGTTTAAATTCTAAACGGAATTATGTGCTTCAACAACTACGCTTTTAATTTTTTCCAGTTTACTAAAGATGTGGAAAAATAAAGTCATTACTTAGTTAACTTTTATCTTGTACCTTGACGTGATATTAAATAAATAATTCTCACAACATCTCATACGTTGACCTGATCCGTACTAAGTAGCTTAAGCACTTGTGTTACAGATATCAGTCAACAGAGGAACACAAATATATACTTAAATACATATATTACACACCCAGACACCGAACAAACACAAGTGTTCATCGCACGAATGTTTGTCCAGGGTGGGGATCGAACCCACGACCTTTGGCGTAAGAGGCAGGGTCACTACCAATTGCGCCATCCGGTCAGTCAAATATTGCTATATATGCTAAACAAATATATATTGGTTTAGCAATAAAAATAAAGTTATAAACTACAACCCGACTACAAAAAACTTGCTTGCTTGGTTTCCTATAAAATTGTTTGCGGTATCGCCATGGTCGTATGCCACATAGAGTAGCAAAAAAACTGTTTTCCTACAGAAGGAGGCAGACTTTCAATTAGTGTTTTGTCGTCCTGCAGATTCATTTGAAACCATTTTATTGAAATAACTAGGAATTTTATAAATAACACAGTTACATTTATATGTGATACCTATCACTTTGTTGCACAATTATTTGTACACTTAAAAGCTTTTGTTCATCCTGTCCTGACCTAAAGCACTAAGACTAGACTAAAGCCCAATATGACAGTATAAATATCCATACCTAATAATGTCCAGGATTTTCGGAAGGGTAAGCAGTCCGAAACTAACACGCTGAGGCCCATTCTATAGATTTAAGGCCTATTATGATGTTATTTATTATGTATGTCACGTAATTATTATAAAGTTATATCAACCATTAGCATCGGCTGAAACACATTTGCTGCGGACTAATAAACTAGTTAATCGAGAACGTTCTTATTATTATGTTGGCAATGTTAATTACAACTTTGTGGTCGAGCAGACCACGATCCCAATTTCCGTTGGTTTGAATAATCACCCACTATAATCAGTTAATAACATAACAACTGTATTATCTCTACGGAAACCAGAAAGCCGAACTTACAACGAGAAAACTTAGATTGACCGTGGAATGTTTATTATTTCATCAGAGTTTGTTCTTGTTTCCATTTTTATAGACATGGAATTAAATGATTTCATATTGTAAGTAAATCTACTACCTCCTTTTGTCGTATCGTTATCCTTTCGGTATGACCCAAAGATTGAGCCTATTGGCGTGAAATTTGCCCGTTGTACTTGTATAAACAAATTGTGCAATAAAGTTTTCAATAAATAAATACTAAAAAAAATATCTTAGCCAAGTTTATGATCCGAAAAGCCCATTTTCTTGTTTGGCTTGTGTTTAGTTTCTGTGTCTGGCTTAACAATATTAAAATTGTAAAGTCCTCCGCATCTTAGCGTACGCTTGGACCATGATTCAGAGTTTGGGGAAGTCTGGTAATTACAATGAAGCAACTGCAGTCTGACCTTCGCAACAACTGAGTCATGGTTACAAGTTCCAGAAACTATCCGAAACGTGCAGGTTTTCTCACGATGTTTTCCCTCACCGCTGAGCTAAAAGAACAAATACGTACATAGATTTAAAAATCTATATGTGCACGCTCGAATCCGAACCATGACCCCTCGTATGGAAGGTACGTATCCACTGAGCTACCATCGCCGTCCTTTCTTAGACATTGCATATGTAAAGTAATGCTTAGTTAAAGTTGTTTACAACCCTTATACGAATTGAGGAAAGGATGTGAAGATAAAACAACGGCAAGACGCAAAGTGACAAAGTAGAACAATTCTCATTACTTGACATTTTATCAATATAAATAAATAAATAAATATTTCAATACATCACATACATTGATCTGACTCCGAGATAGGTAGCTCAAGCACCTGTGTTACGGATATCAGAATCAACAGTGGGATTACAAATATATACATATAATACTTTTCTTTTGTAAATATATACTTATACTACATAGACTGACCGGATGGCGCAATTGGTAGTGAACCTGCCTCTTACGCCAAAGGTCGTGGGTTCGATCCCCACCCTGGACAAACATTCGTGCGGTGAACACTTGTGTTTGTTCAGTGTCTGGGTGTAAATATGTATTTAAGTATATATTTGTGTTTCTCTGTTGTCTGATATCTGTAAGACAAGTGCTTAAGCTACTTAGTACGGAATCAGGTCAATGAATGAGATGTGAGAATGATTATTATTATTATTATAGATATTATCAATATAAACATGAAAATGTTTATATTGATAATATCTATATGAAAATTTTCCCGACACATTTTGAGTATATCCCTCTTGATTCTTAGATTGCAGGCACGAAACAGGCAACGTGTGCGATGTGTCCATCAATATTATTGGGCCATACTAAATACTCGCCACCCCACCCACTGTTCGACCGCTGCTTGTTTCGTACCCGCGATTCATCAGGACAGACGCCCAAACCCACTGCCTGAGTCAACTCCGAGCAAGAAGATGATTGATGTAAATGTAAATGAACAGCCCTATGTTACCACAGTATTTATAAATTTTATTTATTTAATTTAAAAAAAAAAAAAAAAAAAAAAAAAACATAACAACAACAAGACGTACTTTTCTGTGCTCCGTAATTTTAATTTATATCTTGAGAAACTAGAGTGTTACGTTTATCACTGTGCATAAAATCCAACCAGGAGACCCATGCTTGTATTTTTCGAGGAAGGACTGAACATTCACGGTAAATTCACCAATTAATCTCCATATTATTAAATACTGCTCGTCATATTGAGTCATTTCATGAGTCATACTAGTCATAGACACTGTGAATCTGACAGCTGTGAATCTGTGTTCGGATACGCATACGTACGCATACGTTGACACCAGCGCCCCCTATTGACGCCAGCGCCCCCTATCGACGCCAGCGCCCCCTGTCGACTTCAGCGCTCCCTATCGACGCCAGCGCCCCCTATCGACGCCAGCGCCCCCATCGACGCCAGCGCCCCCCACCAGTTCTGATTGGCGTCATTGACGCCAAAGCCCCCTATCTACGCCAGGTCCAGCGGAACTCGCAACAATGCCCAATTGCAGCGGATGTTTGAGCGCCATTGGGTCCGGAGGCTATCTGCGATGCCAGGGATGTCAAGGATATTTTCATAATAAATGTCTTAACATAGGAGACGATCACTTTAAGACCCTAACACAACTGTACAGAGATACATGGAAATGTCCCTCATGTAGCAATGTGTCTCATAGGCGCAAAGTCAATGCTGACACTCCAGTTCGTCAACGACAGGTACCGATGGGTGACCACTCAATGAATATGTCATTTGATGTTCCCGATGATAGTACTGAATCCAGTGTTTCCGGCGCTGTTGCTTGCCCTTCTGGGAATAATGAGGTGACAATGGAAAAAATTAGTGCCCTTTTTGACCAAAAAATGAACGCATCGCTCTCCTCGTTTATGAACAACTTCCGTATGGCGTTGAAGGAGGATGTTGCCGCTATGGTCCGTGCGGAGGTCGGCTGTGTGGTTCAGGAAATAAAGGATGACCTCAATAACGCTACTGACTTCTTCGCCTCAGAGCAGGAGTCACTAAAGGCTCAAATTGCGCATAAAGACGCTACTATTAAAATATTAGAGGCTGACTGTGAACGCCTACATGGAGATTTATACAGGTTGACGAATCGCGTGTCGGCTATGGAAAAGACCACTCGCAGCTATAATGTCGAGATACAATCGGTTCCCGAGACACGAAACGAGAATGTGATGTTGCTGTTTAAAAAGTTATGCGAGATCGTTAGCTTTTCGATTGAAGACAATAGCATCTTGTCATGCCGCAGGGTTGCTAAGATGGACAACACAACAAAACGGCCCAGAAATATCCTGGTCACCTTGTCATCGCCGCGATTAAAAGACACATTGTTGTCGGCGGTCCAACGTTATAACAAGGCGCACCCCAAGGATACTCTGAATTCAAGACACCTAGGTATCACAAACCACACTGAAAAAATATATGTTGTTGAACACCTATCACCTGAATGTAAACAGCTGTTTGCTGCTGCTAGAAAATTTGCTCGTGAAAATCAATATAAATATGTGTGGGCCAAATACGGAAGAGTTTATCTTCGCAAAGATGATAAGAGTGGTAGCATCTATGTTAAAAATAACGACACCTTGGTGAACTTAGCGTAAGTAAATAGTATTTTTAGTATTTAAGTTTAGACATGATTAAAAGTTTCAGTTTTATTTCCCATTTTGTGCTTAATGTTAGTATTTTATCAGAATGTTAACAGAATTCGGTCAAAGATCACTGATGTATATCTTAACGCATTGACTTGTAACTACGAAATTATATGTTTTACGGAAACTAATCTCAATGGTGGAGTGCTCGATGCTGAGTTACTGGATTCTCGATACAGTGTGTTTAGACGCGATCGCTCCACTACCGTTGTGAGCAAGACTGAAGGTGGCGGCGTCCTTATCGCTGTTAGGAAAGATATTGAAGTCACCAGACAGGTGACTTGGGATAGTGATATTGAGGATCTATGGATTACTGTTTCGATTCATAATGGTGCAAAAATAAATATTTGTTTGTGTTACTTGCCACCGGATCTGCCAACTACTTTAATCGATTCCTTTTATGAAAACTTCAACAAAATTGTTTTAAATTCTAGCTCTACTGCAGAGTTTATTTGTATTGGTGACTTTAACATTCCTGGGTTGCATTGGCAAAGGGAACCCGACTCTATGGCCCTAAACATTAACTCGCCCAAGGATCACAAATCACGTTCTCTATGTGAAACTATGTCACTTTGTCATCTTAGACAGTTCAACAGCATAATAAACGCTAACGGTCGCCTCCTGGATCTCGTACTCTCTACGACTGACATTCAAGTTTATGGTGTGGACCCTCTTAGCCGCTTAGATAAGCATCACCCTGCCTTAGCTATTGATATAGCTTGGAACCCTGGGCCTAACACGAAGTTTATGAGGATTAATCCTTGTAAGCATTATAACTTCAATAAATGCAACTTTTTTGAAGTCCGATCAGAGCTATCACGGGTTGATTGGCAATCTGTGTTGTCGTCTCCTGACGTTGATGTTGACCTTAATAATTTCTATACTTTGACTAATAATATTATACACAAACACACACCACTGACAAAGAAAAATAATGATAAATATCCAATATGGTTTAGCCCTGCACTTAGGTCTAGCATAGAAATGAAAAACAAGTACCATAAGCGCTTCAAAAAGTTTGGAAACCCGCGTGACTACGACGAATTTTCTCACTACAGAGCAAAAAGCAAAAACTTAATTTATGAATTGCTATAAACACTTTGTAGCATCAGTAGAGGGCTCACTGCGTGATGACACTAAGGCATTTTGGAGATTTGTAAATAGTAAAAAGAAAGTGAACTCTATCCCTATAACTATGGACCTTGAGGGCGTTTCGTCCTCTAATCCCTCTGAAATATGTGAGCTTTTCTCTAAATATTTCAGCTCCGTTTTTGAAAGTGCCACTTCTCTTTCAATTAATGATAAGTCAGCAGAGCGCACAACAAACATCTTAAGCGACTTGAATATTACGAAAGACATGATTTTACGTAAAATGGAAAAGCTCGATACCAATAAGGGTTGTGGTCCAGATAAAATACCCGCCTTATTTGTCAAGAACTGTGCAAAAGAACTATGTGTGCCTCTCGAAATACTCTACAATAAGTCTATTGCGGCCGGAACTTTTCCTACGCTCTGGAAAGTAGCACATGTCATTCCCATATACAAGTCAGGAGACAAGTCAAATTGTAAAAACTACAGGCCCATAAGTATCTTGTCTTGTCTAGCTAAGCTCTTCGAAAGTGTGGTATATGACGTTCTATATAATCACGTAAGGCCTATCTTAAATCCCCAACAACATGGATTTGTGGCCAACAAATCAACTACCTCTAACCTACTAGAGTACAAGAACTATCTGTGCTCTGCCTTTGCTAAAAGACTACAGGTGGACGTTGTTTACACAGATTTCGCTAAGGCGTTTGATAAGGTTAATCACGCAGTACTCTGCCAAAGACTGGCTAATTTTGGTGTACATGGCTCACTTCTCCGCTGGTTCCAATCTTACTTGAGTCGCAGGAGTCAACTCGTCTCTTTGAAGGGTCATTTCTCTGAACCAGTTTTCGTCACGTCTGGGGTGCCTCAAGGCAGTCATTTGGGACCTCTGCTGTTCGTTATTTTTATAGATAACTTGATCGATGCCTTATCTTGCCCATGTCTCCTCTACGCAGATGACCTAAAGATATTTACTACCGTAAGGGACCAAACAGATGCCTCCAAGTTACAATCTGATCTAGATGCTCTGTCGCTCTGGTGTGATCAAAACCTAATGCAACTTAATATAGGTAAGTGCTTTGCAATATCTTTCACCACAAAGACACAAAAACATTTAATTGACTACACCATTCAGGGTAAAGTTCTCGCCCGAAATAACATTGCCAGAGATTTAGGTGTCATTTTCGATGATAAACTGTCCTTCAGAGATCACTATAATGACATTGTCAGTCGTAGTTATAGATTACTTGGTTTTATCACCAGGACTACCAAGCAGTTTCGACAGAATAAGAGCTTCATTTATCTTTATTATTCTCTCATACGTAGTATTCTTGAATACAACTCAGTTATTTGGTCGCCATTCTATAAAGTACACAGCAATCGAATAGAAGGAATTCAAAGGCGTTGCCTGAAAATCCTTAGTTTCCGGTGTGGCATGAGTCGAAAACTCACGTCCTACTGTGAACGTCTGAGCTATTTTCGGGTGACTCCTCTATATAAACGACGACAGCATATTGATCTTATTATGCTCCACAAAATAATACACTACAAAATTGACTCCCCTTATCTTCTCTCTTTGCTTAATTTTAATACCAGATTTAGATCTCGTAACCGCAACTATAATATGTTTTATCTACAAATATACACTAATAACACCTCGTATTACAACCCAATAGTCAGGATGTGTCGCCAATACAATGAAATTTTAAAATTTGACAGAGATATGGATATATTCTACCTAACACTGCAACAGTTCCGGCGACAATTGTATAATAATAAGTCATTGTTATCTAATACCTAATTTGTAATTAAATTGTTAATTTGACTTGTAATTATATTTTAATTTTGACTTGTAATTATTTTAATTTATGATTTGACATTGAACGTATAATTTGACATTTAATTTATGATTTGACATTTAATTTATAATTTGGTATAATTTATAATTTATTAATTTATAATTTGGTATAATTTATAATTAATTTAATTTATAATTTGGTATAATTTGTAATTTAATTTATAATTTAATTTAATGTATAATTTAGTTTAATTTATAATTTAATACTTCATTTGTTAATTGTTGTGTTAATTATCTCTTGAGCTTTTAGGCATACATCATTTTGGACTACAATCTCGTTATGTACATTTTCATTCTACTAAAATAAGTCTCATTGATTGTAATCTGTTTTGTGTGCTATGATAATAAATAAATAAATAAATAATATTTATTTATTCCCAGTAGCAGTAGCAGGATTCTCGTGGATTCGTAACCGAGAACTCTAGATAGCTAAACTGTGCATCGATCTTTTTGGTAGCTCGCGCAGGCACAGTTAACACGGATGCCTGTTGACAGTCGTTCAAATGGTCAACAGGTTTAAAGGGAAGTAACTATTATACTCGAGTCAATGACTGGTGGCATTCGGTGTCATATTGCATTTATAATTAATGAATGAAAAACTATGCCTACTGCCACATTCTTTGCGTTGAGGTGACGGATAGGGCATTAACGACGCCAATTTCAATTATTTGCAACTAAACCGGATGTTTTTTAACAATTTCGAAGCTGCAACCTCTCGGCAAACACTTATACTATTTATTAAATGATCACGCAGAAATGTTGGGTTCGTTTTTGTTTGCGAAAAATTGATTACCGCCAAAAGTGGCCACTTTTAGCGTGAATCAATTTTTCGCCTACAAGTTTTGGGTCCGCATTTGTGCATGGTTATTTAATAAATAGTATAAGTGTTTGCCGAGAGGTAGTAACCCCGAAATTGTTTAAAATAGATCCGGTTTAATAGCTAAAAATTAAAATCGATTGGCGTCGCTAGTGTGCCCTACCCGTCACCTTAAAGAGTGCAGTTGTCATACTACTGAAAATGTTTGTGCTGTGATATAACCCTTCGTACCCTAACCATAGTGGATAATCCCAGCTGAGGCGCTACTAAGCTGCGGTCACCTTTTGTGCGGTCCCTTTCTTTCCGGTCTTATTTACTAAAAAGATAAATAATCAAACGTAGGTACATTTTTTTTATAGTATACAACGCTCAAAGAGCTATGGAAAGGGCTATGCTTGGAGTATCTTTGAAGGACCGCATCAGAAATGATGTAATCCGACAGAGAACTAGAGTCACCGACATAGCTCACCGAATAAGCAAACTGAAGTGGCAGTGGGCTGGTCATATTAGCCGCAGAACTGACAGCCGTTGGAGCCATAAAGTCCTTGAGTGGAGACCGCGACTCGGTAAGCGTAGTGTTGGACGCCCTGCGACAAGATGGGATGATGACATTCGAAGGCTGGTGTGGGCTGGATAAGAGTGGCCGAAAATCGGGAGCAGTGGCGTGCATTAGGGGAGACCTATGTCCACCAGTGGACGAGTGTGGGTTGATGATGATGATGATGATGATGATACAACGTCGGATTATAAATTTCATTTCCTAGGAACAAAGAACCGTTGTCTTTAAAAAATAGATTTGTTTATTTATTTAATCGACTTTACATAATCATTATCACCATCATTATTTCAGCCAATAGAATCAGGACATAGGCCTCCCCCGATGTTCCCCACACAGATCAGTCCTGTGCCTTCCGCACCCAATGGATTCCCGCGATCTTCACCACTTTAGATAAATGTAAATAATTATACTCTATGTGCATGCATTTTTGAAGTTTTGACTTCTACTCGCACATATTAAATGTCATACAAATAATTATATTACTTAATTTATACATTACTTACACTAGTTAATATTATTTATAGTTATTTACACTTCCCAATACATGAATTCAAATCACGTTTTGGACGCGACCGGGAACTATTACTAAGATGATGATTAATGATGCAAAGCAAGGACTCTGACCCTCTTGTGACCCGAAAAAAGTGGCTGTGACATACAGACGGACGGACGGACAGTAAGAAAAGAAAATATATTTACACGTTATGTTAGACTTTCTATTTTAACCAAGGATTGAAACTGGAAAAATCTAGTGGGCTAACCGAGTGAGTTCTCCGAAACGAGATCCCGAGAATTAGGTCAAACAATAACATCTCTTGGGCACACAGACGCTGCAGCCAGATAATGCACTTAATCCTATTGAGTTTATTGTGTTATCTTCATGTCATCTCTTTTATGATCGCTTCTAGTTTTGTTGAATGTAGGTATATTGCGATACGACATACCTGAGGAGCCGCTAGCACGAAGATACGTAACTAACATGGCATGTGAGCTGAAAACAACCGTAATACAATGAAATTTCTAACGAACGAAAGCCTTCAGACTGAGATAAGACTATTTAAGAGATAAGATTGTTTGGTTATAATAACACGGTTAATACATTACATTTTACAGGTGTACCACTAGCACGCAGCTGAGAGAAAACATATTGATGAACCTGCAGCACATTTCGGATAGTTTTTCCAACTTGTATAGGTAAACTCAATTCAAACAA
Organism: Marasmia exigua; assembly: GCA_019059595.1. Classification (NCBI taxonomy): domain Eukaryota; kingdom Metazoa; phylum Arthropoda; class Insecta; order Lepidoptera; family Crambidae; genus Marasmia; species Marasmia exigua. The sequence goes on from CM032463.1 coordinate 9,493,235, forward strand.
AATAAATTAGGCAACGAGTGCAGCTAGATGACCTCGGGCAGGCAGCGGTGGCGGCACCTGGTGAAGCGCATCACTACTGCCCCTACCCACACTATGAGTACAGGAGCCCAATTCTCGGGCTGGTGACATTTATTTTCATACGACATAATCACTAAAACATAGTTTTTTGTATTGTTTTCGGGTGATATCGGCCATGTTCTCAAAATATCACAAGCACGAGAATTGGGCTCCAGATATCACCCGAAAACCATACAAAAAAACTATGTTTTAGTGATATATGTCGTATGAAAATAAATGTCACGAGCCCGGTATGTGTACCATGCTTATAAGTTACATCGGCAAAATTCGTCTACGCAGAAGAGCAAGTTAAATCCGATTGCTTACGATTGCGAAAGCAGTTGTAATACAGACTTAATTGCATTACGTTAAGATTAAATACAATGAATCCAGAAAGGAATGCTATATCTCTCTTAACCGCACTCGAACCGAACATGGCGCTAACGCATCAACCAATAAGAAATTGTTATTTTTGGCGCTCGTAAATGGAGCGTTGTGATTGGTTAAAATTTTGCCGCAGTTTTCGAAAATAAGACTTCTGCGCAGGTACATTGGTGTAACTTATAAAATTGGTAAAACTGTACATGACTATCACGACCACTCAGCCAAGAGGTTACCGGAGAGGAAGAAGATAAGCTCAATTGTTGAGATAATGATATAGGCATGCATTATGATCCTGGGGGGCATGCCTGATGCCTAACTCATTTATGATCCATGATCCAGATCATAGTCTTATTCATATAATTTTAATGTTTTAAAATTGATTATGTATCTCTGTGTTATTAAATCTTTGTTTTGTATATGTAATTTTTCATTTTCTTTTTACTTGTTTTTATTGCGTGTCAATCTTTAGTATTATTTTTTTAGGCGTCACCCAAGGTCCAGCCTGAAAACCAGCGCTGCAACTGCTGTGTGTGGCAGTTGCAGCATATGCCGAGGCTGAGCCTTGTTGGCCGCAACTTTTTGTCTCTGTACCTAACTTGTTTTCTATTTTGTTCTATGTGTAACGTGTTGTGGTCAATTCATTGTTTCTTATCTTATTTTATTTGTTAGGTATGAAAATGTCATCATCATCATCATCAGCAACCCACACTCGTCCACTGCTGGACATAGGTCTCCCCTAATGCACGCCACTGCTCCCGATTTTCGGCCACTCTCATCCAGCCCACACCAGCCAGCCTTCGAATGTCATCATCCCATCTTGTCGCAGGGCGTCCCACACTACGCTTACCGAGTCGCGGCCTCCACTCAAGGACTTTACGGCTCCAACGGCTGTCAGTTCTGCGGCTAATATGACCAGCCCACTGCCACTTCAGTTTGCTAATTCGGTGGGCTATGTCGGTGACTCTGGTTCTCTGTCGGATTACATCATTTCTGATGCGGTCCTTCAGAGATACTCCGAGCATAGCCCTTTCCATAGCTCTTTGAGCGACTTTGAACCGGTGGACTAGTCCAGCCGTGAGTGTCCACGTCTCGGTACCGTAAGTCATGACCGGAAGGACGCACTGGTCGAAGACTTTCGACTTAAGACTTTGAGGGATGGGTGACGAGAAGACTTGACGAAGTTTACCAAATGATGCCCAGCCTAGCTGAATTCTTCTATTGGCTTCTCTCTCGAAGTTGTTTCTGCCTAATTGGAGCGCTTGTCCTAGATAGACATATTCCTGAACAACTTCGAGAGGTACTCCATTAACAGCGACCGACATCAGCCTGGAGGAGATCGAAGCAGCTCTTGGGCAACTTAAAAATGGAAAAGCCCCGGGAGAAGACGGAGTTACAACCGAGCTTCTGAAAGCAGCCGGCAAGCCGGTGCTGAAGGAACTTCGGCGTATATTTAACTTAGTTCTTTTCTCCGGGAGAACTCCTAGGGCGTGGCAGCGGAGCTTGGTCGTATTGTTCTTCAAGAAAGGTGACAAAACTTTACTGAAGAACTATCGACCAATTTCTCTCCTGAGTCACGTCTATAAGCTGTTCTCAAGAGTCATTTCGAATCGCCTTACACGAAGACTTGACGAAGCTCAACCTGCAGAGCAGGCCGGATTCCGACGGAGTTATAGCACCATAGACCATATTCACACAGTGAGGCAGGTTATACAGAAGACCAAAGAGTATAACCAGCCCCTGTGCATGGCGTTTGTGGACTATGAAAAAGCTTTTGACTCCGTCGAGACCTGGGCTGTTCTAGAGGCCTTGCAAAGGTGCCAAGTCGATTGGCGATATATCGAGGTGTTGAGGTGTCTGTATGACGCTGCTAATATGTCCGTAGTAATCCAAAATGGCCAAACTGAGCCTGTCCTGCTGCGACGTGGTGTGAGACAAGGAGATGTTATATCTCCGAAACTTTTCTCCGCTGCGCTGCAGGACATGTTTGGTACGCTAAACTGGAAGGAGCGCGGAATCAATATTAATGGCGAGTACATGTCACACCTACGATTCGCAGACGACATCGTCATCTTGGCGGAAACCCTACAAGACCTACAGGAGATGGTGAGCAGCCTGGCTGAATCTTCCAAGCACATCGGTCTACGGATGAACTTGGATAAAACCAAGGTCATGTTCAACGAGCTCGTTGATCCGGGATGAAAATGTACTCCATGTTTTTTTGCAACGAATGGACTCCATAAGTATAATCTCGTCTAAACGCAAAGACTCGCGACAGACTGTAGAGTAGAAATATGACGCCGACTGTTACGACTCTTTAGCTCGAGTATAACATGCTATAAACTGTACTGTCCTTATAAACCTATTCGACCATTTTAAACAGCCTAACTAGCTGTCATAAATTATCCCATAAAAAACAAACCTTGTCAAAAAATCCAAGTCTCGCGCTCAGTTGTTCTACCGTGAAAAGTTGTGAGATCTATATTATCAAGTGGGCTATTAACTTGGCAATCGGTTATTGATCATTTGATTCGGCCATTGCATGAAAACACAACCGATTGCCAAGTTATTAACCGACTTGGTAGGTAATATAGATCTCACAACTTTCCACGGTTGAACAACTGAGTGCGAGACTTGGATTTTTTGACAAGATTTGTTTTTTATGGGATATCATTTCTTTTTGTAGTCCGGCTACTCTTTTTCTTTCCGGTACCTTCACCGTCAACTACAAACGTAACTATGTAATCCTATACATTTATATGAGATTACAAAGTTATTCATGCAGTTAGTGTATTTAGAATACTGGACCGAAATTACAAATAAAATTAAGTTTTCCCATGATGAAGACACCAAATTATATTTGTATTCTAAATTTGAAGCTTTTATGTTTGCTGGAAGTGCCTTGGACGGTTGAATGATGATCGGTGAGTCAGTGAGTCAGTGAGTCAGTCAGTGAAAGAGTGACAAAATTTTATCAAGTTGTCATTCTTAAACTACTTGTTCAATTTGATTGCAAATTTTAAATATACTGTGTTTATACAATGTCTGATTAGTTACTGAACATTCAGGCTTCTTGTTTTATCCACAACGAAATTATAGGGGGGTCGAAAATGGCCTGAATTGCTTCGAGAAAAGGATGGTACGGCCGTGCCGGTTTTTTTACTCGACGTGGCAGAGGTACTACCATGCCCCCAAATCGTCATTATCATTTCAGCCAATAGACGCCCACTACTGGACATATAGGCCTCTCCACATGAATAGCTCCTGTGCCGCCCGCATCCCATAGATGAATTGTCTAAATATCATTCACTATTAATAAATGAAATGCTCAACCGTCTTCCGTGAGTCTTTGCGTTGAGTATCAGTGTTGCCAACTCGGGCTAAATGGTGTCTCAAAAAGGGCTAGATTTTGCCAATATTTTCAAAATGGGCATAAAAAGGTTTGTTAACTATTTTTTTTATCGAAAATTGAAGAATCAAACACACTTAATAAAAAAATGCTCAAATGTCTAATTCGTTATAAAAAGATTCTTCGACACACAAGATTTTACTTTAATTACTATTACCTGACTCTATGTTTTACTCTCACTTTGTACAGTCGACATTGATGGATGCGACGGAGCACTGTCTATTTCAGCAGGGACAGCCTTGCTCAATACAAATTATATTATCGTTTTAGGGCTAGAAATTGGGCTAGGGCTAATTATATCAAGGGCTGAATAAGTATAAAAAGGGCTAAATTGGCAACACTCTTCAGTATAGTTGTACGTTTACAAATAGCATCAGAAAGTGTTTCAAACACATTACTTACCCGCTCAACGTTATTTGTGGAATGCAATCAGAATAATTGACTTGTGTGCTGTTTTATTGCAAGAACGTGGGTAATATTAGAAGATTTAAAGTTATTAACAGTTCTTACCACTAGTGGTAAGTGGTATTTATACAGCGAAGTGTGAGGAAAGCTTCCTTTCCATTCGTTAAAATTTTGTAAATTGGGTTGTTTTGTAAAGTGGGATTAAAAATGTATCATTGTACAATGAAAAGATTTCTATCTACATTATTTACACGTAATTTGATGTCTTACCCTCTTATTCCAAAACGTGGATTAAAATAAGTAGCGTAATTAGTTCTGGGAATAACTGAAGAACTAGAATAAACATTATTACAAAACTAAGTTTAACGTTATTTAGTACATGAGCTTTAATACTTAAGTTAAACCACCCGGACCCCTAGTTTAAAATGAGTACTAAAATAATAACCTCAAAATTTCGATTCAGTAACCATGACCACTTATCCCTGTGACAGTTCATTCCGTTTTACACTAAAGTTATTTGTCAGAGAGTGGCTAATTTTTTTTTGGGATTTCATCCCAAAAATATAAGCAATTCCTATGCATATTACTTGGAAACCTTACTTAGGTAAGATTAAAGTCAGACAACAAAATAAGGTATGTAAAATGAAATGTCACTGAACGAATGATTGAATGATTCGATCAATTTTGATACTGTCCTGTGGTACTAAGTTGGCTATGGTTAGTCGAGGATTTGTAATAAAAATTTAAGAATCATTAACTTGCTAGTTTTTAGGATTAAACGCGGTATCAGATCAGTTTTTTGTAATAAGAGGGTTATTGTTTCATCAGAATTTGATGTCTTACTGTTTCATCATGATGTTACGTGTTCACAAGAACATTATGTCTAAACATTTAGGTACATCTCTACAATATGGATATTCTTAATCATAACGGGCCGATTTGACCTACCTTATTCCGTTAATAAATCTATCGTATAGCGCTGTCATTAACTGCCTCGTGGGCAAAGTGGGCAGTGCGTCGCACTTTAATGCAACGGTTGCGTTTGAGGTCCCGGGTTCGATCCCCAGGTCGGGCCTAAATTGCACCACCACTGGTGTTGCAGGCGTCCATGGGCGGCGGTAATCGCTTACCATCAGGTGATCCGTCTGCTCGTCTGCCATCCTATATCATAAAAAAAAATTGTACCTGAGTTTTTAGGTAAAGAAGTTCACAGTGTCAGCCCGGAGTCTGGAAGTTGGCGGTCTTGTACCCCAATGCCTCGGAAAGCACGTTAAACAGTTGGTCCTACGCCCGATCTCTCTCCGGTCGTGTCACACTGGTGTCCCATCGCATTATGAACCATCATAATCCGTAAAGGTAATAGAGAGTAGGTACACTTGTGTTTGCGCACACAATTGAGCACTATAATATACCCTGCGTAAGTGGCTGATCGTTGAGATTGGCCGCCGTAGCCAAAATAGGTTGGAGGCCTAGAATTAGAGCGGCATCCTAAGTCTATGGTTGGAGGATATTATAGCCCTGTCATTCTATACAAGTCTGATTATTTTTTATGCTAGAGGCGACAAACGAGCAAGCGAGTCACCTGATGGAAAGCAATCATCGCCGCCCATTAAAATCCGCGAAATCAGAAAGATCGCTAATGCGTTGCCGGCCTTTTTAAAAAGGAGTACGCTCTTCTCTTGAAGATCCCTAAGTAGTAGCCGTCGGGAAATACTCCCATAGGTAAACTGTTCCACAGAACTGAGGTACGTGCAGCCTAAGTCATCTAAATTGAAATTACGTTAATTGCATGCGCATTCTGAGGACACGTTATGCATATCAAAAAATTCGGGACAGGTTCAGAATACAAGGTGTTTCGAATATTTATCCTTTTATGAGATAATTATGCATTAATGGGACTCGTCGCTTAGGCGGACTCGTGGTTTAATTCTCCACCATATCTTATATTGCAACCTTAACAAATAGATGTAAGACATGTTTCTAGCTATTTAACGTCCGTGTTTATTAAACGCTCCACAGTAGTCACTGCGCCATTTATCATTCCAGTCCGTAGATATTTATTCTCACTGTGCATTGAGCTCTGAGGAAACGAACATTTTGCAGTTCCGATGTTCCCAAATACAAGCAACGACGTGACGGCTTCCGCTCGTAGTTAAGGAGGTATTAGACTAAATACAAAGTTTGAGACGGGTTTTCACACTATTACTCATGAATGCGAGCTCTTTAGCATATTTGAGCTATTATGAGGTTAATGGGCAATGATGGCTGGCGCTCGCGCGGGTCGGAGCGGGGCGTAATTTTCCGCCAGTTCTTAGTTAACGAGACGAGGCAGCGGCTCCGGCGCTCACATGCCTGCTTTTAATCGCGGAATTGATGGCTCCAGCGAATAAATTTGCTCTTAGCTGTGCGTGAGTGGCGGTTATAGGTCGTTTGTTATAGGTGTTGTTGTGGAATGTACTCGTAGCGTGCGCTAATAAGGAACGGAATATAGCTACAAAGTCAATGAACGTAAAACATCTAAACAATATGTTTACGCATCGTACGCGGTGCTTCGTTTCAGTCAGAATAAGATGTAAGATTTTATTAGGGAATGTGGCTTGCAAGGCCAGCTGAATACGTGCTGCTGATAACGGCAATTCTGAATCACCGAAAAGTGATTGATGAAAAAAATATTTTTTCCCAGTATTTATTAATCACCTGAGTCATACTCTACTGTTTATTAATCACTTTAGTTGCGTGGTGCGACCCCCTTTTACCCGTGGTCCCACCAACATGTCCCCTTGGTGGGTCCACGGGTAATTTTTTTTACCCGTTGTCCTACCATTCTAAACATCGATCGCCAGTGGGTAATACAGGTAAACACTAATAAAATTGTAACTAAACACGAGGAAACCCTCGTGGTTCTACTGATACCTAGGATAAAAAAGTAGGACAACGAGGAAACAGCCAAATAAATCTGAACTAGCATGGCTACATTGTGAATTGTTCGAAAGTATTGAATTAAAAAGCTGTTGATTTTTTTGTGAATTAATTGAATGTATTGAGAAATTACAAATAACTTTGAAGAGTAACAGTTTTTTAACAAATTTAAATAAGTAATTATCCTTATTTTTCCATTTTTTTTTATGTGATAGGTGGCAGAGGAGAAGACCGATTACCTGATTGATAAATTGATAATTGATAAAATTGTTTATTCAGTACATCAAGGCACATTACATTTCATTAAAACTTAATAAATTACAATACCAGGGTTATTCATTGACTAAGCTAGGTTCAAACCTGCGTTTCAGGCTATACAAATAAAGGTAAAAGACTTTACTAATTACTTACAATTAATTAACAAATTTAAACTTCTTATTAGCAAAATGATGGCAAGCAATTGCCGACCGCCATGGCGGCACATCCATTAAAAAAAAATTAGATAAATAAAAATAAGATAAAATATTTAAAAGTAGGTTCTCTGGAGCTTCCTTTTACTGCAGTGTAAAGAATTTATTTTCAGGGGGACATGATGGTGGGTCCATGGGTAAAATAAATTACCCGTAGACCCACTGGGGAACAATGCTTAGAACGGTAGGACAACGGGTAAAAAAAATACCCTGGACCCACCAGGGGGACATGTTGGTGGGTCCCCGGGTAAAAAGGGGCTGCGATAATTTTTTGTTACGTAAGTATACTACGATATTCGTTTACCATAATTACATGGTGTCTATAGAATATGTAATTTAGCATAAATATTATTACCTACTTAACCTACAATTATCTACATATAAAACCCGGTGCCCATGATCTGGTAAGGTTTTAAACAATATGGCAGATTATATTTAGAGACTTAATAATTAATTGAATAATTGTCACCAAAACCCACTGCAAGGTCTTAATTAAGCTTTCACGTACCTACATGAAAGTAGGCTTTTTAGCCTTGGTTGTCACACCAGATTGGCCTATCGCCCTAGTACTACCCAAATGGTTGTGTAGTACGTACGTAGTGACGTCACAAAACCTCTCCAATAGTATTTTATTTTTAAAACTTTTGTAAAAAAAATACACTCAAACTCCAATTTTGGGTCAAATCCAGATTTTACGGTAGACAATCCTTCATCAACGTTTACTATTTAGTTTTAAGTCCTTAGGAATCACATTCCTGTTAATGTACAATCTTATCGAAGCGCGTAATAATTATCGGTAACTGTTAAAGAACAACCTAATACGTAAACATACAGGGCAACTCGAGGCACAAGTTTCTTATCCCGACATTAGTAGATTAGCGCGCATCCCAAACTTTGGGTCTGATTAAAACCACCAACGACCGTGACGTGAATTATAAACGAGGCTTATTGAGCCATTTATTAGGGTTCAGTGTCTTAAAAGATAGAAAAAAAAACGTTTTCTGGGTCTAAATCTAGAATAGAACTCTGTAATAGTAGACTGAAAAATCGTCTAATGTTGTGGCGTCCTACACTATGCTTGCCTGATTGCAATTATTTTTCCAACATAAATCTGCTCCAATGATTGTCATGTCTAGCCTGCTCGTTTCACTGTTAAACCTTAGGAGGATTGCTGGCGGTGACTGGATGAGGAAAGCATGGGATGCGATTTCTGGGGCACCATAAAGAAGCACTGGACCTACGTTCATCAGTGAACGCACACAGGCTATAGAGTGTTACTTGACATAGTATAATGATTATCTTATTGAACAGAAGTTACATTCAATTGATCGGAAGATAAATCAATCCTATTACAATTAAAAGTTAGAATTATTCATTTGGCGTCTATGGAATGGCGGCAATTGCTAACCAACTGACAATCAGTCTGCTCGTCTGCCACCTATCACATTTAAAAAATGAAATTTAAAAAAGCATTTCAGTTACAAAATAAACATTTTTATTTTTAATTTAACCGTGGAAGAGTCACGCTTCGGCATGAATGGGCCGGCTCGACCGGAGTGAAGCAGCACTGTGCTGTTTCGCTGCGTGAGTGAGGGTACCGGAGGTCCTATGGGGGAAAGAGGAGTTTAAAGGTTGGCAGCTTGTGACTACACTGGTGTTGCGGGTGTCCGTGGGCGGCGGAAATCGCTTTACCGTCTGGTGATCCGTCTGCTGGTCTGCCACCTATGTCATAAAAAAATACAAGATTAGTTAATACGTTTACAAGTTTCGTGATTTTTTTTTCATTTATTTTGGCACAAACAGTCATTACATATAAAATGTTGACATACAGAAAGAAAAAACAGTGCCGAAACTTAACATTATAAAAAATAACGTTACTTAACTTGAGCTTGTTTTCAGAATACGAGTATTAAGTACATAATGGTAATGGTAAAACATTATTTATTTATTAGGGCATAGGATGTGCAGGTACGTAACTCTCAGCACGCGAGCCCAGATCGCTCTTGCCCTGTTCTGTGTATATAATAATACACAAAACTATGACGCGAATAGATTAATATCCGGGATTCCGAGCGATTAATCAGAAACATTATGCCGTTAATTTATTATGAAAGGCAAAAACAAGATCTAAGGGGCGTTTTAGTTTTTGTAGTAGCCTGTATATTCTTTATATTTTTGCCTCATTTTCTGTCGGGAATAATGGACAATACGACAAAAAATCATTTTCCGAAATGAAAAATACTATTTCTAGACTAGACTCATAAAAATTTAAGAAAAATAATTTCAGAATTTTTAAATAGATATTTATGCAAAAAAAATATAATGTAAAAATAAATTAAATGTTTTGCTTACGTTGATTTAAAAAAAGTAAAATCTCTGATCTCTGATCTGAATGACAAGACAAAATATTGACTGTGACAATAAGTAACTTATAGTCACCTAAACTTTTTTTATTGGAGCACCGACGTCACAGTACATTGAGCCCTGTGATTGAGCCTCAGGAGTCCTACGTCACTCCTGGCATTATTAATTAATAATTTTTAAAAATAATATTTTCATAAAAAACACACATTTAACGACAGCTAAAAATTTGGGTCATCTTCTTTCTCTTCCTTTATTCGAAAAGCTTATGAAAATGCTAATATATATTTTTTGTCGTATTGTCCATTGCTGGTTCTAAAATAAGCTCAACATCTGTTTCAAATGCCTGAAGGAACCAGACATCAAATCGTAGATATCTGAAATCTGAGGGCCTATTCTCGTATACTCAACATTGATGTCGAGTTAGTGATTTATATGGACGAATGTATGAAATCTCTGACTTCGACTTCGATCGAGAGTACGAGAACTGCCCCTAAGTTCTTTTATATTGCAAATCATGTGTATGTAACTAATAGTAGAGATAAAATAAAATATAATAACTTCCTCCGGGTCAGGATCGAACCATGGATTCTTAGCTTTTGCTCCGAGGTTGAACTTATTACGCCAAGCGTGCCGCTACAGTTTAGTGTGAAATTACGTATCGGTTTTGTCAGGCCGTGTCGAGTTGTGTAGGCATGATTCTCCTTTTCGAACGCTCAGCTGAGTCACAGCTGATTTAAGTGTAGAATACACTTGCCACTTTCAAACACAGTCACTGTTTATAATTTATCTTCCCAAATATCTTTTTACTTTCGGATTTGTTTTAAGAATAGTTTTCACTGTTGGATGAATTCCAGAGTTGTCTTTAAAATGATGTAAGATTTATTGCACAAATGTAACTTTTTCCACTAAAAACTAATATAATTATACGGAGCTACTCTAAAACACAGCCGTTCGCTTGGTGCTCACTAGCGCCTATATTCTTTATATTTTTGCCTCATTTTCTGTCGGGAATAATGGACAATACGATGCGTATGTAACTAATAGTAGAGATTTAAAATCTCCTAGCCCTAAAAGTTATTCCGAGACAGGCAGATATCTGGTAGACTACTTCCTACACATGTCGTGTTACTTTTTTCTCGGTAAATATTATTCATTTCTCTTCACAGTTTTCACCTTGATGTGTCACGTATGTCGCTCAGAATGAAAATGCCAAGCAAACTATGAAACCCGTTTTGCCTAAACGTTCAAATTCCTCGTGTGTTCGCATTTCTCCAATTCAAGAAATATCGGGAATTTTCCCGAGCTTCCGTCGCAGAAAATTTCATTTTGTCAACACCAAAACCTGCAATTTTTCGGTCGGAATACTGATATTGCTTTTCAGTCAAACACTATCAAAGGGAAGTCTATTTTTCTCTTAATTAAGTAAATATGGGTAAAGGATAATTCCATTATCCGATAAAATATTATGCTGAAATTTGGTACCTCAAAACTGCCTCTTTGTCTTTATTCTATCAAGCAATGTTAGGTACCATCAAATCTTAGATAGGCCACAGGCTTGTCTGCCCATATAAGCAATAAAAAATAATAAATCCGAACAAATATGTGCTTATCATTTTAGGCTATCAAAATCGTTCATAAATCGACAACCCTGAAACTATATTTTGAAAGAACAACGGATTACTTTTAGGTGACGGGTAGGGCACACTAGCGACGCCAATCGATTTTAATATTAGCTACTAAACCGGATCTATTTTAAACAATTTCGGTTTCTTTTCGGTTTAAACCTTTCGGCAAACACTTATAATACTTATTAAATAACATGCACAAATGTTGGGCCCATTTTTGTACGCGAAATTTATTCACGCCAAAAGTGGCCACTTTTGGCGGTAATTCAAAATTCGAGTGCAAATGCAGACCAAACAGTTAACTATAAGTATTAAATAAATAGTATAGGTGTTTGCCGAGGGCACAGTAGCGACGCCAATCGATTTTAATTTTTAGCTACTAAACCTGATCTACTTTAAACAATTTCGGGGTTACAACCTTTCGGCAAACACCTATACTATTTATTTAATACTTATAGTTAACTGTTTGGTATGTTTTTTCACTACCGCCAAAAGTGGCCGCTTTTGGCGTGAATAAATTTTTCACGTACAAAAACGGGCCCAACTTTAATGCATGGTTATTCAATAAATAGTATAAGTGTTTGCCGAGAGGTTGTAACGCCAAAATTGTTTAAAATAGATCCGGTTTAGTAGCTAAAAGTTAAAATCGATTGGCGTCGTTAGTGTACCCTACCCGTCACCTTAAACAGACCGCACCTTAACCGATACCAAATATGATTACGTCAATATGCTGAGTCCACTTTTACCTACTACGCAACTGGAACCTCATGTCTATTAACCCGAGGTTTATCTTTACTGCGATATCGTTGTCATTTCGAGCGCCAGCTATCAGTTAGCGTAAACCGTCCTAATATCCCGATTGATAAGCCCCTTCGGTCGGGTAACGGACGATTAAACTTGGGTAATAAGGTCCTCAAACTTATGTGCACCGTAACCCCTTAAAAGTTCTTTGAATACTTAGAACCCCTCAACGGAGAAAGCATTTTTTTCTAATATGTAGTAAAAAGGTGATTTTGGTAATATAAACTGGTGTTCGGTCGATGTATGATAATATCTAATATTTAAAATAAGATTAGTTAGTCGATTCTGTATTCATTTTCAACCCTCGGGGTCAAACTGTGCTTAACATTAATGCGTCAGTATGTCTGTAAATCAACATAATACATACATTATAATTTAATAATAATAATAATAAAATGTTTATTGCAAATAACTTATATCTAGTACAAACTTATGATCTTAATCTTATATATTTGACATTATATATCTATCTAAACCGATTTTATTTTTTGTTTGAAAGGTGACGGTACCCCAAGCCGTCGGAGCCCAGACTAACACAAACGAACCCACGCACACAGAATTTAAAAATCGAGTCATACGTGCACGGATTCGAATCTTCGCCTTCCTGTCTGTTTTTATCCCAATGGATAATAAGTGCAGTGACTACTATCGCCCTATCCTAACTCCTATGTCTTATCATTACCAATACTTACTTATTGTTTCAAATAAAGATTATTTATTGTCCTAAAAAAATCAAATACATCACATGCTACTGTTGACCGTGAGAGAGCCAAGGTTCGGCATGAATGGGCCGGCTCGACCGGAGCGATACCACGGCCTCACAGAAAACCGGGGCCAAGCAGCACTGTGCTGTGTTTCGTTACGTGAGTGAGGGTACCGGAGGCCCAATCCGGGAGAAAGGGGGGGCTTACAGGTTGGCAGCTCACTTGCTACCTCACTGGTGTCGCGGGTGTTCATGAGCGGCAGCAATCGCTTACGATCAGGCGATCTGTCTGCTCGTCTGCCATATATGTGATAACATAAAAAAAAACTTGCGCTCGAAGCTAATATTAGTTTTTTGAACAGCGGCTACCTAAGCGAAACAAACAATTATTCCATACATTAGACCTATTTACTACACTTTGAGAAGCACTGGATTAGTCGAAAGCAACCTCCATAGCAGCTTCTTAAACGATCAACATCCTTTCGATAATGTATTTTCAATTTCAGGTAATCTTTCGTGAAGTTAAGAATGAAGTAGCGATAAAATGCAATATGGTGGATTATGTTACCTACCCCTACGCTAGGTAACATAATCTTAGATAGCTTTACAATCAATATTACCTGTATAACAGTATAGTTAATTATTTATACACAGTATAAAGAATACCAGTAGCAAGGCATGGAAACTTTAACGGGCCTCTCCGATGGTCCTGTAAAAGAAATCTTAGGCGCGTCGCCCACACAACCCTACCCTTAGAGCACAGATAACTTCAACCGGGGCTTAGTAGTTTTAAATACCTGATTTTAATTTTCTACCAAACATCCAGTAGAGGTAACAAGTATGCATGTTAATTAATGTTTATTTATTTATTAAGTCAGGAAAAAACAGCATCATTAAAATACAATTAGAAAACGTTTCCAATAAACTTAGACATGAATTAACACGCATTCCTACTTATTAATAGTATAATAGTAGTATATACTTTTTAATAGTAGTATTAATTCATAATAGTAAGTAGTATTAATAGTATATTAATAGTAGTATATACTTTTATTTTAATCAGCCTATATACTGTCCCACTGCAGGGCAAAGGTCTCCATCATAAAAATCAAGTTATCGCTACTATGATGGGATTAGGCTTAATCACCACGCTTGGGATTGATGATCACAAACCCGGGCTATCTCCGAAAAATTCGAAACATACTTTTCGCTCGACCCGGGAATCGAACCCAAGACCCTGAGATCACGGCCCGGAACTTAAACCACTAGACCAACAAGGCGTTGAAATGACAGCTTTGCTTAAAAGTATTTAGACGTAAGTTGAATACATTTTTTGCACGTTTTTAAGGAAGAAATCAAGATTTTAAATTAAGATAGACCAAAACATCTTTTCATAATATCAAAAAACTCAGTGCCCTAAGGTAAATACCACAGTATTAAAATACGTATCCGTAGTTGCTATTTCTCTGAAGAGTTAACGCTAGTAAGGCCGCATCCCATATGTCTTTTGCTGTACAAAATATTCGACTCGCTAAATTGATAGTAAGTAGGCATTCGTTAACGAGGCCAGCTTTACGGTGCTCCTCAAAATGTATTTTACCCTGCTACTTTCTATCTTCATACTGAGGTAATACTTAAAGAAAGTGGGTGATCCCAAACTGCTATGTTTCCAAATCGTAATGTCCAATGAGCGTGCGGCCCCACGAAGACGAGCGAGCGATCGCGAGCCAGTCGAGCAGGATAATCGCTCGCTCCGCTCCGCCACGGACTACCGGAATGGCCGATTAAATCTCATTGATTAATCCCTCGTCAGTTTCAAATCACTGGTCTTCGAGACCGCGATATGCACATCCAGTTGGTTGTGATCGATCAGGAAATTTGATAACGCATTGGCGTGTGATGATATCTTTCAAATAGTTTCTGCTTCGCCGAAAGAATTACCATCGCTATCCAATGCTTACTAGGCATTTATTTTCTAAATAATTATGTGATGGTATCTAGTATTTTATTATATATTTAATATTATCAAATTACACATGGATATGTGAAACGCTAACAATACTCTACTAAAGTTCCTTTCGGATAGTTTCTGAAACCTGTAACCATGATTCAGTTGGTCTTGCTCCCCTGTTAAGGGTTGCAAAGGTCATACGGCAGTCACTTCATTGTGATTACCAGACTCTCCAAATCCTGACTCATGGTCCAACCGTACCCTCGGCGCCAAAGCCATAGATTTGGACGCAGCTGGGATTTACACCCTAAGATGAGGATGAAGCTCTACTCTACTAAAGTAATAATAGTAATAATATAGTTCCACAACAAATCTTTCTACCTTGAAAACTGGGCCTCACTTGGTTTAGGTCCATGAGCCCAGTCTAATCCGAAATATTGAAAAAAAAAATATTTCGTGGAAAAAAATTTTAAACTAAAATAATAATGATTCTCACGACATCTCATAGGTTGACCTGATTCCGTACTAAGTAGCTTAAGCACTTGTGTACAGATATCAGACTACAGAGGAACACAAATATATACTTAAATACATATATTACACCCAGACACTGAACAAACACAAGTGCCTTCATATTTTAAACAAAAGTGCATATTTTAAAATATGACTTGACTTCATTTGATGCCAAAACTTGATAAACTAAAAATGCTAATCATCCTTATTTATTGTGAATCTTGAATGTCATCATCATCATCATCATCATCATCATCATCAGCCCATTTAAGTCCCCACTGCTGGAGCACGGGCCTCCCTCAATCACATGAGGGATAATTGTCATACTCACCACGCCTGGCAGACGGGTTGGCGAGGGTTTTGATATGAATGCAGAGTTTTCCTTCTCTAGGTGCTGATGATTATGCCAGCAGCTTTACCTTAGTCGCCTTTTACGACACCTCGGTAAGAGTGAGGGTGACCACACGGCTCGTTCTACTCTGCCGGGGACCACACGGCTCTTGATGAATGTCATCAAGTAAATTAAACTTTTTGCAAATTTGTTATATTATTTTTTTTAAAACAAATGTACATATTTTTATGTGATAGGTGGCAGACGAGCAGACGCCTGAATTAATAGAATATACAATTACTTTATATTAAATATGTAGATGTACGTACGATAGATGTACGCTGCAGGTTCACATGAATCTGCATCGTATCATGAAAGGATTATACCACCCTAAAACATTTCAGAGTGGTTATGAATTAAGTGCCCTGAAAATATTAAGTGCAGAGTAGTCATGAATTTATTATTGCAGTAGATCATGAACTTTTTCGATGAAAGCAGAAGATCGCAGTACTAGATCTTTATCATTTTCGATGATTGTAGAAAATTACTTGAGAGGAGGTCTTTTGCCTCCAACTTTGGCTTGCACTACAAGTCTTTCCATTGTAATTCTTCTATTGTCTGATATCCGTAACACAAGTGCTGTACGGAATCAGGAATTTATGACTTTATTATTATTATAGATGAGTAGTCTTGACGCGTAATATGTTCATTGAAAGTGAGGATATGGCATTGACAATAGAAGAAACGCACTGTTTTATGAGAATTCTTGGAGAATGGAAAGGTTGGTGCGAAATTGTGTCTAACTTGACCGTAGGAGAGGGGTAAATGGGCCGGCTCGACCGGAGTGATACCACGGCCTCACAGAAAACCGGCGTGAAGTAGCATTGTGCTGTGTTTCGCTGCGTGAGTGAGGGTGCCGGAGGCCCAATCCGGGGGACCATTGACATAAAAAAAAACGTTGTATTTGTAATGTTTGTATTGTATTTACTGAGCTGCCGCCGCATGAAAGATTCAATAGCTTGAGAGAAAGAAAGAAATAAAGAAAATATTTATTATTATAGACATCACAACACAGAACATATAGCAATTGTAAACAGAACACAATATGGTACAAACAGAAAACAAATCATAAAACAATTAAAAATACATAGAAATAAAACAATAGGAAAAAAATTAAAACTATATTGATGTCCAGACAGTGCCAAATGAATATTATGATGTGTTATGACGTCTAGTATAAATGGCCCTCACTCAGCTTATGTCACAGCCCAGACAAAGTCCATGACGCTAGAGAGATACTCTTTATTACACAAAATTATAAAAGGATGTCATATCGCTAATAACGATTTGTTACAGACAACTTTCAGATAGGGAAAAAAAAACAACGAATCAAAAAGGTTAAGGCAGTGCAAATCAGTTCAATGTAGCCCCTTTCAAATCTGTGAACAATATTTTAAGATACTGGCGTGAATCAACACTGTGCTGTGTTTCGCTGCGTGAGTGAGGGAACCGGAGGTCCAATCTAGAGGAAAGGGGGATTTAAAGGTTGGCAGCGCACTTGTAACTGCACTGGTGTCGCGGGTGTCCATGGGCGGCGGCAATCGCTTACCATCAGGTGATCCGTCTGCTCGTCTGCCAACCATAACAAAAAAATTTACAAAAATCTAACATAAATATACTGATAGCTTGACACAATATCGCATGATTACAGCGTCTCGCTTTGAGTTTCTGGTTATGCGACATGCAATTTGCACCGCAGTGCACTCGTTGAAATGCATACAGTACGCAAATGTGAACCAGTGAAAGGTAATAATATTCCAATCTTCGCGAAAGAGATGATTTACAACCACTTATGGCTGAGCCACTTTGAGCACGAAGTGTAGACGGTAGTTGATATCCTCCAAATGTAATGTAATGTGTCCATGTCATGGACTCCTTTTTTCGCGCTCAAGCTATTTTAAGATAGAAAAATAAATAATATTTAGTGTGGTTATACCAAGAATACTTAGGGAAATCGAAACCGGGGACTCAGGTGCATCTACCTCCACGAGTGGCCCTGCTGGTAATCAGTTCTGTCCTGATTCCAACTTCGGTTAGTATTAGGCAGAAACAGTTACCGCGGAGCACGGTTTTTCCGGGCAATGACGGGTAGTAATTCATTCGTGGATTAGCTGATGTTAGCCGAAGGATGCACACCCGACGGACTGGCCCTGGCGTGCGACCGCGCCGAAGCGTACTTCGCTACAGGGCCTACATTGTCGTGCCGAGGGTCTGAGGACCGGCGTCTTCGCGTCGTTCCCTGATGGTGCACTAGGGCCCGTGAAAGCGGGTTAAACAATCGCACAGCGGGGTTGCAGGTGCCATTTTTGTCTTCGGACCTGGGAATGCTGTGTGGGGGGAGCCCCTCCTGTTATTTAACAAATAGTATAAGTGTTTGAGAGGTTGTAACCCCGAAATTTTTTAAAAAAGATCCGGTTTAGTAGCTAAAAAATAAAATCGATTGGAGTCGCTAGTGTGCCCTACCCGTCACCTTAAACTATCAAAACGAAATCTCCATTTTGGCGCGTACGTGTTACTTTTAAATGTAGTTATGGCGACGGGTAGCTGTAACTAGCGACACCAATCGATTTAAATTGTTAGCTACTAAACCGGATCTATTTTAAACAATTTCGGGGTTACAACCTCTCGGCAAACACTTATACTATTCAGCAGGAGTCTCTAAGCAAACATTGATACTACTTATTGAATAATTGTGCACAATTTTTTCATCTGTTTTTGCACTCGAAATTTGAATTAACGCTATAAGATGCCGTTTTTGATGGTAATTCAAATTTCGAGTACAAAAGCAGATCCAAAAGTTAAATATGAGTATTAAATAAATAGTATAAGTGTTTTCAGAGAGCCTGCAGCTTCAAAATTGTTAAAAAGATATTCGGTTTAGTTGCTAACAATTTAAATCAATTGGCGTCGCTAGTGTGCCCGACCCGTCACCTTAACAATGTTTCTCGGTTTAGAGTTTGGCTATTCGGTATTTTAACCAGTAGCTCCACCTCATCTTAGCATGTCTTCGTCCAAAGCCGTTGCTTCGAAGCCCGGGAAACGATCAGTGCATAATCTAGAATTTGAAGAGTCTGATTACAAGTAAGCGGCTGCCGTCTGACCTTCGCAACCCTTTAAATGTCTGAACCAGCGCGCACGCGCAAAAATGTTGGACGCACTGTTTTAATAATGGCAGGTCCCGATTATGGCGCAAATAGTAGTACCTAATACCTGCCTGCCTCATAAGCCAAAGGCCATGGGTTCCATCCTCCCCCGGACAAATATTTATTTATTTTGCATGTCACATTGTGATATAGATCCTATTAAATAATCCAGTACATTACACATACCATACCTTGTAGGGGCAACCCAATAAATTTAGGTACATACATATTAAATTTTATAATAATAATAATTGACATACTACATTTCTTATTAGTTTATTCTAATTATTATTCTTATTATTGGTTTTTCTTAATAATCTTTCATGAAACAGGTGACCTACTTATTCTTTGTTCCTTTCTGTCTTATTGTTAATATCTTGTTGTAATTGTATTCGTGTTAGTGGTCATTAAATGTCTTACTTAGGTACTTACAATATAATATAGTTGATATTTTTATAGCAATCTTTTGCAATTTATTCTTAAGTAAATAACACACTTAAAAATTTCATCTCGTGTTTAGGCTGGACTCGAACTCGCACCTTCCACAATACGGGTGAATGTTCTACCAATTAGAGCACTGGCCGCGTTAATAAGCCGACGAAATTTGTAAGTGCTTGATTCGACATCAGCTGTCGATAGTCTCATCAATATTGTAGGTATATTTACAATATCCAGTGGAAATATTATTACAAACATTTTGCCACCAGTTAAGATGAGACTACTAAATCAATAGTATATAATACTAGCTGACCCGGCAAACGTTGTTTTGCCATATAAATAAAAGGGTTGATCGTAGAAGGGTGAAAATTGAGGATTGTATGTATTTTTGTATGTTGTATCATAAAAAAAGAGAAATTAAAAATTTTGTCTAAAAAATAAAAATAAAAATTTAGGGGTGGACTACCCCTAACATTTAGGGGGATGAAAAATAGATGTTGGCCGATTCTCATAGATACCGGATAAGCACAAAAAATTTCATCAAAATCGGTCAAGCCGTTTCGGAGGAGTATGGCAACGAAAACTGTGACACGAGAATTTTATATATTAGATAATATAATAAAACTGAATAACATGAACGAACAGAGATCAGAGATACATAAATTATTATGAGTGTGAGAGCACTCATCTTTGTTCAGTATTTGGGTGTAATATATGTACCAATGTATTGAAATATAACATTTGTAATTCCTATGTTGTTTGATATCCGTAACGCTACATAGTAGGGAATCAAGATAATATGAGAGATGCTGAAACAAAAAAAGGCTTGTACTTTTCGAATGATACTTCTGTGTCTAACAATTTTTGTACTGTGATTTTGGGTATTTACGTAGCCGAAACTTAAGTTAACTCGAGTACATCCTATAGATTATATGTACATCACCAATTTATGGAGATCCGGCGACTAGCGGTGCCAAACTGTTCGTACAGGAGTTGGACGCCAGCTGTTATTAAAATCTAATCGCTCATAGCTATTGCAGGCCTCGACAAGACTGTGTTTACATTTGGTTTGGGTATTTACCGATATGCCAAAAATATGTGGCACCTATCTGATAACCTTTGCTCTATAAAGTTTATTGGATGGTTGACTGTAAATACGAATGACTGTAAATACTAAAAAAATCTACTTGTTTTTTTTATTTTATTTATTTTGTTATTTTATCTGTATAGGTGCTACTGGTGTTGCCTACGGCGAACACATAATAACTCTGCCAATGTCGAGTGATTGTAGAGACACGTTAATTTTATGGTTATTGACCGATTGGCGAGTTTAAATCCTTTTGATATCTATTATAATCGAGTTTTGCACAAAGCACCATCTAAAACCAAGACATAACAAAACATACACAAAGACGTCATTCGGAAGACCAACATCTGTTGGTACGGTACGGGTGTATTAATTATTATTGTTATACGGTAGCGATTACAACGATTGTCTTGAAGCTAATAACAGGTCTTCACTGATAAAAATAAAATAGGTAACAGCAAATAGGTCATGTAGGCAGCAGTAGGTTCAGCAATGACTGCAACTTTAAATGATGAATAATTAATATTAATAATAATTAATTATTAATACTTTTCAACAACTCAGTAAATGATCGAATTTCGACACCAAATGTGGCCGACTCAAATCCACGACCCTTAGCAAACCAGGCAAAATGCTCTGAAGCATACAGCTGCCGAAGACGCTATAAGCCAACGAATTTTTAAGTCCTTACTTTTGTCGCGAGCTATGCGATAGTCGTAGGTATCGTTTGCCCCATAGAATTAGAATGCCACCCTTCTTATTCTACGGTTTACCCAATCGTGATCTGTTGGAAAAAACTGAAACTTAAATTATTTCTCGACTACATATACCAAGTACATATACGTACAAGGTTAAGTAAAGTATTAGGTACTTTAAAGTAGCAGCCCACTGTAAGTACTATCCCACTGCTGGGCAAAGGCCTCCATCATAGAAATTAAGTTATCGCTACTATGACG
Organism: Marasmia exigua; assembly: GCA_019059595.1. Taxonomy (NCBI): domain Eukaryota; kingdom Metazoa; phylum Arthropoda; class Insecta; order Lepidoptera; family Crambidae; genus Marasmia; species Marasmia exigua. The sequence continues at coordinate 9,514,848 of CM032463.1, forward strand.
ACCCGTTTGGAACAGTGGTAGTGAACGCTGCCTTTGGTCCAAGGCTTGCGGTTCGATCCCTGCACAGTACAAACATTTGTGTGCGTGAACATGTCTGTTTTTATTGGTCTGGGTGTTCCCTATGTATTTTAAGTAAGTATGTATTTACAAAAGAAAAGTATTATACGTATATATTTGTAATTCCACTGTTGATTCTGATATCCGTAACACAGGTGCTTGAGCTACCTATCTCGGAGTCAGATTAGTGTATGTGATGTTGTGACAGAATTATTTATTTATATTTATTTTATTATGATGGGATTAGGCTTACTCATCACGCTTGATTGATCACAAACTCGAGCTATGTTCGAAAAATTCGAAACATACCCAGGACCCCGAGATCACGGCCTGGTACTAAAACAATTAGGTTAGAATAGGTAGAATCATAAATATTGCATCTCAACTGTTTTTCAAATTTTGTATTTTTTTCAAATTCCCTACATTTAAAATAACTAAGCTTCGTCACCAAACCAATGACAAATTGGTGACGGAACTAAATCGTAATTTCAAAATCCTCACCAACGAGTACGTAAAGTCACTTACTTGATTACAAGATAACTTAAAAAGCCAAGCAAGTCTGTAGGCCTACCAACATTTATTATTTTCATATACGGCCTTCAATATATTTGTTCTTTATTAAATTTGCTGCTTCCAAGACTATGTCAGATTTCCCAGGCGACCACCTGAACTTCATTACTCAGTGAGAACTGTCGCAGCGGCGAGTCATGTTTGTCTCGGTGGAGATAACTACATAGTTACACAGGGTAGCCCAATTTCAGTGGTCCAAAACTTTTGTTTTAAATTCCTACCAACTAGGCTCATCCGGAACATCCCCAGGTCTGTTACACGATTTTTTGCAGTTTTTGAGAAAAATAATATATATTGTCAGTGAAGTTCTAACACCACGTAAGTGTACGTGAATTTTAATCAACTTTTCAGGAAAGCCAAAAAACTGATCAGAGACTTACGTGCTATTTCCATTAGAATTCTATTGTTGACATCCATTCTGTTATTGTTGATATCCTTTTCAACATTTAAAAGGTTTTTTAATAGCCGCAACTGAATTCTAATTGATAAATCCGTCATGGCATTAAAATGTCATAAACGCCACCAACAAATTAGTAAAAACTTAAAAACTAAATTGTGACTTACGTGGTCATCTCAAAGCGTAGGTCATTTTATGACTTCCGTGCTGATACTTTTTCGTAATTTTAAAGGTTTTTATTGGTCGTATCCCAATTCTGATTGGGCGAAATGACGCGTGTATCGATTATCTAACGAATGGCATCACCGCCAAAAAATTATTTACGTGGTGTTAGAACTTCACTGACGATATGTAGAATTATTTTTAAAGCAGACGAGCAGACCTGATGGTTAGTGATAAGCCAGGGTTAAGGGATATCTCGCCTATGCAAAAACTGAAAATAGGCTACCCTGTATATAGGTACTTACCTATAGCTATGTGAAGGGATCTTTTGTTTACCCAGAAGACTTTTGACTAAATTACGTTTCCTAATCTCATTGGCTGCTTGGATTGGCGATTTTCTAGGCGATGGTAGATTGTATCTTCCTACGCATTTATATTTTCAGAAAATATTTATCTCAATTAATAGCAATTTGATGAGATGAGGTTTAACAAAGATAACTACAAAAAAGCATCGTATGTCAATGTCCATAATTCATTAGGTGCACACTATACAATTATAGGTCTACAGCTTTCTCCCAAAGGTATTCAAGACTTAGTTTATTTAGTCTTTAACAGTTTATTAGAATTATTTTGTGGCTCGTCTGCCACCTATGACATAAAAGTAGCTTTTGTTTACTCGATATTCCTAAAATATTGAAACTGCGAGCAATCAATGAACCAAGTATACACCGCATCATAACTACGAAAGCTAGACACCTACCTACCTGGCATTCCTAGTCTCAGTGTTCCTACACTAGACAGTACTAGATTGCATTAATTTCTTGAGTGCGTCGTATTTGCAGTGTAAGCGCCCTTAGTGCATAAAATCTAACACTTCACGCTAGCACTTCACGCCGAGGCGGCTCGGCGGAACGGGTTGTCTTTCTCAATTAAATTGTGTTGTCCATAGTCCAATTTAATTGTAACATTGTATATGCTTTTTATATACAATAATAGATCGTCCGGTCTAGTAGCACTCTTCATTTATTTTAATAATGTATTGTCTCTAGTTAATCGTCATTTTTAATTTTTTTCTATGTCAAAAACTAGCTACAGACCGACCAAGATCAGAAGGCACTTCAGTTACATGGACAATGTCAAAACAGCATTAGTTCTGACTTTTGCCACGTGCCAAATAAACGTGATCGGACTATAGTTTTGTAAAAAAAACAAACCAATGAAGTACAAAACTCACTTCTAATCAGCTAAGTATTTTTCTAAGAAAGACTAATGTTCTTGCATCAATATGTAGAAACTATATATATTCAGTTATTCTGCTAAAATTATAAAATAAATCTAAAAGTCGTGTCAGCCTTAAACTGAATCTGCACTTAGATATCCTGTAAAGATTATATTATCATCATCAGCCTATCGCAGTCCACTGCTGGACGTAGGACTCTCCAATTATTCGCCACTGTGACCTATCCATGGCTTCTCGCATCCATCTCTTGCCAGCCATCCTGCGCAGATCGTCCCCCCACCTAGCTAGAGGGCGCCCTACATTACGTTTGCCAAGACGCGGTCTCCACTCTAGAACTCGTTTACCCCATCGGTTGTCGGTTCTGCGGCTAATATGCCCTGCCACTTAAGCTTGCTAATCCGGTGAGCAATGTCGATGACTTTGGTTCTCTGCCGGATCACCTAATTTCGGATTCGATCTCGGATTAATGTTTTTTAGTGTAAGATTTGTTAGCTGTCCTGTCCTATAAATAAATAAAAAGTTAGGTATGTATCTTATATGGTGTTATTAAAACTAGTATCTCCATAGGAACTCACATTTGAAATGGAAATTATGCATATGTCCCGCATGCGCTGCGGGGACGGGCGCACCCTCTGCCGCGGTAACAAGGAAACATCAGTGAAGCAATTATAGAGCAAATACGTGTACACGTACCTACTCATCATTTGCATGCGTAGTGCGGTAGACATTATTTACACACGCCCACTTACTATTAAGTACTAGACATATGATTATTTAGTACTATTAAGTAGGCACATTATGTAATAAATAATTAAATGGTACAATCGATTCACACCGATCCCACCTAGAATACATAGTACATTGTATCTGCCTAAATTGTACATTGTATTTCTGTATACTTAGCTGTTAAGTTTTGTATGTTGTGCAATAAAAAGTATCTATCAATCTGGAATCATTGACCTAGGCATTCGCTGACATGTGAGTGAATCGACCGGCCTTACCAGCCATTTCATTGATACAGGGCTAATTCATATAAGCTTTGGCAAAAATTGTGAAATTTTATACACAATGTCTCTTAATCTCATTCGGATCTCGTTTTTCGGGGAAAACCCTGTAAATGAAGCGCTATGAGAGTAAGTCAGAAATAATAAAAGTAAAAAAATATCTTTCCCCTCCTAGACAAGGGTTGTATTGCGTTCTGTCGAATCCGGAACAGAACAAAGGACTATCGAGAACATCAATATAATATAACAATATACGCATTACGCGTATTCTGCCTGCAATCTGTGGATTAACTATTCGCAGCAGGCCATCAACGCTTTCCGAATCCTAATAATAATTCGTTCAGGGTGCTGGTGGGGCTCCCGCGCTACTGTAGTGCATCTGCGATGTTCGCACACGCGCACACTGACGGCTTCCACACCGTGGTGCGGCGCCGTATCGCCTCGCTGATCACCATCCTGAGCGTGCTCAACCAGAAGCCGGACAGCCCTGCGCTGCGGCACTGGGTCCAAGTTTTTTTTATGTGATAGGTGGCAGACGAGCAGACGGATCACCTGATGGTAAGCAATTGCCGCCGTCCATGGACAACCGCGACACCAGTGGAGTCAAAAGTGCGCTGCCAACCTCACTTACACAGCGAAACACAGCACCGTGCTGCTTCACGTCTAGTTTTCTGTGAGCACGTGGTATCACTCCGGTCGAGCCGGCCCATTCATGCCGAAGCGTGGCTCTCCCACGGTGGATCCAAGTTGTGCGCTTGTCCGGGATCACAGCGCGAGGCAGATACCTAAATTAATTAGTTCTACTAACATAGTTGTAAAGTATTTTTGTATACTATATAATTATATGGGCAAAGCCTAAAATTTTTTTTTTTAGGTTTGACGACCGCCAAAATATGACTGGGTTGTCAAAATCATGTACCTAACTTAAACAATAGAAATGTTTATTTAGAAGTGACCGTTCTAACGCAGGTTCGAACCTCTGACACTAGCACTTAGCTACCACACTAATAGAAGCCAAATATTTTGCAGGAATCTCATACAAAGATTCCCCACTGCTTCCTACACCATTTCGGTAGTGTTCTGCAGTTTTCGTATAAAGCGAACATGAAGCCGGTTCACCAATTGGAATTACATTTCCAAATTCAAGAGTCTAGTTGGCGCGAAGCGTCAGCTGTGGTTTTGGCTTCTGTGGAACAATTGTTTTATCCCTACCAAAGTTAAGCCTATTTTTGGCGAGAAGGTGCCAGCTACATTTCCTGGCTTTTCGTTAGGGTCAGTTTCAAATCCTCTTTAAAAATAACTGTTACGTCCGGTAGCATCTAATATATATACACAGGGTGTTTCATGTAGGGTGTCAAGCCCCATGTATGTTCTTGGATTTTTTGTAGTTCAGAAGTTGTCAATATTTTTCGATTAATACTTATTAATCTGATTATTTTTTGCATAAAAGGTACTGTAATAATAAAGATTAACTTTCAAAAAAGATAAGTTGAAAAAGTCTTTCCGTTTTTTTTAGAAAGGTTCTGTTGAGGTAAAGAATTCTCCAAAATTCGAAAAGATGTTGACAACTCCTCAACTATGAAGAAATCGTAGAACTTACCGTAAGTTGTTTCGGGTACCCCAAAGGGTGTTCTATCCATGGGCGTCCGCTTAACACCCTACAAGAAACACCCTGTTTAAGTCCTAAGCGCGCTTTGATACTCTGACACCCTGGATCTTACATAGAAGGGACAAAAAATAAAGTAGTTTTGTAACAAAGATTCCCCACTGCTCCTAACTTCATTTACCTTTCACTTTGCAGTTTTCTCATAAAGGCCCGGGTCGTGGGGCCGGTCTACCAATTGGAATCACATTTCCAAATTCAGGAGTTGCTTGGCGTCAGCTGTGATTTTCGCTCCGGTGGAACAATTGTTCTATTCCGACTCACCTAAGATTAGGTTCATTAGTGCGTTCGAGGTCTCAGCCGTGGTTTACTTTTTTTTATTATTATTATTATTTATTTAGCAGATTTTACACACATAGAACTGTTTGACAAATGAGATGTGTATATTGCACATCTCATTTGCCAAAATAGTTTTTACTATTAAGTTTACATAGGTATACGATTGAATACTTAATAAGTAGGTATGTTCATCATACTAATTCGAATCAGTAGACATATGTTTCGCTAAAATAATTACAAAATTTATGGTACATATTTTACCAATTAGTCGCTCCCAATAGGTTTTTAAACTTAGCTGGTTCAAGACCAAAAACATTTACATGTGTGGCTATACCTACTATTGTAGGAATTTAGAGCTTTAGAAATAAAAATTAAATTGAAAATTTAAAAAACCCCCGATACAACTAAAGCTCTTTCATTTGATACCTATATTGAGGCAGTTGGGACAGCAAAAGTACTGCGACCTCGCACGTTGTGTCTCGGACAATAAATGTTCGGACATTACATTTTTAAAGATATTTTACCAAGCAGGTAAGGAGAATCGACGCAGCTATTTATCATTTTATATAGAAAAAAATTATCGGAATGCTCTCGGCGTGACTCAAGGGACGGAATATTTACTGCGCTGAAATTTTCAAACTTATAATTCATTCTTTTAATGAATTTTAACTGAATTTTCTCTATAGAGTTAATGTAAATTGAATATTGCGGATTCCAGACGGTTGACGTATATTCTAGGTAGAGATCTGACTAGGCTGTTATATAAAAGTATTAAAGTATTGAGATCGTTAAAATCGACACCTTGCCTAAAAATAAACCCTACGATGGTTTATTTTTAGATGGATGGTGACCCTTGGTTACGATTTTATTGACGTGCTTTAGGGACCAACATTTAGGAGGCGTTTTAGAGCATTCTATACCTTTTTCCTACTAGTGTTTTATCCAATTTCTACACAGGATATACGCTTGGTTCATGATGCAGAATTTGACAAGTCTGGTAATTTCATTGGAACAACTGGATCAATGTTCAGAATCACTATCTCAGAAAAGGAATTTTCAAATATGAGAAACTATCAAAATATCACGATTTTTTCCTTCTAAACCGTCGAGCTAGAGTGCAAGTGATAAAAGTACGCACAGAAGTAAGCCCTGGGATCCTAGGTTGGGGGTAATTTACCCCCGTAGAGGGGTTAAACCATATGAAAAGTAACCTAGGTAGGGAGTAAAATAGAGCTTAGTGCAATTTTACAGGAGCAACAAGGAACTTAGTTTTTAGGATCGTAAAAAAATACAAAAAAGTTAATGAACACAAAGACAGTAAAATCAGTTTTACTCATAGGTCAAAGGGGTAACAATATTGAAAATGATAGGGACCAGTGCTATAAGCCATTCCAAACATCTGCACCTGTGGATATTGATTATCCTGCAAGTGTTTTGCTGTCCATGACGCTTTTAGCAGCTTACCTGTCAAATGTCTGTTGTCTGACTTTTTGTAAAGATGGGTTTTTGTATATAGGTATGTATGTTAGAAACTATCTATAAAATTTAGACAATCAACTATTAAAGGGACTTTATCAACCCATTGAGAGATCGAAAGTTAATAAAGCTCTATACATTGCCCGTATTTTACGTCATGGATTCAAGCAAAGTCGCAATCGCAATAAACTAATGGCATGCCATCATGATACTCAACTGACCAAGGAAATATTTCCTTACAAACCTAGATATAGTTCTTTTATGGTTTTTTTTTTATGACTTAGGTGGCTGACGAGCAGACGGATCACCTAATGGTGACCAGTAACACCAGTGGAGTCACAAGTGCGCTGCCAACCTTTGAACTCCCCTTTTCCTCCAGCATTGGGCCTCAGGTACCCTCACTCAAGCATGCGAAACACAGCACAGAGCTGCTTCACGCCGGTTTTCTGTGAGGTCACTTCATTCATGCCGAAGCGTGGCTCTCCCACGGTCCCACGGTCTCCCATGATATTCATAATTATATTTCTGTGACTTAATAGTTGCATTTTAGAAGTTACTAAAATTGTGAATGTAATGGATGTGAATAGAGGCACAGAAAATCGAACAATTTAAATAATTTAATTATATATAAATTAATTTAAATATATATTTTGCACAATTTATTGTTAGTCTTTTTTAGATTGCTAAGTCAGTTTGCGTTGTTTTGTTGTATTTTTTTTTATCAATCAGTTTTAAATCAATATCTCGACCCAGATGCAAATCACTTTGTGTTCGTCTAAATACTGACAGAGTCGAGCAGGAACCAAATGCTGGTGTAGGCTTAAAAGGTCGTTTGAGGCTTATAAGCCGGTCTACATTAAACGAATGCTTGCTTGGCTCGTGCTCGGCTCGTGCTCGGCTCTCCACCTCAACTACTGTTTTTCTGTATATTAAATACGCAATTAAATCAAATGTATCTCTCAGCCTAGCGTGTGATTCCCGGTTGCATCCAAAACTGGAGCTCTGGAACTCGGGATACTATTAGACCATAATTCAAGATTTGGGGAATCTAGTAATTACAATAATAATAATAATATCGTATTGTTCGTAAGTTCCTGCAGGACGATGCAAATCAAATGAACCCAATAACAAAAGCTGCGGCTCACTTGGTCTAGGTCCGTGAGTCCAGTATGAACACCAAAATGTTTTTAACAATCATTTTGAGATAAAAAAAAAATACAAAAAAATAATAATAATTCTCACAACATCTCATACGTTGATCTGATTCCATACTAAGTAGTAGTACTTGTGTTACAGATATCAGACAACAGAGGAACACAAATATATACTTAAATACATATATTACACCCAGACACTGAACAAACACAAGTGTTCATCGCACGAATGTTTGTCCAGGGTGGTGATCGAACCCACGACCTTTGGCGCAAGAGGCAGGGTCACTACCAATCCAGTCAGTCGCAATGAAGCGACTGCCGTATGACCTTCGCAACCCTTTAACAGGGGAACCAGACCAACTGAATCATGGACTGGAACTGAGTCATGCTATTACACTGTAAAGGAATATTTAACTGACAAAATATAATAGATATACTTATAATATACCTGCTAACTTTGTTCCATCCTTTTATTGCAATATACACCATTATATTTTGAATACATATTTTCTCACCTCATCATCATCGTCAGCCCATTAAGTCCCCACTGCTGGGGCACGGGCCTCCCTCAATCACATGAGGGGTAATTGCCATACTCACCACGCTTGGCAGACGGGTTGGCGAGGGTTTTGATATAAATGCAGAGTTTTCCTTCTCTGGGTGCTGATGGTCATGCCAGCAGCTTTACCTTAGTCGCCTTTTACGACACCTCGGTAAGAGTGAGGGTGACCTATTCTACTCTGCCGGGGACCACAAGGCATCTTTAATTTTCTCACCTCAATAAATATATATTATTAAATGGGAATAAGAATAAAATTCATACATGCTCATATTTAAAAACTAACTTACATATAATTTTAATTAAATATCACAATACCATACTAGCCGGGTTATATCATAATATTTTTAGATAAAATTCTGTTCCCTCTCATATTGCAGTGCCCTCACTGGGTCTATAGTGTTTGCTTTGTTATACTTCACCATCTGTCATGTACACTATGGAAGCAATAAAGAATTGAGTATTGGTTACACGTTTCAGAAACTATCCAAAACGTGCAGGTTTCCTCACGGTGTTTTCCCTTGCCGCTGAGCTAATGGTAGAAATACGCACATAGATTTGAAAAATCTAGATATGCATGCTCGGATTCGAAACACGACCCCGCGCATGGAAGGTGCGTTCTAATCCACTGAGCTGTCATCGCTCGAAATTTGTTCAACTATAAAGAATAATAAAGGTCTTTGGTGCATAAGTAACAGAATAAAGATATTCATCATAGTGGCGTTGATTTTAATCATGACGGGAACCTTCATTCCATTGTAGGCCGTAATAGGCCGTTAGTCAAAGGTTAATTGCGGTATTCTATGTCCCAAACAGATCAAGAATTTACTGGGAATGAGCGGATGAAAGGATCTTGTAATGAGGTACTTAACTGATGTCCATAGCTGCCCAGTTATCTGATAATGATCGGATATCTTTAATTAGAAGTCGAACGTGAAGCGTTTTCTGTAGCAAATTATTTAACTTATTAATCATCATCATCATCAGCAACCCACACTCGTCCACTGCTGGACCAAGGTCTCCCCTAAAGTGCGCCACTATTCCCGATTATCGGCCACCCTCATCCAGCCCACACCAGCTAGCCTTCGAACGTCATCATCCCATCTTGTCGCTGGGCGTCCAACACTATGCTTACTGAGTCGCGGTCTCCACTCAAGGACTTTACGGCTCCAACGGCTGTCAGTTCTGCGGCTAATGTGACCAGCTCACTGCCTTTTCTGTTTGCTAACTCGGTGGGCATTGTCGGTGACTTCTGGTTCTCTGTCGGATTACATCATGTCTGATGCGGTCCTTCAGAGATACTCCGAGCATAGCCCTTTCCATAGCCCTTTGAGCGACTTTGAACTGGTGGACTAGTCTAACCGTGAATATCCACGTCTCGGCACCGTAAGTCATGACCGGGAGGACGCACTGGTCGAAGACTTTCGACTTGAGACTTTGAGGGATGGGTGACGAGAAGACTAGGATTAATATTCATCCCCCTAATGAATGTTAATCCTATCATACCTAAACTGTAAAAGTTTAGTAGTTGTTTTAACGAAGCCATATTTATAGGCAAGATGAATGAATAAAATCCTTTTGACCAGTTAGATAAAAAATAAGCGAAAAAATATCCATATATATGCTGTTTCATACAAAATGGAACGGCTCCTCGTCAATAACGTATGGAACAGCAGATTAACTGATCTAATCATTTAAAAAGACTTTATCCATTATACTTATAAAGAGGCTACCCTGAATTGAATTAGCGATAAAAACGCTAGACAAAAGTTAATCGGTACAAAGTTTGCAGGAAGCCGAAGACAAAGTTTTTGATAAAATAACTATTGCAATCAAGTTCTTTCTCTTGTTAAATAAATAAACCATAAATTATATTAAGATCCCTCAGTAAACCTTGGCCTACCTAGAGTTTTATCCTTGATAAACAACAAACAGAATGCTAATCACGACGACTCCAAGTAAACATTAGCCTAAATACTGATCCCTAGTTTGACACGTCTCCAAATCGAGAAACATTTCGATTACGACATCAAACCATTATGCCGAGTGCCGACTAAATGACTAGCAACCGCCCGCAGCTTTGCTGGAACCAAATTCGGTGTAAGTAATACAACAATCAACAAATCAGTGCGTCCTACCCGTCATGACATACGGAGCCGAAACGTGGACACTTACGGTACGGCTGGTCCACAAGTTAAAGGTCGCTCAGCGGGCTATGGAACGAGCAATGCTCGGCGTCTCTCTCCGAGATCGAATCCGAAATGAGGTGATCCGGCAGAGAACCTAAGTCATCGACATTGCTCACCGAATTAGCAAGCTTAACTGGCAGTGGGCTGGCCATATTAGCCGCAGAACCGACAACCGATGGAGTAAACGAGTTCTAGAGTGGAGACCGCGTCTTGGCAAACGTAATGTAGGGCGCCCTCTGGCTAGTTGGGGGGGTGATCTGCGCAGGATGGCTGACAAGAGCTGGATGCGAGAAGCCATGGATAGATCACAGTGGCGAACAATTGGAGAGGCCTACGTCCAGCAGTAGACTGCGATAGGCTGATGATGATGATGACTACAACAATTGAAATGAATTTATTGAAAAGAATAGGTACATAGCTATAGGTATTCCATATACATAGTGGACCCCTGGCTACGGAGCGACAGCTTAGGACGCAACCGGGACAAAGCGCCAAGGTGATGATACTCGTACAGACGTACTTTTTCACTATACATGTACAAAGATTATTTACATGTACAGAGCCACCGATCAGGTTGCTACAAGTTGTCTTACCTCAGCTGACATATATTCATTATTTTACACGGTTGAAAAACGTATGGAACAGCAGATTAACTGATCTAATCAGGTTAATTGTGTTCATTGATCAGGTTGTCTTACCTCAGCTGACATATATTCATTATTTTACACGGTTGTCGAAGGCAATCCTTTTTTGGTTGAAATTTATTTTTTATCTTTATCTTTGGTTATTTCTGAACAATTAAATTAGGCATACGCCGTTCTCGGTGGTGGGTATTTGTCGAACCACAGTATAATGATTTCCCATAGCAAGAAAAATGTAGTCATTCAATCAAAATCAAATGAGCAATCCGGTGCTCATTGAATGACTACATCACCGGTACTTAGACGGAAATTTCAGGTGACCAAAAGTAGGCACAGTGAATACGGGCGTCTGTGCAGAGACATCCCTCTTGAGTAATATTCAGCAGATTCGGCTACGGCGGCTGATCTCAACGATCAACCACGTACGCAAGATATTTTATAGGGTTCAAGTGTGTGCGCGTGCTCAAGTGTGTGCGCAAACACAAGTGTACTTTATATTCCCTTACCTTCGTATTTGGGTGAGACACCATAGTTATATGACTGAATACAATACCGCCAACTTCCACACTTCAGGCTGACTCTGAGAATTACTTAAAAAAATGATTTTTAAATTTTCGCGTTGCATTATAACTATAATTAATCAAGACGGGAATTAACACGATATTGAGTACACAATGTTGTATCACATAATAAATATCGTGTTAATTCCCGTCTACATTAATTATAATTACTTAAAAAAGTTTCTCAAATCTTTCTTCTTCCGAAAACCTCAGTAAGTACTTGGCCCAAAAGAACTCCGAGAGTAACCGTCGCTTTAAAGTGCGATCCACAAGCCTCTTCGCCATCAAGGCAGTCATTCCCTCTGACTATGAGTAAGATGAAAGCTTTAATGGCCGACCTGTTCCCAACTTTTACCGTCTTTGTATACTGGTTTTTGTGAGGCTGTGGTATCACTCCGGTCGAGCCGGGAAAGCATGACTCTTGATGACCCCGGTTAGCCTTAAGACAACGCGTTGATCTTAGAATGCATAAGTTAAAATACTGTATTAAACGTAGCTGGACGGACAACTAAGTTGGCCCAATGGGTCTCATTGTTGTCAGAAGCCATTAACAAGCGTCAAATTCCTAACATCGGGCACTCGGCGAAGTTGGTGACAACTCGTAGCTTAAATGCCCGTCAAATAGAGATGCATAACAAAACGGTTGAAAAACGTTAAAGTACTTGTACTTTATCTATTTTCAACCCGTTTGTTATTACATATCTATTTGACTCGGTTACAAAATTCGGTTATGTAATAACATAACCGATTGTTGTATTTAAGAATCTGTTAAAGATATTATGAAAGTAAAACTAGCTTAGTGTATTAAAAATGTGTATGATCATGTTGGTTGTCCAAATAAATAAATAAAAGAAACTTCCACAGCATCCTTAAATAAAAAAATAACACTGTTTTAGGTCAATAAAATTAGTCATTAATTAGATGTCAGTAAATATTATATCTATTTATGTAACTATGCTACATTGCATGTACATATATTTTCATAGATCTGCGTAAAGTACTGTAAAATTACTATTTAATTTCCTGTATTTTTTTTTGTTTTCGAGTAACATTATGTTTTTATTGAGTGACATTATGTTTTTATTGAGTGACATTATGTTTTTATTGAGCAATAATCTTTAAACCTAACGTAATATTTACGGCTTTTTTGTTCATAAGCTTGAGTTAATCTCATTTTGATTCAAAAACAAACCAAAATATCTTTATTCAATTTAAGTCCATGCAGAACATTTATGAATGTCAAATATTATGTAATCTACCGCTGATTCGGAATGTCAATTTCTACAGAGAAGAATCTAATTCAAAATAGGGCAACTATTTGTAAAATACGAGTATGATTATATACGTACTAAACGCTAGTTCTAATTTGTTTTTTTTTTATATATGAGAGGTCGCAGGCGAGCAGACGGATCACCTAAATTTAAATTTTAGAACTAGCGTTTCCACGTGTCGTGTCCTTACATTGTAAGTACGGCGTTACGGGGAAAGATAAACGCGAACTTAGTACAAAAAAAATTACTAGGACCTGCGCTCAAAATCGATTTATGTTATGTCACATCTCTAATGCCATCCGCACAATTTCTCGTGGACTTTAGGCTAAGAACTAATCAACCTAAGTGTAATCATTCAGAGTTTAAATGTTTCTAGTTATTATTATTATTCATTATTCAGGCAGGCAGTTCAGGAACTGATAATTGCCTTAAATTAAATATAAGTATTAACTTATATACGTCATCTTATCTAAAGACATAATAGAAACTATTGGTAAGTGATGACTTGACTAGACGACAGCCTGATTATGCAATTTTGTATTTTCAGAATTTCCTTTGTAAATATGCTTATATTGGAAATATACTCTTCTCCTTTTTTCTCACAGGTCCTTACGATGAAAAGAATTAAAATGAAATCTAAATAAAATTCCACAACTATGACTGCAAAACAATACGTAACTGAATAAAGAAATTCCTCAACTCCAGCAGTCGATTAAAATAACAATCCAGCGGTCCCTTTGCCCGAAGTTTTTCAACCTACCTTCATAAAGAAATCAACACGAAGAAATAATATCGTTACGGAATCGTGTTGAATCACCTTTTTGCCCTCATTTCCCCATTCGTGAAGAATAATTGAGCTTTCATATACCAGCACTTTCATCATTTTTCTTTGAGCTGGTAGCACACAAGTGGCAAGAAAACATCCGATTGTTATCATTGATAACGTCATTGCCATCCTGGATGGATGGCACAGTCATTTTTTTTGTCTTTTGTCATGAGTCTCGTGTCTCTCCCTTCTTATGCTCTCCGTGGGGATTCTTGTGTATTTTTTCACATGAATCTTCCGAGGGTACATGAATAATGCGTCTATTTTAAGCTTCCGGAGTATCAGCTTAGATTTTGTGATCATGTGGATTTACTCGCTGAAGGATTCGTGTTTCTTGAGAAATGCACAGTTTCTTCTTCTCGTACGACTGCTCAATGTTTTTTCTTCAACTAGCAATGGAAACCAAAGCTTCTTTGCGAGATATAATATATTACCGCATCATTCATATTGCTAGGACAGTTTGTTTACATACGAATACGGCAGCTTCCTTCGTAAAATTATATTCCATTTTACAAATAGTTAAATATTTTTATTACGGTGGAGTGGTCCAAAAAAATATCGAAATCAAATTGACAAGCTGACCAAATGAAGAACCAACATGTTACATTTACTATCACCACTTTCGTTGCTTCGAGCATGTAGCAACACTTGATTGACAAGCAAACACTGTGGCAACACCAAGCGCCCAAATATAAAATTTACAGATTAGTTGTCTGTACATTTTATGTTCATTTGACGCATTTTATATTTAATTCAATCTTCGATTTGTATTTCGATACGTTAACCGCTGCCTTCGCCGTATTCTCGGGGTATACTGGCCCGAGAAAATCACGAACGTAGATCTATGGGATCGCTGCGGTGACCAGCAGATAAAACGCCACAAATGGAACTGGATCGGCCACACGCTCCGAAGGGAACCGGACCACATACCGAGGCAAGCCCTAAACTGGAACCCTTAAGGAAAACGGAAACGTCCTAAACAACCCTGGCGGCGGACTATCACTGCAGAAGCGAAGACCTTAGGACTAACTTGGAGCGAAGTAAAGCGCAAAACTCAAGACCGTTCGAGATGGCGGATCAGTGTGGACGCCCTTTGCCCCACCTAGGGGACATAGGACATAAAGTCAGTAAGTCAAGTCGATTTGTATAGCAGGTGCCAGCCCTACGAGAAATGCATGTTAAATGGACATTAGTTTGTTTCACCACATTCGTCACAAAAAAGTTTTAGTCGTAGTCACAACATGTAGACTTGTATATCTTATTTGAACTTTGCAACACGTGTCGTAGTACTTAAGTGTTTATTTACGTAACAAATCGTCAAGTTGAGAAAAACAAGAATATATCTTTATTTTATAGTATGAATCTGGTGCATTTGCTAGAAACCCCACTTCAAGCTTCAAGTTTTGGTTGGTGGTTGGATTGCCAGTCTAAATAAACTTTTTGTAGTTGATTTATTGATACAAATACATATTTTGATTGAAACAAGATTAAGCTCATGATGCATCACGTCTTAGTAAGCCTCAATTAAAATAAAACTTTAAAAAACGGACGGTAGTTTACGTCAAAAAAATGATAACGGACTTTGGTAAAATTTTCTAATTATAGGTTTTTCTGTGAAAAGTGGTATTTATTGAGAATCAGACAAAGATGGAAGGGAGGTCCGGAATGCGAATGATATTGGACAAGTTGACTTGCCACCGGCGCCATCTGCCGGCGGCAGCGCAATAACACAAGACGTAATAACAGCTGCAGCCGGCCCGATCTGAACATGATCTTGTCATTGTTTCGTATTTCATCTCTGGCACTCCGAGTACAGTTCCAGAAACGAGATGGAATGTAATCTGTTAGACTCGTGCATTCAACGTGTATTGTTACTATTGTATTTTTAGCAACGTAACTACTTATCACACTGTTAGTTTGACTGACCCGATGGCGCATTTCGTGGTGCCTTATACACCAAAGGTCGCGGGTTCGACCCTAGACAAACATTAGTGACATGAACCCTTTGTTGATTGGTTCAGTGTATTTGTAATTCCTATGTGGTCTGATATCTATAACCCAAGTGCTTAAGCAACTTAGTACGGCAATGTATGAGATGTTGTATTTATTATTGTTAGATTAAAAATGATAAGTCCATCCACTTCATTATAAATCGAGATCTAAAGTTATTACCGTGCTAAAGTTCATGTCATCCTGTTCCAGCATGCAACGTTAAAAGGGCCTGGAAAAAATTTGTTACAAGACTTTCCTTAGTTCACGATTTGTAATAAGGGGGCATAGGTTTAAAGATTAATAAATTAGGTACTGTCTATGAATGTTCGAAGTTTACTGATTCCTTAGGCGACAGCCCCAGCAGAAGAAGTTATTTCAATATGATCCGTTTACTTAATTATCTTTACAATTCTGCTCTTTTCCTAATCTAATTCACACAAAACGAAAAGAGGCAATATTACAAGACCAATTCATATTCGTCACCTTATCCTTACTTTCATTAAAATCGGGATTGTGTTGAGAAACAACAAAAACTCCTTAATGTCAACTTTGGAATTCTCCGACACAAACAAAAACATATCAATTTGTTTTCCAGTTTGCCAATATTTCGTGACCCTCGGGCCAGGAGGTCACAAGAGATTTATGTCAACTGTATAGAAAAGTTTCAACAGTCTTGGTGGCGCAGCGGTCGCATTTTTAAAGGACTCAATCATAAAATTCTTAGTTGCAGTTGGTCGATCTCGCACCCGCAACCTGTGCCTCGAAAAAAATTGAAGCTTAACCTGCAGCCACAAAATCTGCAAAAGAGCGATGGTAGCGCCATGGATAAGAACACATCTTTCATAAGGGGGGGTCATGATTCGAATCCGACATGTACCTCTGGATTTTTCAAATCTATGTGCATATTTTTACCATTCGCTCGGAGGCGAGGGAAAACATCGTGAGGTTTAGCGCGTCTCGGCTAGTTTCTCAAAAATTGTGGATTCCCGTTTGGAACAGTGGTATTGAACGCTGCCTTTGGTCCAAGGGTTCGATCCCCGCACAGTTACAAACATTTGTGTGCATAAACATGTCTGTTTGTGTTGGTCTGGGTGTTTTCTAAAAAAAGTAATTTATGTATATATTTGTAATCCCACTGTTGATTCTGATATCCGTAACACAGGTTCTTGAGCTACCTATCTCGGAGTCAGATCGATATATGTGATGTTGTGAAATATTTATACATTATTTATTTATTTATTTACCTAAAATATTTCTTATAATGATTTTGAACGTGTATCCGTAGTCCAGTTGGTCTATATCCCCTATTTAAGGGTTGCGAAGCTCAGATGACACTTCATGTATTTACCAGAATTTCCGAATCCTGGATCATGGTCCAAGCGTACCCCGGGCTCCGAAACGACAAGCTAAGACGACGAGACCTGCAGAAAATCTCTCTCTGTCCAATCGTAGGTATCATATAAAAAAGAAAGTACCTACAAATGTGTTAGCTCACTAAAAATAATAATGTCGTCCAATCGATTTTTCCGTTTGGTGACCAATTTCAGCCATTAGCCAAGAACGCAGGACAAATTATAATACACAAGTGCACTCCTGCTACCTCATGCGACAGAAGAGTGACACTAGACATCAAACATCGGGCTGACACTGAACATTTTAGCTTGACCCTGAAATCGAACCTGAGAGACCAAGCGCAGCTGTTGCTTTCAAGTGCGATCACCAGCGCTGAGCTGCCGGAGCAGTCGAACACAAGACAAGAGAAAAACATTATAGAAGACAAGGTGTCTTTTTTAATTAGGAAATTGTTAGCAAACTATTGTTATTATATAAAAAGTTACTGCATTCGTTTGGAAAAAATGCTTGTTTAGTGGGTTTGGGCGGAATTGCTTGAAAAAGAATGCGCGTCCCCGTGGGTATGCATGCGCCCAACAATATTAATACCCGGTGTGCATACCGACATTTGTACCCCATTATTAATATCAATTTTGGGATGGGATTTGGATTATTTGAGTTATTTTACCGTGGACCGACCGAAATGAATTGCTTAATCTTTACTTAAACAGTCCTTTCAAATTCTCGATAAAACGATTGGATACATAAGGTTATTCAAAGCGCATGAAATTTCGTCAACCTTTTTAACCCTCGACGAAAAATCGACGGAGTGTTATAAGTTCGACGTGTAGGTGTGTGTGTGTCTGTCTGTGGCATCGTAGCTCCCGAACGGATGAACCGATTTCGACTTTGTTTTTTTTTTTGTTTAAAAGGTGAATTGATCGGGAGCGTTCTTAGCTATGTTCGATGTAAATTGATCCAAGATGGCTGCTGCCACAAAATAGTCGGATTAACATATTGTATGACAACCCACCTCGATACAGGTATCAAATAAAAGGATTTGAGTATCTACAATACACTATGAAAATTTTCTAATCCAAGACGGCCGCCCCCATAAAATGGCGAATATAAGAAATTATAAAAGCGGGAACTGATTTGTATCTAAGTAAAATAAAAATTAGAGGGTCTCTTTAAAAAGCGAAAAAAAAAGGAACTAAAAATTTAAAAAATCTCCGACAAAAATTAGTAAAGTGCAAAAATTAATTGAAACTGATGTTGACTGTCTTACGTATGGATATTTTTGCTTTAATATTATCGCGTCGGGGGACCGCACCATAACTACCCATAAAATGTGTGCTTGAACAAAACGTTATACTAATATGTAATATGTAGAGCGGCCCCCACGCGATAATATTTACGCAAAACTGTTCATACGTAGGCCAGTCAAGAGCAGTTTTAATATATTTTTGAACTTTTTAAATTGTTACACACTGTACGCTACGTTTGTTACTGAATAATTGTACGAGTTTGTATACTATAAGGGTTTGCCGAGAGGTTGTAACCCCGAAATTTTACAACAACTTTAAACGGGCGCTATAAACATCTAGATTGGGCGCATTCTTTTAACTGACGTATAGCATACTAATATATTACTGACGAATAGCATACTAATATATTATGGTAATATATTAGTAAAAAGAATCGTCAGTTAAAAGAATGCGCCAAATCTAGATATTTATAGCGCCCGTTTAAAGTTGCCAGCGCCATAAAGTTGTTCCTATTAAGGCGACGGGTAGGGTACACTAGCGACGCCAATCTAAACCGGATCTATTTTAAACCATTTCGGGGTAACAATCTCTCGGCAAACACTTATACTATTTATTAAATAACCATGCACAAATGTTGGGTCCGTTTTTGCACGCGAAAAATCGATTTACGCCAAAAGCGGCCACTTTTGGCGGTAATCCAAAATTCGAGTGCAAAAGCAGACCAAACAATTAACTATAAGTATTATATAAATAGTATAGGTTGGTGTTTGCCGAGAGATTGTAACCCCGAAATTGTTTAAAATGGGATCCCTTTAATTGGCATAATGTGTTTTGTCCTAAAATGGATTGGCATAATGAAATTGGCATAATTTATTCAGCATAATATTAATTTGGCCGAATTTGATTTTAGCATAATATGTACTGTGGCATAATTATTATGTAGCATAATGCATAAGTTTTTATGGCACAATTTTTAGGCATGAATCTGAAAAATAAAAAAGTAAGTAAGTAACCAGTATTTCCTATATTATATAGAGTAAAAGTAGGTTTAGGTGCGGCGGGGGTGGCCCTTGGGTCACCCGTAATCAGCTTTTTAATGACTTATGGTTAATTATTTTATGCTTAATCATGTTTATGCTTATTGCATTTATGCTAAAAATATTATGCTAAAAACTGTTGTGCTTATTAGTACTATGCGAAATTATCATTAGTAGTAATTACATTATGCTAACTTATTTTATGCTTAAAAAATTTATGCTTCTTGACAATGAACCGTTTAAAATAGATCCGATTTAGGAGCTAAAAAATAAATCGATTGGCGTCGCTAGTGTACTCGCCACCAAAACACGCTATAATTGCTCCATGAGAAATCCGTAAGTGGCTGCGTTAATTTTTATAACCGGCAACCACTAATCAATCCAGTTTTAGATGATGAATCACTTGTAAAGCTCCCTACGTAATGCGTGTGCTTCCCAGCAGCGTTTAAAGCTGTCGCTCTGGAACCTGGGGTACGTTTGAACCATAATTCATGATTTGGGGGAGTCTGATAATTACAATGTAGCGACTGCCGTCTAACATTCGCAACCATTTAACAATGAAACCAGACCAACTGAACCACGGTTAAACGTTTTTGAAACTATCCGAAACATGCAGGTTTCCTCACGATGTTTTCCCTTACTGCGGAGCTAAAGAGGTGCATGCTCGGGTCTTGTAAAGCTCATCTGGTTGGAACAGCAAAATGTGTGGTTATTTGATTTACCTCGAACAGTAAACTGTAACTACCGCATTCAGGTGTAAAATACTCGTACGTTAGGTAATACGTAATTTACTGTACAAGACCGCCTCGGAAAGCACGTTAAGCTGTTGGTCCTGCGCCCGATCCCTCGGTTGTGTCACAGTAGTGTCCCATCGGAATATGAGGGTAAGGGAATAGAGTGTGTACTTATGTTTGCGTACACACTTGATCATTATAATATATCCTGCGTACGTGGCTGATCGTTGAGATTTTTCGCCGTAGATGTAATCGGTTGGAGGATATTATTATTAATTTACTATACTAAGAGCCGAATCGACCAATCTTATTCTGATACTAAATCTATGGTCCGCTGTCATTCTATACATATCTGACGATATACCATACATTTATCCACGGATAAACATTGGTCGAATCGGGCCTAAGTCCTGAGTGATAAACAATCAGACAGGAGCTCCCTCGTGGGCGTTGGAAAAATAACAGGTCAATGACATTAATTAGTAGAAAAGGCGTCTCGAGAACGACAACAATAATGAATCAAATTACATTTTTTCGTAGAAACGGCATCGATCTCTTTGTTTTTCGGAACTAATTATGGAGTTTATTGACATTAATGTCAAAACACATATCCCCATTGTAGACTGGCCCGATGACGTAATTAGTAGAGACCCTGCCACATGCCCCTAAGACCGTTAATTCGATTACCACTCTGGAAAAACATAAATTACGTGTGATAAAAATGTGCTCTAATTTGAGTATTTTTTTTAATAAAATAACTTTATTAATCATATTACGAATAATTTTACATATCATACTTATACTTAGTAAGATTAATTAATACCTGTGCTTAGTCAAATCTTGTGTCACAGGCATTTAGGACTAGGTATATTAATTAAAATGAATCAATACTAATAGCCGATGTGGTCCCCGCCAGAGTAGAATAGGCCACCCTCACTCTTACCGAGGTGTCGTAAAAGGCGACTAAGGTAAAACTGCTGGCATGATCATCAGCACCCAGAGAAGGAATACTCTGCATTTATATCAAAACCCTCGCCAACCCGTCCGCCAAGCGTGGTGAGTATGGCAACTACCCCTCATGTGATTGAGGGAGGACCCGTGCCCCAGCAGTGGGGACTTAAATGGGCTGTCGATGACGACGATGAATACTAATAGCTAAATAAATAAAAAACAAAAAGGTACACAATTTAGAGCTATGTAGTTGCTTAGATCAATATACGTGATAGGCGTTTAAGACTATTTACAGAGCTAAGCGGTGTCATTTAATTAAAATAGATAAGATATGTTCAGTGGCATTGTAGGACAACTTCTAGTAGTATATTAACAAGATTCCATTAGACACAATATTTTTTCAAATTAAAAATAGCTTTTACTGTCTCTAAATTATACTCTGTCAAAACAGCACCTTTGGGGCTCCCTAATCACCCCACGTACATTCTACGATTTTTTTGTATTCTCTAATTTGCTCGACCTTCCATTCGGTAGGATCGCACGTTCCCATCAACGGAGCTATCATCGCTCTAGTCTCATGTCTCTTAAACCGTTTAATCCTCTTGTCTTATTAATAGTGTCGCTAATAAATTTGTGTTAAGTTAGTCTTGGAGACTGATTGCACGGCGTCACCGAGCGCGACGGTACCGATTAGTCCGTCACTGGAGCGTTCAAAGACAAAACACGGATGTTTTCAGTAGAAGCATAACTTAGACACTTCGAAAATCAAGGAGGATGGTGGATGAAGGCTCTGAGTCAGTTCTCTGGATCTATGTCGATGTTGGAGATCCCCAGTACACTCCGATTTTCTGATTCATGCGATTTTTAATTAGGCTTTTTGACAGTGGCAAAAAGCTTGTGAAGATAAGGGGGGTTTGAGCGTATTAGTAAGCAGTAACTTCTCTGTATAGCTGGAAAACGTCCTTGATGGAAACAAACCGATTCTCTTCAGCTGCTTATGGTAATGACCCCATTTGTGGTAAGGTAAAGGTGAAAATACATTTTATATCTACAAATATTTGCGAATGAGTGTGTGACCTATTATAAACGTACGAAAATAGTTAAAAAAAATTGATAAGGTATAATATTTGTATATATTCAATGAGCTGCTGACTCACTGAATAACGTATTATTACGACACTAAATACATAGTTCGAATACACATTAAACTAACTCACTAAAACTATGTGTAGTACTCATTCAAAATATATGTATAAGATAATATACTGTGAGACTAATGGGAACAAAGTCGAGTAAATTTCTTTTCTAGCAACACTAAGTACATACGTAACCTAAACTTTTAATTGACCTACGGTTTAAAAGTATTTCGCTGAGTACTATCTGATAATAAATCTAATAATCAAATAGCTAAATGCGTTACTTTTTAATAACGACTTGCCACACGCAGTCGAGGTAAAACAAATAACCATATCAGAAAAAATATTTTAAAGTGTAGGATTGGTGATCGTTAGATGCATGGTAAGGAACGTGTAAGAGATCGACATTTGAATTATAGAATGACGTGCGAGAGGGAGATAGACGATGTATGGCCGACAACTGTGAAAGGCGTAAAGACGTAGGGCGATTATAATTATTATAGAAGGCTTATTCCCGAAACCTGGGTGTATTATTTATTCTGTCCCACGTTTTAAAGAAACTTAAGCTTAAACTGGAGCGATTAGGGATTTCCTCCGTCTAGAAATAATGTAGATTTTCTGTGGAACATGTTATTTTTAATTTTCACGTTAATTTCCCTCCAGGGCCTGTTCGTTTAGCTCACTTAGGTAGTACGCTTGAGTCTAGTTAATTAAAGTCTGTTGTTGAGTACTCAGACTCAAGCATTCTCGAGAAAACTCGTCTGTTTTGCACAACGTCGAGTCGAGAATCACAGAATTAAAATAGCCAATAGCTCGTTATCTCAATGCTCAACACGGGGTTTTTGACATCGTTGAGTAGAACATCATAACATCCTCCAACCGATTACAGCTTCGGTGGCCGATCTCGACGATCGGCCACGTACGCAGGATATATTATAGTGCTCAAGTGTGTGCACTTTCTATACCTTTACCCGCATATTCCGATGGGATTTTAACAATATGATGTTCTGACTCGATGACTGCCTCGGTAGCGCAGTGGTTATTAGGTCGCGCTATAAAGCGACGGCTGCGCAAAAGGTCTCGGGTTCGATCCCTAGGTCGGGCCAAAAATTTGTATCCCTCTCCGGTCGTGTCACCCTGGTGGGGTGACACGACCGAAGAGGGACTGGGCGCAGGACCAACAGCTGCTTTATGAGGCACGAGGGCACAAGACCGCCCACTTCCAAACTCCGGGCTGACACTAAGAATTTCTTACCGAAAACTTAGGTACAAATTTTTGGCCCGACCTAGGGATCGAACCCGGGAACTTTTGCGCAGCCGTCGCTTTATAGTGCGACCCACTACGCCCGCGCCACCGAGGCAGTAATCGAGTCAGAACATCATACTTGTATTAAATAGTTTTTTAGATTTTCGCGCTGCATTATAACTATAATGTATCAAAACGGGAATTAACATTATATTCATTATGTGCAACAACATTGTGTACTCACATATTTGGCTCGACGTTGGACTGACTAATGAGTCCACTCGTGACCTCGGCTGCTGTAACGTAGCCGAAACGTCGAGCCAAATATGTGAGTACACGGCTGCTGTAACGTAGCCGAAACGTCGGGCCAAATATGTGAGTACACAATGTTGTTGCACATAATAAATATCGTGTTAATTCCCGTTTTGATACATTATAATCATACTCATACGAGTATGATTTAATAATACTATTAAAATTAAACACTTAACAAGAGAACAAAGCGATGGTAGCTCAGTGCAAAATAACGCGCCTTCCATACCAGAGTTCGTGGTTCGAATCCGAGCATGCATCTCTGGAGTTTTCAAATCTAAGTGCGTATTGCTACCACTTGCTCGGTGGTGAGGGAAAACAAAACCTCGCGAGGAATCCGGAACGTTTCGGATTGTTTCTGAAACGTGTATACCATGATTCAGTTCGTCTGGTTCCCCTGTTAAAGAGATGCGAAAGTCAGATGTCAGTCGCTTAATTTTTTATGTCATAGGTGGCAGACGAGCAGACAGATCACCTGATGGTAAGCGATTGTCACCGACCATGGACACCCGCGACACTCTTGGTGTCACAAGTGCGCTGCCAACCTTTACACTTCCCTTTCTCCCGGATCGGGCCTCCGGTACCCTCAGTCATGCAGCGAAACATAGCACAGTGCTGCTTTTTTTTAATTTATTGTTCAGACTAAAATAATCCATAAATTACAATTCAACATCTGTCAAACTCAAGCGACACAGTTTGTCGGCAGAGCTCCCGTGGGTATTATCTTTGAAAAAGTAACTCCTATTAATATTAAACATGTACTGGAGGGCGGGCTTGTGCTTATGCTTTTGTGGTTTGTGTTACAACATGCTTTTGCCTGCGTGGTAGCACAGGTTGCTTCACGCCGGTTCTCTCTGAGGCCGTGGTATCTCTCCGGTCGAGCCGGCCCATTCATGCTGAAGCGTGGCTCTCCCACGGTCATCTGAGTCATAATTACCAGACTCCCCAAATCCTGTGTCTAAGCGTAGCCTGGCTTCAGAGCGACTGTTTTGGACGCAACCGGAAATTACACGCTGAGATGAGGAGGCACTGAGTTGACAATATTATATTTCCGATTACAATACCATCATCGGAACGTCCTAAAATTTGACTTTATTTCATAACGTTTTTAACCCGCGACGCAAAAACGACAAGGTGTTATAAATTTGACGTGTCTGTGTGTGTGTGTCTCTGTGTCAGTCTATGGCATCGTAGCTCCCGAACAAATGAACTGATTTTTATTTTGTTTTTTTTTTGTTTATAAGATTAATAGGGGGGGTGTGTTCTTAGCTATGTTGGATAAAAATCTATCCAAGATGTTGCGAAATGAATGCGAAAAGATGATGAAGGGTTGCGGGTTCGATCCCCGCAAAGTACAAACATTTGTGTGCATGAACATGTCTGTTTGTATTAGTCTGGGTGTTTCTATGTATTATACGTATGTATTTACAAAAGAAAAGTATTATAAGTATGTTTATATTTGTAATCCCACTGTTGATTCTGATATCCGTAAAACAGGTAGTATTTATTTATTTATTTAAGATGGCCGCCGGCACAAAAATATAGATTGTATGTTTTAACACTACTCACAATATGGGTATCATATAAAAGGGCTTGAGTAGCAGAATATGTTTATTATGACAAATTTCAAATCCAAGATAGAATAGTTATTTACGGGATTTCTATGGTAGAACATATCTCGGGGTCCTGGGTTTGATTCCCAGGTCTAGCAAAGGTATGTTTCGAATTTTTCGAACATAGCTCGGGTTTGCGATCACCAACCCGCATTTAGCAAGCGTGATGATTAAGCCTAATCACAATATAGCAGCGATATCTTGATTTCTATGATGGAGGCCTTTTCCCTGCAGTGGGACAGTATGTAGGCTGATACTTTACTTTACTCCAACACAAGTGTTTACACTCGTGGTGTGTCCAGGCGTAAGCTGTACATAAAGAGGTTTTTTGGTTGCGTGTCCGGACAAATTAGTTTCCAGCCTGTCCGGCTATTGTTAGACTTTTGACATGATAACGTCTTATTAATCGATGAACGCTGGCGTGCGAGCGAGAGTTTGGCTTGTGACAAAAGATAAATTTTTTCATCAATGTTTCATTATAAAGTTATTACGAAAAATATTGGAAAGTCGGTTTACGGACAAACCATTTTTAAAATAGAACATTTTCTTGGCATTTTGTTAGCTTTTGCTTCTTTTGTACCTATAACGCAATGGTGTAAAAAAAACTTCTAAACTAATTGTTTTATTAATCAAGAAAACTGATAGACTAATAAATTATATGACCACAATGGAATTTTCAATAGTCACATAACTGTGAGTTTGACCGATTAAGGAGGCTTAAAGTCACCCAGAGAGCAATGGAGAGGGCTATGCTCGGAGTCTCCCTGCGTGATCGTATCAGAAATGATGAGATCCGCAGGAGAACTAAGGTCACAGACATAGCCCAAAGGATTGCATGCCTCAAGTGGCAATGGGCAGAGCACATAGCGAAGAGAACAGACGGCCGTTGGGGCGGAAAGGTCCTCGAGTGGAGGCCACGTACAGGAAGTTGCAGCCGTGGCAGGCCCTTCACAAGGTGGACCGACGATCTGGTGAAGATCGCGGGAATCCATTGGATGCGGGCGGCACAGGAGCGGTCTGTGTGGAGAACATTGGGAGAGGCCTATGTCCAGCAGTGGACGTCTATTGGCTGAAATGATGATGATGATGATGATGTGAGTTTGACCGTGAGAGAGCCACGCTTCAGCATGAATAGGCCGGCTCGACCGGAGTGATACCACGGCTCCACACAAAACCGGCGTGAAGCAGCACTGTACTGAGGGTACCGGAGACCCATCCGGAGGGGGTTTAAAGGTTGGCAGGGCAGTAGTGACTCCACATGATGTTGCGGGTGTCACTAGGGCGGCGGCAATCGCTTACCATCAGGTAATCCGTCTGCTCGTCTGCCACCTATGTCATAAAAAATCTGTGTACAATAAACATTAATAAAACTATAGGGGCAGTCCGCCTTTTTACCGACTTCAAAAAAAGAGGAGGTGTTATTGAAGTCGGCGCCTAATCCTGTTGGATAATTGAATGAAGTATTGCAAGATTATCTTGAGCGCCGACTTCGGTAACACCTTTTCTCGTGTGTACTGTTATAAAATGTTGTTTAAAGCGTATGAAGTGTTAAACTGTTATTTTTCACTTTTTAGTTCGAGGTTTTTGAAGGCGGTTTTTTTTTCGTAGAATTTTTTTTTATTTATATGTCCGGCTTTTCGGTTTTAAGATCAAACAACCCTTATAGACATGTGACCGTCTGTGGGCAGATATATAGTGTGGCGTGGGACGCCATTCACTAGATAAAGATAGTTCGCGACATTGTGTATTGTTACGTTCTCACAGATAAGTTGTGACGAAATGTGTAGGGTAAACAGGGGATAGGATATTGTCACGCGGTGGCAGTGAAGGAGATAAGATTATGACCACATTAGTAACGTAGCTTAGACTATTATTATTATTAGATTTTTGGGGGCGTCAGTTGCTGAGTGGTCTCTAAGACCATATTTTAATCAATTGTGACCTCCGCTCCCACTTAGCCTCTAGCGACCTCGCTTACTCCGAGTACATAAACTTTGTAATCTAAACTAAATGTAACCTCCTTTGCCTCCCCCAAGAAGTGTAGTCACATCCTAAAAAGCCGTCGCTTCAAACCTGGCATAGACCATGCTCAGGGATTTTTAAACTAAATCATAATCACACAATCACAGTTTGAGAAGCTATCCGAAACCTACAGGTTTCCTCGTTATTTTTTAATCCCTCGCCGCCAAGCTAGTCGTAGCTATATGGATATAAAATTTGAAGAAACCACAGATGCGTGCTTGTACTCGTATTTAAACCTCACGTATTGAAAGCTTGGGTTCTTATAAACTAACTTATCATCTAACAATTTACGCTTTGTACCTACATAGGAACATACTCGAATTCTGTGATTAAAATCTATCCAGAAAGAAGTCATTTTGTAAGGTCAGATACATAATTAAATACACACAATCATTCTTATTATCTAAGCCATAAGAGTCAACAGTGTGCAGTATTGTGTGGCTGATAGTACACCCAGTCAGTGACATAATAGAGGTCAGCGTGCTTAGCTAAAGTGTTATTGGGCCGAGCCGTTGTAGCCAAGATCATAGATAAAATGCAAGAAGAATGGGGAGGTTCTTGAGAAATAAGTTTGTGTAGGTAAATGCACGACGAGCTTTGCAAAATTAAAAATATTACGGTATGATGTGTATTACCTTTGATCAAAATAAGAAGAGCAATTTAGGATCAACGACCTCAAACATTACATTAGTATGGGTACGCCCGCGGGATTGCGAGATTGCGAAATGTTCCATACGTATACATATAATTTCTCTTATCAGAAATAAAAAAAACAAGTATTTGTAGTAAGTGAAACTTTACAATTAGTATTAGCAACTTTTATCGAAATTTTCATTCATTTGTAAGCGCTGTTGGAGTGTCATGTCAAGTTTTCGTCAAAACTTGCGCACCTAAATCCGATCACTGGTTTATTACCAGAGGTCGGAATCAGGTAGAGATATTTTGGTACTTACACTGATTTCATAGAGCAATAGAATATAGTGTCGTAATTAATCATGAAAAGGTGAAAAAACCCATAGATTTATGAAATAAAAACGTACGTAATAATCCTCAAATTTAGTCAAGATTGATATATCTGCTGTAATTTAGGTGATACAGCCAAAATAAATTTATTTTGAGATGTCCATTAAAAATGTCGGTAATATCCATATTAGTATCAACATTTCGACGCAAGTGCATAAATAATAATGAAGAATATCTTCAAATCCCGATTCAGATTCAATTATTTTTAAGTTCCATAGAACATTGTATGAAACAAGAAGATTGATTTCCTGTTTTTAATTTTTTGTGTTTTTTTTCATTTACGATCAAATAACATTACATATTATAAATATAGTTAGAAGACACCATCACAGAGGTATTAAAATGCTTGATTAAAACACAGCAATAACTTTATATGAGTAAGTCTGTATAAAAATCGGTGTTGCGTTTTTTTGACGCCGAGTGTGTAACACGGAGCCACTATGAACAGGTGAGCTTAAATTCTTCATGTGTCATTTTACATATAGCGGAGATGAGGTCGTAACGGCAGAATGCCTCCGAGTGAACCATGAATACAGATTCAGCAGCGAACGTGAAGAGTAGCTGTTTTGTGGCCTGTGTGATGGCTTTATGGGATGTCTGGCATGTTCTGGTAATGGAATCGCTAGATTTTTGCATTTTACTGTATGTTGCAATGTTGTACGCAAAATGTAACTTGAATAATATGTACTTTGCTTGACGTAATAAATTGAGAAATGAAATTCACTTTGAAGATTGAATAGATGCTGTTTTGAGATCTGGGGTGATTATCTTGTCTGATATTTTGCGTAGATTTAGTATGGATGGTTTAGCTTTGACTTTAGAATCTATTTAGTTTGAAGAGCCCAATGTTACTATGTGACAAAGCTTTCTTACTTGCCCTAAAAGCGTGGAGAAATAGAGAAGATGTAATGCTTACCAAATCATAGTATAGCTACAACGGATATTTAAATAATCAACGAAGGTTTCAAAAACGTTTTTATTGTTTCGAGAATAAGATTGACTGTAGGATTTATCATCTTTGCAAATGCAAATAAATCAGATACGAGCATTGAGTAAGCAGCTGAGTGACGTTTTATGAGATGTCGTCGGGTAATGGTGCAAAGCGACGTAGAATTTTTGCTCTACAAATGTCACAATGTTGCCCCTATGTAACAGAGACAAAGAAGGATAAATATGACTCACGTATTCGTATACAATGAAACCTGGTTATTGGGATCTCAAGGGACCAAGGACTTTGTATATTTATAGTGTTTTTTTATTTATCCAGTTTTCCAATTAGACAGGTTTAAAATTTTGTTGGCTCATTCACAGATACAATAAAAACGCTTATAGAGGTCGAAATGTACCGTTACGTATTTTTAAACATATGTGCAAAACCTTTGTTTTTGGTCTCCCTGGGAAAATGCCTAATGTCGGACTCACCTCTGGCGAGGGCTTCTCCTAACGAGAAGCCGGCCAGAGGCATACCGACTAAAAACCCGGGGTGCTCCCGTCTTCGCCGGAGTGGGGAGGGGACATGAGAATCTGACTAAGAAGTCTCCCTTCATGTCCCTCCCCAGGCGTGAGCCCTCTTACGTCGCGAGCCCAACACTACTCCCCCCCGGGTATGTGTCAAAACCTGTCCTAATCTGAGCAATCGTCTCATTTATACAGGGAATTGAGCTACAGAATCCCAAATATAGAGGTAAGCATCGAAAAAATATAGAAATAAAATCTCATTTAACCATGTTCGAAAAGTACCAATAACAAAAGAAATTCGATGAAAAAGTTCCGGGACCTCATTTCAGTTCCCAGTAATAGAGGTTTCTTACTAAACCAGGTTTCACTGTAGGTATAGGTACGTTATGTGCAAATTTATGTATGTATTACAGTAGTTAGTAAAAAGTGAAATTAAAAGCCATAATAACTTTCAATTAACTTTCATTTGAATGCATTACATTTTATCTTAATTAGCGTGTTTGTTTAAGCAAACAAATTAAATTTACCTGTGTAAATAAATTGACATCTTAACAAGTCAGCTTCGTTAATACTCATTGGAGTCTCCCTAACATTTTTAAAACATCATATCAAATCGTATTTAGAAGAAGCACACCTTTAGAAATCTCGGCACCTCGAGTTCCTCTCGCAACCATAATTTTGCTACTAAAATTCTTCGTCTCGACACTATTTCTTCTTGAAAATAAACATAATGGTTGGAGCACCCGCCTAATAAACCAGATCCATTTGTACCAGATCTAATAAGTTCAAAAAGAATTCACGTAAGTGCACAAAACGTGCATTCCCCGAGTGCATTTCAGTCTTTGCCAACAGTGCAATCCGCCTGCAACCGCACAAAGTTTAAGTGCGATTTCGGGCGTTCAGTTAAAGTCACATGATGTGCAATGTGCATCTACCTACGACTAGTATGCACATTAAACTAGTACAGCAGGGGTGCTTCATTTAAAAACTAATTAATATAGCTAAATAGCAAATTATGGAACCCTTTTAGATTTGTCATGTTCACCTATCGGTCTATCCATATTCCGTACATTATTTTGTTACTGGTACAAATAAGTCATTTAAAGCAACTTTTCAGGAAAGCAAAAAAACTGATAAGAGACTTACGTGCTATTTCCATTAGAATTCAATTGTTGACTTCCGTTCTGTTACCTTTTCAACATTTAAAAGGTTTTTGATGGCTACAACTGAATTCTGATTGATAAAAACGATCCGTCTTCCAAGTCTCTATCGAACGGCATCAAAATGTCATAACCGCCACCAACAAATTAGTAAAAAAATAAAAAACTAAATTGTGACTTACGTAATCTTCTCAAAGCGTAATTAGGTCATTTTATGACTTCCGTGCTGTTACTTTTTCGTAATTTTAAAGGATGTTATTAGTCGTATTTCGATTTTGATTGGGCGAAATGACGTGTCTATCGAGTCTCTGGCGCATGGCATCAAAATGTCAAAACCGCCAAAAAATTACTTACGTGGTGTTAGAACTTCACTGACGCTATGGTTTCCGTAAGGAGGAGTCCTTGCATGCAGTCGCTGAGAAAAAGTGTAAGTATTTTAAAAATATATAGATGTTTTCACAATGAAATTATTTATTATTTTTATCGTCAGTTGGTACCCCTAGATCGCTAGGAAGCTGCTTGAACGCCGTTTGTCCAAGAGGGCCCTTTTTCTTTAGCTTTATTTGGTAATTTTACACAGACGTTTACCGTGCACGTTGTGGGTACATCAGCAACAAAAGAGTAAACAAAAAATAGATTTCAACGAAAATTTAATTACCTATTGTATATTCAGCTAAACATGTGTAACATGGATAAATAATATCTCAACAATCAATCAAATAAACAAGCAAACTCTGGAATGAGCTTCCAGCCGCGGTGTTCTCTGTTTGCTACGACATGTCCTTTTTTAAACGAGGTTTGAAAAGAGTTCTTCTTTCACGGTAGGCAGGGGCATGACTGTGCTCCGGCATTGTTGATGTCTATGGGCGGCGGTTACCATTTACCACAGATGGGCCGCATGCTCGTCTGCCTATTATTCGCAATAAAAAAATATAGATAGTCAATAAAGGCACTTTCGGTATTGTTATTTCTATTGCGGCGGTAGTAAGGCGTCTATACGCGATGACGCCCCGTGGCAATAAGTTAACCTTTTATGTAATACGAATAAAATATTTATTTTTATACATTTACACTTTGTATTCTGTGGAATAAAGTTATCTGTACATATAATAATGAATAATTAAATATATTATCAAAAGAGAAATAAGTAAGGGAAGAGAAGATCGTACTAAAACTTAAAAAGGCCGGCAACACTTAGCGATTTTTTTTGATTTC
Source organism: Marasmia exigua (assembly GCA_019059595.1). Lineage (NCBI taxonomy): Eukaryota > Metazoa > Arthropoda > Insecta > Lepidoptera > Crambidae > Marasmia > Marasmia exigua. The sequence goes on from CM032463.1 coordinate 9,547,395, forward strand.
GCGGATTTTCATAGGCGGCGTTTGTTATTTTACGTCAGGTGAGGAGGGGGAGGAGACGCCGAGCAGATGCGCGTCTCCCCCCTCTCCGCGAAGGGAGCCCGCTGGTGCGTGGTACGGGGGCACCAGCACCAGCATTGCACAGGCTCCCTTTGCTGCCCGATAGGGACGGCTCAGTTCTCCCGGCTGTCTCTATCCCCTCTCCCGGCACGTCCGGGGGAGGAACCGCCTAGCCCGCCGTATAGGCGGACATCCACCCGGGGAATATCGTGGAGGGAGGCTTTGGCTGTATCACCATGATACTCCCCAATATGGGCGATGAGGGAGAACCGCAGGGGGTTTAGTGGGTATGCCTTTGCCTGGCTTCTCCTTGGGAGAAGCCCCCCGCCAAAGGAGAGCCCCACATAACCCGGCCACCCCCCGGTGGTCTGGTATGCATAGGGTAGTCGGCTCATCTCTTGAGCCGGCGGCATTCTCCCTGCGAAACCAAAAAAAAAAAAAAAGGTGACTCCCCTACTCATTTGTCGCCTCTAGCATAAAAAAAGTAAATAAGCCCCATATTTAGGATATAGGAATGCCAGCTGTACCAACATGCAGTGTTGTATTCAAACTAGAAAATGTGCAATATAAATTCATTCCAAAGTGAACGCAAGTAGCACAAACTCACACTTAGCCGAGTGGATTTCAATCCTCATTTCATCTCAGCGTGTTATTCATTGCGTTCTTAGATGTCGCTTTGGAGCCCGGGGTACGCTTGGATAATGATCCAAGATTTGGTGAGTACGGTAATTACAATGAAGCGACTTCTGACAGATTATCGTAGCCTCCATTTGGGAAACCAAAAATCATGATTCAGAGCCAATATCTCCACAATGGACAATACGACAATAAAATATTAGCATTTTTATACGCTTTTAGAATAAAAGGGGAAAGGGTTGACCCATATTTTTAGTTATCTTTGTTTTGATTAAAATATTTATTTTTAAATAATTAATTAATATTCCGAAAGTGACGTAGTCCTGAGGCACAACGTATTGTGATGTCGGTGCTATATGTCCAATAAAAAAAGTTTAGGTGACTTTAAGCTACATACTGTCACTGTTATTATTTTGTCTTGTCTATTTATGATCAGAGATTTTACTTTTTTTAAATCAAGGTGAACAAAAGCGTTATCATTTTGTCATGCCGAGTGATGACGTCACAGGAGGATTTTAATTTTTTTTTCTCGATATATATAAGTGCTAAAAATTCTGAAATTGTTTTTCTTAAATTTCTATGAGTCTAATCTAGAAATTAGTACTTAATTGTCATATCGGAAAATGTTTTTTTGTCGTATTGTTCTAATTATGAGTCCAGTCACAAATTTGAGAAACTATCCGAAACGTGCAAGTTTCCTCAAGATGTTTTTCTAAAACTCCAAGCGAATGGTGGAAATATTCGAACTCATGACCTCCCGTTAACAAAGAGCATAGGTTTATCCCCTAAGCGACCAATCGCTTCAAGTGGATTTCAATATTTTGAACCTTAGTATTTAACTATAAAAGTTCTTTTTCACGTAGTCACTTTGTTTTTCTTCGATTTGCAAGGTTTTCAATTCCTTTTTTAAATTTCTTTTGCTGAATGAGCAAAAGGATCAGCGAATTTGGCTTCTTTTGATATTAAACATTTGTTAGCTCAATGAACACCGTTTCCAGATCTTTTGGTTTCTGACTTATTGAAAGCTTTGATTTGGAAATGTATAAATGATATTCTATAATACTCGTGTTATTGGCCCAGCATTGGCATAATAGTTCTAGTATAGATTTTGATTGGTCCCTATTGTTTGTCGTTTTTCTTTTCAATTTACGTTTAACCTTATTGCCTACGAAATTTAACATCTGATTTACTCATTACAATATTTTTTTACAGATTGATTGTATACACGAGTCATTCGCTTTCCAAGAATCCTTATTACTTTTATTTTATCTTTAGAACCATCTCAGTTACAGCTAAATGTAAAATATGGATCGTAAAAATTTTACACTCCATAGAGTTCTCTCCTCAAACGTCTTCGTGTGTTTTATAGTATGTGACGTCAGGCGGTCTCAGTTCCGCAAAAGGAGGTCAAAAGTCGGAGGTCTCCATAAACATATGTGTATAAGTGTACTTAGCTATTTGTAGTTGAAGTTTGAAATTCTGTGTGTGTTTACAAATACGTGTATCATATTATTTACAGTCACGAGTTTTAATTTGGGACCTAACCACGGTTGAATGTCGTGTAGCAAACTTCGCTATTAAGAGCTAATATTTTAACGTGTCAAAATCATAATATTTACCATCGACAACTTTACTTTTCTAGGGGCCACCGTGCAAAAACGTCAACTTGAGCGAGGGCATACGATCATTACCGATATTTGCTGAGTAATTGTTACGTGGCCGTAGGTACATACTTTTTGGCCCTTTGTTGGCACAGATAAAGAAAGAACAATATTCAATTGTCAATTGATATATGTCAGCTCACCAACTGAAGCGCCAAATGTAACAATAAACTATTTTCTTGACTGACACTGACACGAGTGACGCAACATTTGTTTGTAATTACAAAACCGTAATGATAGATTTTTGCAAAGAGGTTATCGTTTCAAGGGTCGATTAGTTGAGACGTTTTATGTCTTAACTTGACATTCAAAATTATTGCACTAAAGTTTCGACCTTATTGCATTATGAATGTTCTAACGACATTTAACGGAAATAGGTCCCAAATTAACGCTCGTGGCTGTACGTGAACACATGAAAGTATCCAAAGCTGACTAATTTCTTCAGTCGATTTTCACCTTAATATCAAACACGTTCGGTTCAATAGCAATAGAGGAGTTTTGACAGATTGAAGCAACGTGATCTGTGGCTGTCTGTACCTACTACTTGGAACGAGCTTTCAACTTTTTAATTAACTGGTCAAAACTGGCTTGTATGTTTTCGCAGAAGTTAGTATTTAATTAAATAGATCATTCGTTATAATGTTTGATATCTGGTAGTATTGAACTCGGTACCGTATTGGGTAGTACCATCTTAATTGTCATTTTCGCGTGATAAAATGAACAAATCGGAAATTTGCATGTTATTTTACCATAAATTGAGAAGTGTATGTAGTCAAAATTAATTTATTAAAGCCTGTTTACATTAATTTCCGCCCTACTGTGTATCAGGCATTTTCAATTACACTTTTTAATTTCCACACTTTAAAGCTTAATTTATCTTCCATACTTGGAAGCTTAATTTATCTTAAAAAAATATTTACTTCACATCATTTAGCTATGTAGCTAGTATCGAGAGTGATTAACTTTTTTAGATGTCAATAACTGGCAGACGTATCTAACGCCTTATGTTAAAATGACGGTAGAGTGCATTAGCGACACCAATTCATTTAAATTCACATACATCACATACATACATTGATCAAACTCTGAGATAGGTAGCTCAAGCACCTGTGTTACGGATATCAGAATCAACAGAATTGTTAGCAACTAAACTCGGAAACACTTATACTATTTATTTAATAATGATACTTCAAAAGTGAAGTCTGCTTTTGTATTCGAAATTTGAATTTCCGCCCAAATCGGCCACTTATGGCGTTAAACCAAATTTCGAGTGCAAAACCCGATCAAAAAGTAGTGCTAAAAAAGTAAATAAATAGTATAAATGTTGCTTAGAGACTTCCGCTCTGAAATTGTTTAAAATAGATCTGGTTAAGTAGCTAACAATTTAAATCGATTGGTGTTGCTAGTTGGGACTACCCTTCGCCTTAGACAATACTAGCACCGTCAAGTGATTTATATTGATTGTAGCCACGTGGCAGGTAAGAAAAAAAGTATTAAAAAGTGAGCAAATACTTTCCTTAAAGTATTTGTTGCTCACTTTTTAAGATATTTTTTTAATAATATTTTTTGTTTAAAGGGTCGAGAAAAGATATGTTTCAAATTTTTCGAACATAGCTCTGGATTGATAACCAATCCGCATTAGGCAAGCGACTAGATTTCTATGATGGAGGTCTTTGCCCTGCAGTGGGACAGTAGGTATATGGACTGATACTTTACTCTTTTTTTTACTTTCCTTGAAGTATTTGGAGCCCAATTCTCGGGCTAGTGACATTTATTTTCATACGACATATATCACTAAAACATAGTTTTTTTGTATGGTTTTCGGGCGATATCCGCCATGTTCTCAAAATATCACAAGCACGAGAATTGGGCTCTTGATGCACACTTTTTAATAATGTCGCCTTCAGGTGACGGGTAGGGCACACTAGCGACGCCAAGTGATTTTAATTTTTACCTACTAAACCGGATCTATTTTAAACAATTTCGGAGTTACAACCTCTCGGCAAACACTTATTCATAAATAACCATGCACAAATGTTGATGTACTTTTGTATGGGAAGGTGATTTTTTGTTTTGAGATAAGACCCTGTGTTCTTTGGGGGAAAATGTTTGTTCTCATTAGTATAATGCTCTCGATAAGGGAGTGGGTCGGTGTATAATTAATGTTGTTATAGCATGATGCGGCGGCGACCGGCCGGTGGCACCTAGCCTTTTTCCCTTCTAACTGGTTGGCAATGAACATTCATATTTTTAATGTCTGAAATAAATCACGTTTTCTTAATTTCCAATAAATAAAATCTGATTACGAGTACATCTATTGCTTTAAATGGCATTACCGAAACGTTTAAAAAGTATAGCTTATAGGTAAACCATATGTTTTGGCTATTGTATTTAACAGAGAACCAGAGTCACCGACATAGCCCACCGAATTAGCAAACTGAAGTGGCAGTGGGCTGGTCATATTAGCCGCAGAACTGACAGCCGTTGGAGCCGTAAAGTCCTTGAGTGGAGACCGCGACTCGGTAAGCGTAGTGTAGGACGCCCTGCGACAAGATGGGATGATGACATTCGAAGGCTGGCTGGTGTGGGCTGGATGAGAGTGGCCGAAAATCGAGAGCAGTGGCGTGCATTAGGGGAGACCTATGTCCGGAAGTGGATGAGTGTGGGTTGCTGATGATGATGGATTTAACATATTATATTTAGATACTTTTATTATTCAGTTTACTCTTTGTTACTTGAAAACATTGTTTATGCAACCTATAATGCTGTTGGTTTTCTTAATAAAAAAAATCACACATAACAAATCCAAGTATTTGACTCATAACTTTACCATACATACTCATTGTCATTCCGTGACGCATTTATTTACTCAATATGAAAAATATTTCTTCCCTGCTGACTCGATATGAATGAATCATTTCACCAAATCTAGCCTCCGTATCGCGGAAATATCCGATTTATCGCAATGTAATGCGCACCTCGAAAATCGTTTCGATTTTACGACTCTACTAGCTAGCCGTGAATACGAAACATATATACGGTAAAAGTTTATATATCATTATTTGTGATTTCAATGTGACACCAGTAACATTCAGGTCCTCAGCTATATTGAACAACAATTCAAAACTATTTTAGGTCGGACATTATTGTATTACACCCTGATCATAAACCATCAAACCCTTAATATTCTCCTAATGTAACGTATTGCCGTGTGGACCCGGCAGAGTAGAATAGGCCACCCTCACTCTTACCGAGGTGTCGTAAAAGGCGACTAAGGTAAAGCTGCTGGCATGATCATGGCACCCAGAGAAAGAAAACTCTGCATTTATATCAAAACCCTCGCCAACCCGTCTGCCAAGCATGGTGAGTATGGCAATTACCCCTCATGTGATTGAGGGAGGCCCGTGCCCCAGCAGTGGGGAGTTAAATGGGCTGATGATGTAACGTATACTCGGACAAGATGATATTTAGAAAATAGAAAAATAAGAATTAAATTAGAAATATATGTATATAGTACATAAATAGTTCTTAGACGTAAAATAATTTGGTTTTTCTAATAAACCCTTGCTTTCTCTAGAAACGTTTGTTTTCTTAAACTTGAAATAAAAAATATAGGCGCAATTTATTATTTAAGATATAGTTTAAAAAAAATCGATGGTACGCGATGGTATCTCAGTGGATAAGAACGCGCCGTCCATACGGGTGGTTGTGGTTCGAATCCGAGCATACACCTCTGAATTTTTCAATCAATGTGCGTATTTCTACTATAAGCCCGGCAGTAAGAGAAAACATCGTGAAGAAACCTGCACGTTTCGAATTGTTTCTAACTGCCACACACAGAGACGTCAATTAAGCTAAATGTTCCTTAACCTAATCATGCAGTCTTTATGCGTATTGAAATAAGTGTCAATATTTTATCTTAAGTAACAATTAAAGTTAATTAGACGTCTCTGAGTGCGGCAGTAAGACATGTTACCATGATTCAGTTGGTCTGGTTCCTCTATTAAAGGGTTGCGAAAATCAGACGACAGTCGCTTCACAGATCCGGAATCATGATCCAATCGTACCCCAGGTTCCAGAGCGACAGCTTGGGACGCAACCGATAATTGACTGACCGGATGGCGCAATTGGTAGTGACCCTGCCTCTCACGCCAAAGGTCGTGAGTTCGATCCCAACATTCGTGCGATGAACACTTGTGTTTGTTCAGTGTCTGGGTGTAATATATGTATTTAAGTATATATTTTTGTTCCTCTGTTGTCTGATATCTGTAACACAAGTGCTTAAGCTACTTTGTACGGAATCAGGTCAACCTATGAGATGTTGTGAGAGTTATTATTATTAATTATATGTTAAGATGAGGTGGAGGAGTTTTCAAAAATCACTCGACAAATGTGATCTGGAATAAATTCTTTATTTTGAATAGCAAGTGCAGCCTCAAGCCCGTCGCTGACTATAGTCACAGTATAGCAAAAGATTTAGGCGGTAGGACTAAAACTCTCTGCTGATGCAATTCAAAGGTTTTAAATTAGTTTCTAGTGGTTTTAAGGGAACTAATTCGGTATTTATTTGTGCAGTGAAGTGCCGCGAAGTTAAAAAATAATAAGAGTCGTTGAATTGTATTGTTTTTAACACTGCTATTGTGTATCGAGTGAGTTGTTTCGTGACAACTTGCTTGGACCTAATAGAGTCTTAAAACCCACGAGCTTTGTGCTTAGAGAGGTATCGGAAGAATCCATAGGTCGATAAAACGCAAAACACCGGGCTTTTCTTGAGAGACTGTGACTTTGACTGACTTCGACTGTTGACTACCCCGCTTATTCTAAATAGTTTACTCGACATTAACAAATGGCAAGATATCTTTCCATATAAAAAAAAAAGTTTAATAAAAGCTTTCCTTAAAACCCTTTTTATACCGGGCTATAGCCTAATAGATATTTTGTGTTAACAGTTTTATCATTTTTCATTGTAACATGATAAAAAATATATTATAGTTACTTAGCTATATTTATATTTTTAGTGTACGCCGTGTGGTCCCCGGCAGAGTAGAATAGGCCACCCTCACTCTTACCGAGGTGTCGTAAAAGGCGACTAAGCACCCAGAGAAGGAAAACTCTGCATTTAAAACCCTCGCCAACCCGTCTGCCAAGCGTGGTGAGTATGGCAATTACCCCTCATGTGATTAAGGGAGGCCCGTGCCCCGGCAGTGGGGACTTGAATGGGCTGTTGATGATATTTTTAGTGTGGTTGCTCAAAAATAGTATTGGAAAATATATCGTAATATACTTACATATAGTACAGTACAGCCAGGCCCATGACAGACTTATGTCATGAGAAATAAACGCAAAGAATAACTTGTAAACATTGTTTTTAGCGATGGTTAAAAATCACGGGAATTTCCGTTGCATATTTTTTTAAGTATCTACCTACATGAATAAGTGTGTGCTCACTTTTTGTTCCTTACAATTAATCATATACAGGTTATGTTACATTTAATCATATACTTAAAAAATTATGACGCGTTAATTCTCGTGATTATTAACCATAGCTATAATGCAAAGCAAATATTTTAAGAACTATTGTTTTCAGGAGTCATCTGCATAGGGTAGTTATTTACTTTAAGTTCTGCATTGTGATATTGATTGCATTATATCGTAGCGAGCTGTTAAAATGTCAACGAGACAATAACGCATGCATTCAACCGATACCTCGTATCCCACTTTCACATGGCGTCTATTCATGACATCTATTAATAACTGTTTGTATTACTAAATATCAGGTTATAGTTAGCCATCATACTACATAATTATCTTAATCTTTAAGGTTAGTTAGAGACAGCTTTAAGTTCTATTAATAAATAAAAATTACTGCGATATTAGAACGATGGTACATCTGAGTGGATAAGAACGCGCCTTCCATCAGGGGGGTCATGGTTCGAATCCGAACTTGCACCTATGGATTTTTCAAATCTACGCGCATATTTCTACTGAATGCCGTGTGGTCCCCGGCATAGTAGAATAGGCCACCCGCACTCTTATCGAGGTGTCGTAAAAGGCGACTAAGGTAAAGCTGCTAGCATGATCATCAGCACCCATAGAAGGAAAACTCTGCATTTATATCAAAACCCTCGCCAACCCGTCTGCCAAGCGTGGTGAGTATGGCAATTAACCTTCATGTGATTGAGGGAGGCCCGTGCCCCAGCAGTGGGGACTTAAATGGGCTGATGATGATGATGATTGTATTCATTGAATCAGTCATGTTTTTGCATGGTTGCAAGTTTTGTTATCGTTTATCCATTTTCAGAAACTACTTCATTTCAGCCTTGATTAATGTCAGTCATGATTGGGTGTAATCGATCGCAACTAGCTGTAGTTACGAACGTGAGGTCTCGAACTCATCATCGAAATCTATTTATCCACTATTATGGGAATAATGGAACGATCCGAGATGAGTTTCACTCCGTAAACTAGAGTGAAATTGGAATAACAAATTGAAAGAAAAATGTTATCAACTTGTCGCAGTACACTGCTGGATATAGGTCTCTACAAATCATCGGTCGAATCACGGCGCAGTTTATTTTTAAGGTCAAGGTAGCGATGCCAATTGATTTTAATTGTCTGCTACTTATCATCATCATCGTCAACCCATTTAAGTCCCCACTGCTGGGGCACGGGCCTCCTTCAATCACATGAGGGGTAATTACCATACTCACCACGCTTGGCAGACGGGTTGGCGAGGGTTTAGATATACTTAAATGCAGAGTTTTCCTTCTCTGGGTGCTGATGATCATGCCAGCAGCTTAGTCGCCTTTTACGACACCTCGGTAAGAGTGAGGGTGGCCTATTCTACTCTGCCGGGGACCACACAGCTAAAATAAATCTATTTATCCACTATCATGGGAATAATGGAACGATCCGAGATGAGTTTCACTCCGTAAACTAGAGTGGAAATTGGAATAACAAATTGAAAGAAAAATGTTATCAACTTGTCGCAGTACACTGCTGGATATAGATCTCTACAAATCATCGGTCGAATCACGGCGCAGTTTATTTTTAAGGTGAATGGTAGCGATGCCAATTGATTTTAATTGTCTGCTACTCATCATCATCATCGTCAACCCATTTAAGTCCCCACTGCTGGGGCACGGGCCTCCTTCAATCACATGAGGGGTAATTGCCATACTCACCACGCTTGGCAGACGGGGTGGCCGAGGGTTTAGATATACTTAAATGCAGAGTTTTCCTTCTCTGGGTGCTGATGATCATGCCAGCAGCTTTACCTTAGTCGCCTTTTACGACACCTCGGTAAGAGTGAGGGTGGCCTATTCTACTCTGCCGGGGACCACACAGCTAAAATAAATCTATTTATCCACTATCATGGGAATAATGGAACGATCCGAGATGAGTTTCACTCCGTAACTAGAGTGAAATTGGAATAACAAATTGAAAGAAAAATGTTATCAACTTGTCGCAGTACACTGCTGGATATAGATCTCTACAAATCATCGGTCGAATCACGGCGCAGTTTATTTTTAAGGTGAATGGTAGCGATGCCAATTGATTTTAATTGTCTGCTACTCATCATCATCATCGTCAACCCATTTAAGTCCCCACTGCTGGGGCACGGGCCTCCTTCAATCACATGAGGGGTAATTGCCATACTCACCACGCTTGGCAGACGGGTTGGCGAGGGTTTAGATATACTTAAATGCAGAGTTTTCCTTCTCTGGGTGCTGATGATCATGCCAGCAGCTTTACCTTAGTCGCCTTTTACGACACCTCGGTAAGAGTGAGGGTGGCCTATTCTATTCTGCCGGGACCACACGGCGGCGGGTGTCTGCTACTAAAACAGATCTATCTTAAACAACTTCGGGCTTCAGTCTCTCGGTAAACATCTATGCTATTTATTTAATACTCATAGTTAGCTATTAGATCTGCTTTTGCACTCGAATTTTAGATGAATCAATTTTTTTAGTACAAAAACAGACCCAACATTTGGGCATGGTTATTAAATAAATAGTATAAGTGTTTGCCGAGAGACTGAAGCCCAGAAATTATTTTAAATACATTTGTTTGGTAGCTATCAATTAAAGTCAATTGGTGTCGCTTATGTGCCCAACCCATCACCTTAACAACTTTACAAGCGCTATAACAAAGAAAACATGCATAAGGTTGATGGACGTAAATGGCTATTTTGTGTAATTAATAAGTAGACTGATTTAAATAATAATTCGGTTTCTGAATTTATATATTTCGTGACGTTATCAAATGCAAGATTTTGATCCCCTACAATACCAACAATGCAGACGTAAAAAAATGTAAAAATAATTAATGAATTTGGTAATTAAAGCGGTAAAAATAAAATATTAATATTATTTTCGTGATTGAACGGTCGAAATGTTCGCCATTTTTTTCAGACGTTGGCCAGTCGCGTCTACCTCCTGCTTTAGTTCGGCCATCTTGTACAAATCTTCTTAACTACACCAAGCCCTAATCTTCTTACAATAAGTTTAGCGAGAAAGAAAAATATTAACTAAGTCAAGCTTAAAAATCTTTTAAATTTCAGAAATTTCGTGACTGTAGTCTATTCCAATTATGAAGTTCTTTTTGATAGATGTTAATAGTTCAGTTACTAGGGAAGTACCCTTACAAATCGATACTCAGTGGCATCGATTCTCAATTTGTAACCAATTTTAATCGAATTAACTTTCAACAACATAGGTTAATCGAAATTGTCGAAAGAACACTATTAGACATGCAAAACTTCCAATCTTGCTTTTTGTTGAAAAAGAAATACACGATTGGATGTTTAGTATAGTTATATAGATCTTCTTTTTGTCGTTATAGGCTTTCTGCACTCGTCTCATACTGACTGAAGTGACAAACGAAATGGCAGATGATGATTGATTTTTAAAATTGGTGAACATAGAATTTTTTATCTCTGGAACATGTCCTTTTAAGCCGTTAAATGTTTAGATCAAGTTAATTTATTTTGTTATTTAAATAGTTTAAATATTACCTGCAAACGACTGTACTTTTTATTACGTTTTATTGCAAAATGCATCAAACTTATTTCAACTATAAGCACTAAGCAGCCCCATTGCAGTCAGATTCATTTTAATTCGCGAATTCAAAATAAATCGATTAAAGTTACTGAATACTTGAGGCACGTCACTATGTTTAAAATTAAAACATAAACTATAGTACGTAACCGCAATCGCGCGAAAAAATATTATTTTATTTTGAAGTTTAGATTATTTTGAGCATTATATTCAAAAACAATATGTTAATTTTGCTTGTGAATTAATTTTAGGGTGCTTTTGTATAATTGTATATTTTCCAAAGACGATTTACTACCAAATACAAAAAAAAGATATCATTTGGATTTATATGAAACGTGCAGAGTTCCGTTCTTCGAAATGTCAAAAAGGACTTCATAATTGAAACAGACTGTAATAGGATGGCAACTTTTAAATTTCGCTTCCCACAACAGTACACCCACGTCCCAAGTGTGATTTGAGTGAACTGATGTTCTTAAAACCACTTCATGGTTTTTCGCAAATAGTATCCTTTGAATTAATTTTTTTCGCTCAAAAAGTATTGCCTAAGTGATAAGATACCTACTCATTTAGTTATACTCGTATTTAATGTCAATTTTGACGCGGATAGATAGATAATTGATTGATAATAGCCATAATATTAGCCGGAGTGAAATACCGTCCGATATTCGATTAAAATTGTAATGGCAGCTCGACTGGCAATTTTATTCTCAGATCGCATCACTACCGGGCTTATGCACGATACAACAATATTTATCTCGCCTGGAAACGGCCAAACAATTATTTTCCCCTGTATTTACCTATATTTCAAGCCGCGATTGAAAGATTAGTAAGACAATAATACGATCGAAATGCTTGCCAATTTCCGTTATGCAAAAAGTAAATAAAAACTCAATTACAACGGATAAGTAAGATACACATTACATAAACATTCGTAAAATTGACCAATAACCGCCGTTCGTTCTATGTTACAGTGATGTGAGAGGCTATTTACACGATTTAGTGCCTTTATACATACACACGTACGATAGGTACTTGATATATTTATAGCAATCTTTTGCAATTTATTCTTAAGTAAATAACACACTTGAAAATTCCATCTCGTGTTCAGGCGGGACTCGAACCCACACCATCCACAATCCGTGTGAATGTTCTTCCAACTAGACCACTGAACGCGTTACTAAGCCGACGAAATTTGTAAGTGCTTGATTCGACATGAGCCTTTACCTTCCTAAAAGGCCGACAACGCATCTCCAGTCCCTCTGGTGTGGCTGACGTCCATGGGCGGCGGTGATCACTTACCATCAGGTACCTCGCTTGCTCGTTTGCCTCCCTTTCTCATAAAAATAGAACTTTTACATCCAGATGCAGAAACGTGTTAAGTTGTAAGTGGTTAGAGCAACATGCCGTTACAATTTAAAAATGTTTTTTACATTTATTTCTACTTTTCTTAGCATGTAATTCCCAGTTTCGTTCAAAGATGTCGCTATGGAGCTCAGAGTGCGCTTGGGCCATTATCCAGGGTTCGGGAAACGAAGAAACTGCCTGACATTTCCAACTTTTAGACAGTGGAACCAGACCAACTGGATCACAGTTACACGTTTACAATCATTATTCTAAATATTGTACACACACGTACACGAGATGAAAATTTTAAGTGTGTTATTTACATACGTACGATCTTTAATAATTTGAACATTATTTTTCTTTTCAAAGAAGTTAACATTTTCAACCAATGGAAATTTGTTCCTTGTAAAATGTGTTTGTTTGGTTTTCTTTTTTCATTACTTCTCAACCCTACAAGAAACAGAATAAGACAATCATAAACAACAATTTAAAGCTAAAAAAAATATTTAGCTACGTAAAAAAAACCGATTGGAGTAGCGAACATTTTGAGAGACCTATGTTTAGTCATCATCATCATCATCATCAGCTCATTTGAGTCCCCACTGCTGGGGCACGGGCCTCCCTCAATCACATGAGGGGTAATTGCCATACTCACCACGCTTAGCAGACGGGTTGGCGAGGGTTTTGATATAAATGCAGAGTTTTCCTTCTCTGGGTGCTGATGATCATGCCAGCAGCTTTACCTTAGTCGCCTTTTACGACACCTCGGTAAGAGTGAGGGTGGCCTATTCTACTCTGCCGGGGACCACACGGCCAATTCTATGTTTAGTAGTGGACTGCAATATGCTAATGATGACGACGAAACAATATTTACAAGTGTAATATTTACTTGTGTGACGTTATACCGTGTAAAATACTTCTGTAACATTTGGTAGTTTTCATCTTTAAGGAAGCTCATATCAGTGGTAGAATTACCCCTGTTTGTTAAAGCGCTCTTAACGCATTGCTCCTACGCGTCCGTGAGTTATGGCCCTTATTCCGCAAAAGAATTTAATGGCATTCGCTTAGAAAAAGTGGCTGAGTTAAAGTTATTACACGATTTTTTTCCATGTAGGCTAATTCGGTTTATTTCTTTACCGCGTTGCCCTCGCACGTATATTTTCGGGCTTTACAATTTATTTTCTTGCGTTTTAATAAGCAAAAGATAATAAAAATACGACTACATTCAGGAAACATGTGATGGAGTACCATCATATTAATGTTTTGGTGTGTGTTAGTTAAGCGTTACTACTCATATATGTCAGATGCCCCACCTTATATGTATAAACAAACCTTCATTTTGTATGTGATAGGTGACAGACGAGCAGACGGATCACCTGATGGTAAGCGATTGCCGCCGCCCATGGACACTCGCGACACCAATGGAGTCACAAGTGCGCTGCCAACCTTTAAACCCCCCTTTCTCCCGGCCTCCAGTTCCCTCACTCACGCAGCGAAACACAGCACAGTGCTGCTTCACGCCGGTTTTCTGTGAGGCCGTGGTATCACTGCGGTCGAGCCCATTCATACCGAAGCGTGGCCCTCCCACTGTCAATTACACATAGTTTTTTTTTAATTGGTTCACAAACGGAATGTAACGTTTACATGACAAGATAGCTTTATTAATACATTTATACGTTCATTCTAAAAACAGTGAACACTCACTGCAAACAGTGAACAATAAGTGTGAACATTGAAGATAGGGATAATCACCTCAATGTGTAAACGATATTTAAAGTGCGTGTGTATCAGAATTATATCAAAGACCTTTAGTATCCTTCTAAATTCCAATAAAAAAAAAACATTTATTAACCAAAAACACACATTAACAGAAAGAAAAGTTCTTTAACTCCCACACTAGGCAGAGCCTGTCTCGTGGGTGTCAAATCATATGAATTTCCGCTATGGCTTATTGTCTAAATTAAGACTAAAGTGACAACTGAATTAAATCTTAAAAAAAAATCGAAATGTAATTAATAATACTAAAATTTAAGTTATGGCTGTAAGCGCGTTAGTGAAGTAGTGAGTGTGCGTGTGTGTATGTGTATGTGTGAGTGTGGTGAGGAGGAGTTGGGTAGCCCTATGATTTGAGTCTTGGAATCGAGCGACAGGAGGGTGCTGGGTATCTGCCGTTCACTACCTATTAAGGGCAAGTGTATACAGCGTGTTTATTTGATACGGGCGAATATTTTAATGGCGATTACTATCGGACCTAGGGAACCTGTTTACATACATTTCTTTAGGAAATTAAGGTACTTTTTTTTTCATACAAAATAATTGAGCACGCAATGTATTGCATCCACTGGTAGTTAACGTTAATAACATCAATTAACGTAGACATAAGTATCTAAACGTCATACGAGTGTCATGACACTCATGTCACTTGTCATGTCAAACAAAGTTGGACGGCATACCTACATTGCTGCTGGGTTGCACTTTAGAAAAATCATTACACCTAATTAACCACAAAATTTAATGAAATGATTATCTTATACCAGTGTTTTTCAACCTTTTTCATGATGCGACCCCCCTGGTATAAAAAAATATTTCGCGACCCCCTTGACCCTTCGGTTTTTTTTTATCATTTATAATATTGGTCATTCAGTAACGTACACACATGTTACTGAATTACCAATATTCATTCCATACAACGTATTTATGGTCTCCATGATTAGGATATAAGTACATACTTATCGGATATAAAAACACTTACAATTACGTACATCGGATACGTCGTCATATGGTGGATCATAAATCCATTTTTGAATGCAGCTATAATTGAGGCTAGTTTACCAAATAAGCTCAAAGAGAATCTGATAGAAATATCTGCCGATGGGATGTTACACCTGGAATTCAAGTCTTCTAATTTGGATACCTTTTGGCTAATGAGAAAAACAGAATACCCGGAATTGACAACTGAGGCTTTGAAGTGTTTGATTCCATTTGCCACCTCGTACTTATGCGAGTTGACATTTTCATCGATGGCCCAGATAAAAAGTAAGCAAAGAAATCGCTTAAATTTGGAAAACGATTTAATTCTATGTGTCGCAAAAACAGATCCACGATGGGATAAATTAATTAATAAAAAACAAGCTCTACCTTCGCATTAACGCGCGTCGTCGTATTTTTTGTTTATAACATATTAAAATGTTTACGAGTTTGTTATGTTATGTTGTTTGTTATATCCTTTTGTTAAAATTATCTTACAGTAAGAGTAATTTGAAAGTTAGAATCTTACTTAATAAATAAATATTAATTGTCTTTATTGTTTTTTTTTTCTAAAGTACCCGACCTCTGGCGACCCCCCTACAGAAGCTTCGTGACCCCCCAGGGGGTCGCGACCCACAGGTTGAAAAACACTGTCTTATACGATTCGTAGGATCAGATATTATAGCTGGATTAATTATTCGCCCGTATAAAATACACACGCTGTATGTATACCAGTACTAAGTACATTTATGAGGATACTTTGAGAATTTCCTCAGACTGTTTGTAGTTTCATAATAAAAGTAGGCTTAAAAGCCTCATTTTAGCGCTTTGAGTATTTCTTTTCCGTGGGTATATTCGATGGCGATGGCGAATTCGGGAGTGACCCTGCTAATGTCTTCAATTGCCACTATGGATAAACATTCGAGTGATTAAAACTCGCATGTTGCTTACAACACGACGCATGTCTGTGTGTTATAAAACTTAGATTAAATCATGATTTAATCTAAGGTTATATAACCAATTAATTTAAAAATACACCTTTGTTTTTTTATCGTTTACATCCCGATTAACTTATAATAGGTATCGTGAATAAAGTCAATTTAACATGTAAGATCAACAAAATAGGCGAAAAAAAAACAGCGGTTTCATACATTTTTTTTATATGAGAGGTGGCAGACGAGCAGACGGATCACCTGATGGTAAGGAATTCCGCCGCCCATGGTATCCGGACAACCAGTGGAGTCACAAGTGCGCTGCCAACCTTTTCCCCTTCCCCCCATTGGGCCTCCGGTAACCTCACTCACACGACGAAACACAGCGCAGGAGCTGCTTCACGCCGGTCTTCTGCGAGGCAGTGGTATCACTCCGGTCGAACCGGCCCATTCATGCCTAAGCGTGGCTCTCCCACATTTAAATACATTACAACCTGTGCGGATAAAGAATGGGATCAGAAATGGCGGCGCATCTATTCACTTCTCGCTCGCACACTATTCGCGTCTATACTCGCACCCCACGAGTGCGAGTATAGACGCAAATATGTGTGCGAGCGAGAAGTGAATAGATGCGCCGCCATTTCTGCACCCATTCTTTATCCGCATAGGTTGTACACATATTTACACATTATTATACATTATTGCCGGGTGGATATTCTATGTTGTAAGGAACAGCAGATTTATTTTTTCGCTTATTTTGTTGATCTAACATGCTAAATGGACTTCTTTCACGATACCTTTTATGTGGTTTTCGGGATATAAACGATAAAAAAATAACGGTGTAATAAATATTTCTTTCTGGCTCCTTCTTAGACTGTGACACCTATAACATTGTGATTTATTAATTGTTCTTATATTTAGTAATAGGTACTACTAAATGATTATTTATAAATGTAAAGAAATGTTTCTGAGAAACGAAGAAATCTGTCTGATGTTGTTTATTAACACCCACTTCTAAAATATTGTAGGTTTTCAATACCTTTTTTTCTTAGAATCAGTAGCAAACCTAGTCAAAACAAGTTTTCAAAGGTAAGTAAGCCGAATTTTATTTATATTAGATTTCATCTCTCTTTTGACTATTTTAGTTTGAGTCCAAAAAGAAATAAAAGTAAAAGGAAAAAAAGTGAAAAATGTCTTTATTCAATTTATGTCCATACAGAACATTTATAAATGTGAAATATTATGTAATCTACCGATGATTCGGAATGTCAATTTCTACCGAGAAGAATCAGCAAGAAACTCAGTAGTTACTCTTTTCAAATAATATGGTAATTGCAATTTTCATTCTTATACAATTTATTATTACAGTGACATGTCAGTATCATATACAATGCTTATAATCAGTATCGTTTAGATAAATCGTCAAAGTAAAATTTATCAAATGAAATTATACATTAGAGGACAGGCGAAGAGATCAACATGTCAACATGAGGAATCTTTATCATTTAAATAATCATCTATTTTATAGTAGCCTTTCTGAATAAGGCAGTTTTATACATGCAACTAAAACTTATTTACCGGTAAATCAATATTTTTTGAGGTAACTTATTAAACATCCTTCAAATGAATTTCCAATTTATGAAGTCTAAGATTTGGGACAGCAAGCCTACGTTTATTTCGTGTGTTAAAGCTATGAAAAATTTTGCGAGTAAAGGTGCAAGTTCTTGCGTACAAACATAATACAATCAATAATGTATTGGGATTATACGGTTAAAATATTGATTTCCTTGAATACTTCTCTGAGTGAGTCATGTGATCTAATACCGTAGATGCCACGGATGACCCTATTCTGCAAAATGAAGATGGCTTGTTTTCCCACGCATCAAATACATATTTGATAAGCTCCACTCCAGCTTTTTTTATTATTTGATAGAAATGGGGTGAGCCCTGCGTCTCATAGCCACTGCGACCAGTAGATGATCTATTGTGGCAGCCCCGTAACCTATTACAGCACCTCATGTAGCTCCAGTTCCAGGATAAACCCGAGAATGGAGCTGATGGGGGAGCTCTTGATCTCGTCAGCTGAGATCATGTGTGCTCCCAGGTGCCGGCTTCTGCAGCGGTGCAGCGCTATGCACTCGCCGAGGACGTGGATAATCGTTTCCTCGTCCTCGCGACAGAACCTGCAGATTTTGGTATCTGTAAGGCCCATGTTGTGCAGGTGCTTATTTAATTTGCAGTGCCCTGTGAGGGTCCGAGTGAGTGCCCTAACATGTCCTCTACTCAGTTTTGTTATTTCTACAGCTCGTTTCTGATCGAACGCCTGTATCAACGCCTTAGACTGTTCTAGTCGAGGTAGTCTTTTCCAGAATTCAGTGCTTTGTTTTTTCTCCCACTCTTTTAACTCGAACTTGACCATGCATGCTGGAACGCCACTTATTGGTTCCGGTCCGAGTAGTGGGCTCTCTGCCCCGGCCTTTGCTAGCACGTCAGCGACTTCGTTGCCTCTGATATTGCAGTGTCCCGGTACCCAAATCAGATTTACAATGTTGGCATTGCCAAGCTGGTTTAGGAGCAGGACACACTCGCTAGTGAGTTTGGAGTCAAGTTCACAGGATGTTAACGCCTTGAGGGCAGCTTGACTATCTGAGAAGATGAATATCTTCTTATTCTGGAGATTCATTTGTAGACTCTCTTGGACACAGCCAATTATTGCGAAGACTTCCGCTTGGTACACTGTGGTATAGCGACCCAGGTTGGCGAATTTGCGTATTCCGCAGCGATCATTACAAAATCCCGCCCCAGATATGCCCTGCTTCCTGGAGCCAGCTGTATACCAAACGATGTCATTCTGCTTAACATTTCCGGGAGTTCCAGCCTCCCAGTCTTGTCTACTTGGTAACAAGACTGTAAACCGCTTATCGAAGCGGTGTTCACGGACCATGGAGTCAGAGGGCATATCCATGACCGGAATTTTCATTAGTTCATTGTAGAGGCCTCTCATGACCCTAGAATGCCATCTCGTCCTCCCTCTGATTTTCGCTCTCGTGATAGCCATCCTCGCTTCCATCTGCACGTGAATGTGCAGAGGTGGAATGTTCAGGAGGGCATCCAGTGCTGCAGAGGGAGAGGACGAAAGCGCGCCAGTGGCTATAAGGCAGGCAGTTCTTTGAACTTTGCTGAGGTTCTCTACGCAGTTAAGTTGGTGCGTCTTCTTATACCACACACAGCAGCCATAAGTGACGATCGGCCTCACTATGGTTTTATAAATCCAGAGTGCGGCCATGGGCCGTAGCCCCCATTTTAGCCCCACCAACCTACTGCTTGCCCCCATCGCAATTTTTGCCTTTCTAGTGATGTAGTCGAGATGCTTGTTCCATGTTAGTTTTTGGTCTAAAAAGACTCCGAGATATTTGACCTCGTTGGACAAGCATAGCTTCGTACCAAGAAGTGTTGGGGTGTGTAGCGCCTCTAGTTTCCTTCTTTTGGTAAACGGGATTAAGACCGTCTTACGTGCATTGACTGTTAGCACGTGTCTCGTGCACCAGTTTTCTGCTATTCGTAGGGCCCTTTGCATAAGATTGGAAATGGTGCTAGGGCATTTTCCTATGACCATTATTACTATGTCATCTGCGTAACCCTGAGTCAGAAATCTGGCTTCATTGAGCTCGCAGATGAGACTGTCAACAACCAATGACCATTGAAGGCGTGATAGGACTCCGCCCTGTGGACATCCTCTGGTCACTCTATAATGTAGGGTTTTATTCATCAACGTTGTTGTTGCAGTCCGATTTTGTAGCATGGATCCCATCCATCTGGTGGTGGTGTCGTCGATTCCACGATTCACCATACTACGTGTTATAACATCGAAGTTGGTGTTGTCAAACGCCCCTTCGATGTCAAGAAAGGCACAGAGTGCAATTTCTTTGTCTTCTATGGCTTTCTCAATTCTGTCCACCAGGTCAATAAGTGCCGTTTCCGTGGACTTGCCTGTTTGGTAGGCATGTTGTCTTGCACTCAGGGGTTTTTCAACGAGGTATGTTGCCCTGATGTGACTGTTCAACACCTTTTCCATCGTTTTTAGTAGGAATGAGGTGAGACTTATCGGTCTGTAGGACTTGGGCTGCGATTTGTCTTTGTCCCCTCCCTTGGGAATGTAAGTGACCCTCGCCCGAGTCCACGCTGATGGCAGATAACTCCAAGCAAAGCTTGCACGGTATAATTTTATCAGCGTAGAGATGATGATATCTTCGCCCCGCTGCAACAAAGCCGGGAAGATACCATCGACCCCACCAGATTTGTAAGGCTTGAAACTCCTAATGGCCCAAATTATCTGCTGGGGACGAAAAATAACGGAAGCTCTCCTCCAGTCTTCATTCCTCGGTCTCCTGTCCGGAGACTTACTGACCTGGAGTTCTCTTTCGTTATTAATGTACACGGATTCCGGAAAGTGCGTTTGAGCAAGCAGTCTCAGTGTTTCCTCCGGAGATTCTGTGAAAGATCCATCCGCTTTCCTTAGCAGGCCTAGATGGGATTCAGGTGTCTTGGATAGTATTTTGTGGATCCTGGCAGCTTGGGCAGTGTCCTTGATTGACCCGCAGAATTTTTGCCAGGATCTTCTTTTTGCTTTCCTGAGCTCCCTATTGAAACGTGTTAACGCCTTCCTGAAAGCATCCCAGTTCTTGTCTTTTTTTGCCTTGTTAAATAAGGCACGGGCCTTTTGCCTCAGATGCTCCAGATTTTTGTTCCACCAAGGCGTGTTTCTGTTGCTCTTAGTGGTCTTGAGAGGACAATTTTCTAGATACGCATTCATTAGGCTCTTGCCTAAGTCCTCTGCTGCGGCTTCCACTTGGTCCACAGTTTTGATGTATTTAAAATCTCCAAGGTATAACCTAAGGGAGTTCCTAAAGCCCTCCCAGTCTGTTCCCTTGGGGTCACGGTAGGTGTTCGGTTCCTTTGTTCCCGAGCATAGTATGTCGTACCTAATGTGGGTGTGGTCGGACATGGACGGCTCATCTGAGACGTGCCAATTGGTCACTCGGTGTGCGAGATTACCTGAACACCAAGTTATGTCTAGTACTTCCTGCCTAGAACGTGTGGTAAAGGTTGGTTTGCTACCCACGTTAAGATTTCCTTGAATACTTCTCTGAGTGAGTCATGTGATCTAATACCGTAGATGCCACGGATGACCCTATTCTGCAAAATGAAGATGGCTTGTTTTCCCACGCATCAAATACATATTTGATAAGCTCCACTCCAGCTTCAGTAGTGGATTTACCTTTTGTAAATCCAAATTGCTTACTATACAATATATTATTCAGATTTAAATGAGACAATAACTGAGTAAATATTACTTTTTCAAATTTTGCTGAGAGCTGGCAGTATAGAGATAGGTCTAAAGTTAGACGGGTCACTTTTCTCTCCCGACTTGAATAACGGTATTATTTTACTGTATTTCATTGTATTTCATATCATCATTTCAGCCAATAGACGTCCACAGCTGGACATCGGCCTCCCCCAATGTTCTCCACACAGATCGGTCCTGTGCCGCCCGCATCCAATGCATTCTTGCGATCTTCACCAGATCGCCAGTCTACCGTGTGGGGGGCCTGCCACGGCTGCGACTTCCTGTACGTCGTCAACGGCCGTCTGTTCTCCTCAATATGTGCCCTGCCCATTGCCACTTAAGGCATGCAATCCTTTGGGCTATGTCTGTGACCTTAGTTCTCCCACGGATCTCATTATTTCTGATACGATCACGCAGGGAGACCCCGAGCATAGCCCTCTCCATTGCTCTCTGGGTGACTTAGAGCCTCCTTAATCAGCACATTGTAAGCGGCCACGTTTCGGTTCCGTATGTCATCACTGGCAACACACACGCATTGAAGACTTTCGTCTTGAGACACTACGGAAGATGGGCCGAAAATATGCTGCATAGCTTCCCAAACGCTGTCCAACCGAGTTGGATTCGTCGATCGACCTCTTTCTATCATATGAACTTGAAATAAAACAAATTTCGATTGTTCTTTTTTGAATAAAAACCCTAGGGCCCGATTCGATCAATCTTTATCCGAGAATAAAATCTATCGTAAGGTTATATAACTTTCTATATGGATTCTCAGATAAATAATGGTCGAATCAATGTGGTCAAAGATATCTCATAAAATCCAGAGATGCAGAATTTTAAAAATTGTGCCAAAATAAACATCTTTATTAGTTCAGGTATGTCAAAACCTCCGATTTTCAGTTTCAGTGCATTTATCGATAACTACGTGAGCTTAATTATGTTTCCTTTTAGAGGCTTTCACATCGAATTTTGAGCTTACATACAGCTTAGCTCGCATAGCTTATAATAATAATAATTCTCACAACATCTCATACGTTGACCTGATCCCGTACTAAGTAGCTTAAGCACTTGTGTTACAGATATCAGACAACAGAGGAACACAAATATATACTTAAATATATATATTACACCCAGACACTGAACAAACACAAGTGTTCATCGCAGGAATGTTTGTCCAGGGTGGGGATCGAACCCACGACCTTTGGCGTAAGAGGCAGGGTCACTACCAATTGCGCCATCCGGTCAGTCTAAAATGCAGTTGTTTATACTAAATGGCACCTATATCTAAATAAAACCGCGCAAAAAAGAAACCGATGCGAGCTCCTGATCTTTACTCTTTGTCAGGGTTTGAAATGACACCCTTAGTAGCGATCCCGTGATGAGCCCATACCAACCAGCTTGAAGGTATAATATTAATGTCCTTCGGCTACGGTTATAACAGCTGAGCTCAACAATCAGCTACATACGAAAGGTATTAGTGCATCCGTGTATGCGCAAACACAAGAGCACGCTCTATTTTACTGGATGGCATACGGTCAGAGAGAGATTGGGGAGCAGGTCCGATGACTTACCGTGCTTTCCGAGACACGGAGATAAAAACCGTCAATTATTAGACTTCGGGCTATGCTGAAACTCTGAATGTCGTAATCTAGGAACTCAGGTATGAACTATAATTAATCAAGACGGGAATTAACACGATGTTTAATATGTGATACAACATTGTGTACTCACATATTTTGCTCGACGTTTCGGCTACGTTACAGCAGCCGTGGTCACGAGCGGATCGTGTTAATTCCCGTCTTGATTAATCATAGTTATGAACAACGCGAAAATCAGGTATGAACTTTTCAGATTATATAATGATACAAGCTGCCATAACTTCGTACCCGATATAAATATATTGTTATAATAGCAACTTAAAATTTATCGACAGGCTACGGATGGGACTCAACCCACCATCTTTTGCTTACCATCATCTGTGATCACTTACCATCAGCCTCCTCCAGCCTAAAAAAAACGGGCAACCGATTTATCCACTAATTTACCCTTGATAAGTCCACGATTTTCGTGAGTGATTTTTGCTTATGTACTTACAATATATTTTTAAATGCATTATTTACTAAAGAACGAGCCTGTAACATACTCAAGCCCTCTCTATGAAGTTTGTGTTTGTATTTCGCATAAGGTTGAATATCAAATTGGTACATTAATATACAATATGCATTAGTATCACTTAATGTGACGCTAGCTGTACCTAAGTCAAATGGCTGAGTATTCCCATAAATTTGCATGTCATTGATTGATTGAGTTGGTTTAAATTAGAACAGGATTAAAACATGATTCCTAACTAAGAAATAATTCTGCGCGTCCTGTGAAAAGTGGTACAAGTCGACTTATATCGAATTTGATTTTCTTCTTGCTACTTCATCACAAAAAAATCCTCTATTATTCTGTCTGATCAAACAGAAAAATAGAGGTTTTTTTTTCAACGAATTTGGATTTCTTCTTGCTACTTCATCACAAAAAAATCCTCATATATTCTGTATGATCAGACAGAAAAATAGAGGTTTTTTTAAATATCGAATTTGATTTTCTTCTTGCTACTTCATCACAAAAATTCCTCTATTATTCTGTCTGATCAGACAATCCTCTAAAATCCTCCAAAAAATCCTCTATTATTCTGTCTGATCAGACACAAAAATAGAGGATTTTTTTGTGATGTAGTAGCAAGAAGAAAATCAAACTCGATTTTAAAAAAATCTTCTATTTTTCTGTCTGATCATACGGAATATTAGAGGATTTTTTGTGATGAAGTAGCAAGAAGAAAATCAAATTCAATGTAAGTCGACTTGTACCACTTTTCACAGGACGCACAGAATTATATCAAATGTTCAAGAAATAATTATATCGAATATAACTGAATATGACGCACGGATTACTTGATATGATTACAAACAAGCTTGAGATACAGCTTACGGGTACTTGATTATATATTTTTCCGTATAATATGAAAAGCAGGAAATATTATAACACAGTTCAATAATAGTTAATACATTTTTTATAAAATAATAAGCCTAAGTTAATTAACTATGTAAAAGTTATCTCCTCATTATAATAATATACCGTTATAAATTTTAATTCTTCTTATAAATTAATTTAATTCATTCACAATCTTCAAAAAAGATGCCAAATAATATTTTATTGGTATAAGTACGTTCCAATTACTAAAAAATACTGTTTAATTAGAACACAGGACAAACAAGTAAGTTCTAAACTCCCCATTGATTTTCTTAAACAACTTCCAAACAACCAAAACTCAAACAACGGTATACAAACAGTTTTCAAAGTACAATCGGCAAGAAAACCCTCAGCACTACATAAGATACTCGCCTTAGAAAACCGTTCCAAGTTTGGCAAGAGTCACTGAGCGAAGTGCGGTGCGAACTAAGGCAGACGGAGAGCGCGGCCGCGGCCGACTGCTACGCGCCGCGGGAGTATACTGCCGCTACGCCTCTACGGCGCTACGACGCTACGAACTACGGCGGCCGGTGCTACAAAGTACTAGTGAGTGATGGATATGATGAGATGACATGTATGAAATCTATTTTTTACTGTGATATAACATATCACAATATATCTGTAATATATAACATGTTTGTCCTGTTTATTTTATTTTTGGCAGACGAGCAGACGGATCATCTGATGGTAAGCGATTGCCGCCGCCCATATGCCTACAGCCGCAACACCAATGGTGTCACAAGTGCGCTGTCGACCTTTAAACCCCCCTTTCTCCTGGATTGAGCCTCCGGTACCCTCACTTACGCAGCGAAACACAGCATAGAGCTGCTTCATGCCGGTTTTCTGTAAGACCGTGGTATCACTTCGACCGAGTCGGCCAATTCATGCCGAAGCATGGCTCTCCCACGGTTTATGTCAGATAAAAAAACATTGGCCGTTACTAAAACATATGTCAGTTTATCACCCGTTTAGTAAATAACTACGCCTTTGGATTGGACATAGAAGTTTATTCGATTTTTATTAAGGTGACGGGTAGGGCACTCTAGCGACGCCAATTGATTTTAATTCTTAGCTACTAAACCGGATCAATTTTAAACAGATTTGGGGTTACAATCTCTCGGCAAACACTTATACTATTTTATAAATAGCCATGCACAAATGTTAGGTCCGTTCTTGTATGCGAAAAATTGACTCACGCAAAATACGGCCACTTTTGGCGGTAATCCAAAATTCGAGTGCGAAAACAGACCAAACAGTTAACTATTAGTAGTAAATGAATAGTATAAGTGTTTGCCGAGAGGTTGTAACCCCGAAATTGTTTAAAATACAACCGGTTTAGTTGCTAAAAATTAAAATCGATTGGCGACGCTAGTGTGCCCTACCCGTCACCTTAAGTACCTACCTCCTTTTTTTGCAAAACATAGTAAAATTATTAAATTACCTATCTTCAATGGCAGATTCAGCTCGTTCTGGTTCAAATAAAACTTAAGTAAATAACACACTTAAAATTTTTATCTCGTGTTCAGGCGGGACTCAAACCCACACCTTCCACAATCCGGGTGAATTGATGTCAAATCAAGCACTTACGAATTTCGTCGACTTAGTAACGCGTTCAGTGGTCTAATTGGTAGAACATTCACAAAATTTTTAAGTGTGTTATTTACTTAAGAATCAATTTCAAAAGATTGCTATAAAAAAATATCAACTATAAATAAAACTTAGCTTCAAAATAATATCTTTACCCTAATTTCATTTTGTGATCTGAAATGCCATAGGTTAAATTATCTGGCCATCAAAATGCACAACATATTTTGTATTGATGTGAAACATGTATGTTGGGACTGGTTGATAAATAACATTATATCAATCAAGTGTCCTTTACCCAAAGGTTGCCTGGAAGAGATTGCTCATAGTAATAAGGCCGCCTTCGTTGTACATATCCTGTAATACCTAGTATTAAGTTTTC
Organism: Marasmia exigua; assembly: GCA_019059595.1. Classification (NCBI taxonomy): domain Eukaryota; kingdom Metazoa; phylum Arthropoda; class Insecta; order Lepidoptera; family Crambidae; genus Marasmia; species Marasmia exigua. The sequence continues at coordinate 9,574,163 of CM032463.1, forward strand.
TTACTATACTTTGAGTGCAATAAAAGTATATTCATTCATTCATTCATTATACTTGTTTGACCAGCCAACATTGTACCTAAAGTTAAATTTTGATGGCGGTTTTGTAAATAATAATTTGGATAAAATAATCAAAATTCGAGAGGTACTCCACTAACAGCGACCGGTCTCGGATCAACGAGCTCGTTGAACATGACCTTGGTTTTATCCAAGTTCATCCGAAGACCGATGTGTTTGAAAGATTCAGCCAGGCTGCTCACCATCTTCTGTAGATCTTGTAGGGTTTCAGCCAAGATGACGATGTCGTCTGCGAATCGTAGGTGTGACAAGTACTCGCCATTAATATTGATCTCTTGTTCGGGAATATGTCTAGGAGAAACGCTCCAATTAGGCAGAAACAACATCGAGAGATAAGCCAATAGAAGAATTCAGCTAGGCTGAGCAGCATTTGGTAAACTTCGTCAAGTCTTCTCGTCACCCATCCCTCAAAATCGTAAGTCGAAAGTCTTCGACCAGTGCGCCCTCCCGGTCATGACTTACGATGCCGAGACGTGGACACTCACGGCCGGACTAGTCCACCGGTTCAAAGTGGCTCAAAGAGCTATGGAAAGGGCTATGCTCGGAGTATCTCTGAAGGACCGCATCAGAAATGATGAAATCCGATAGAAAACCAGAGTCACCGACATAGCCCACCGAATTAGCAAACTGAAGTGACAGTGGGCTGGTCATATTAGCCGCAGAACTGACAGCCGTTGGAGCCGTAAAGTCCAATGACATTCGAAGGCTGGCTGGTGTGGGGTGGATGAGAGTATGCAGTGCAGTGGCGTGCATTAAGGGAGACTTATATCCAGCAGTGGACGAGTGTGGGTTGCTGAAATGCAAGGCCTCGCGCCAGCCAGTGTCATCTTTTAGTCATAATAATAATATCCTTCAACCAATTTTGTGTTTGTTCAGTGTCTGGGTGTAATATATGTATTTAAGTATATATTTGTATTCCTCTGTTGCCTGATATCTGTAACACAAGTGCTTAAGCTACTTAGTACGGAATCAGGTCAACCTATGAGATGTTGTGAGTATTATTATTTATTTATTTATTTAATTTCGGCTAAGGCGACCAATCTCATCGATCAGCCACTTACGCAGGAAATATTATAGTGCTGAAGTGTGTGCGCAAACACAAGTGCACTCTCTTCTCCCTTGCCCCCATATTCGATGGGCCACCAGTGTGATGCGACCGGAAAGAGATCGGGGGCAGGACCAACGGCTTCACATGCTTTCTGAGGCACAGGGGGGTACAAGTGCGGCAAAATCCAGACTCCGGGCTGACACTGACAATTTTTTAACAGAAAATCTCAGGTACACATTTTGACCCGACCCGAGGATCACACCCGGGACTCCAAGCGTAGCCGCACTACCCACCACAGCAATGAGGCAGGCAAGTCGAGTCTTTCGTTCATAATTAATTAATGAAATACCTTCCGTCTGCCGCTAATCTTTGCATTTAGTATATCAGACGCTGAGTTTCGGCTTTGGATGGAACTGGGGTGATGTGATGATTTTTTTATGTGACAGGTGGCAGACGGATCACCTGAAGGTAAGCGATTGCCGCCGCCCATTGACACCCGCGACATCAGCGGAGTCACAAGTGCGCACTGCCCTTCAAACCGGGTCCCCCAGATTGGACCTCCGCTACCCTCACTCACGCAGCAAAACACAGCACAATGCTGATTCACGCCAGTTTTCTGTGATGGTATCAAAATAGATACCGAGCGATACTTTATGATAAACTGACATTCAAACGCCAAAACCCGTGGGCGGGAGCTAGTGTATAGATAAACAAATAATTTATGAGATATGATGATAATCCGTTAATGGTGGCCCGTCAATAAACTTCATATTTGAACAATAAATTGGTAGCGATTTGTGGTCGGAATTAATAAGATTTCGTCATATTGGTGGCGTGATATGGTGAATTAATTTTTGTTTACTAGTAATAATTAAAATGACGTATAGACAGAAAATGTCAATATTTATTAACCCCCGACGCATAAACGACGGGGTGTGTTATAAGTTTGGCATCGTAGCTCCCGAAGAAATGAACCGATTTTGATTTTGTTTTTTTTTTTGTTTGAAAGAAGAATAAGAACACTCCCCGTTCTTAGCTAAGTTGGATAAAAATAGATCAAAGATGGCCGCCGTCACAAAGATATGGATTGTATGTTTTAACACAACTCCCACAATATGGGTATCAAATAAAAAGACTTGAGTAGCAGAATGTATATGTTACAGTCATAGTGATTAAATAGCTATTATACATAATGACTGGTCATTATACATAATGGCCAAATTGACTAGTCAAAGTAATAAATTAATCACTTTGTCTGGACATTATTCATAATAGCGTGTCAAAGTTAGCCAAAGTAATAAATACGGTCTGGCCGACTTGTTACTCCTCCCGCTCTTCATCCCGCTACCGCGTGGCGTGATCTGCGTCATTTCGTGGCTGACGCAATAGTGATTGTTGTCGTCTAAAAAGTCAAACCTCATGTGTAACTCAAAATGTCACAAGTGCCTTACTTGTAAGAATAAATAATAATTATGACCTGGTTAATTAATGTCAGTTCGTTTTAAAATCTTTATTATTTTTGTCTTTATTGGGTGTTGATCCCTGTTTTTATTTTTTTTTGTTTTATAGCCAGTGAGCTTTAAATTTACTTTATAAATTAAAGTCAAATAACTTTATAGCAATGTCAATTGACGTCAAATTATTATCTTGTTATTTTAATTTTTAAAATAGTCTTTATTATTAGTTAGGTATGCTTAAAGCAATGTCAGTTCGTATTAAAGACTTTATTATTTTTGTCTTTATTGGGTGTTGATCCCTGTGTTTTTATTTTTTTCATTTATTGCCAGTGAGCTTTAAATTTACTTTATAAATGAAAGTTGAATAATTTTATAACAATGTTAATTGACGTGAAATTGCATCCTAAGCTGTCGCCCTGGAGCCCGGGGTTGGCTTTTACCATGATTCAGGATTTGGGGAGTCTGGTAATTAATTAAGTAAGAAAGTAAACATTTACTGACCTCATACAAGAATTACAGTGATAGGACACATAACATTAAATAGATATTGCACAGTAATACATAGGAAGGAACCAGTCAAACAAAAACAAATAAAATAAGTTAATATATAAACTTGTGACCAAGGAAGAAAAAAAGGAACAAAGTGAAGTGGTCAACAAGGTCCAAGCTCAGCATGCACTGCAGCGGTTCGGAGCCGCTGCCGCGCTGGTTTTCAGTTTGGACCTTGAGCCTTGAGTGTTGAAATCAATTTTGAATGATACAAACAGAGAATGTGACATAATAACAAAGGACAACAAAAAGAAAAACAAAAAGAAGGAGGATACAAAGAAACAATAATAAAATCTATGATAAAAATAATAATAATAGCAGACCGCGCCAAGTGTGCAGCGAGAAAGGGATGTGACCGGTCGTGTGGAGGCGCCGTCAGCTGTCTATGGACGTCATCTTTCGAGCAAAAAAGAAAAAAGAAGAAAAAATTACAGTGACACGAGTGCCGTTTGATCTTCGCAACCCTTCACAGAGGAACCAGACCAGCTGAATCATGGTAACACGTTTCAGAAACTATCCGAAACGTGCAAGTTTCCTCACGATGTTTTCCCTCGCTGCCGAGCTAATAGTAGAAATACGCACATAGATTTTAAAAATCCAGAGGTGCATGCTCGGATTTGAACCACGACCCCCTGTATGGAAGGAGCGTTCTGAACCTCTGAGATACCATCGCTCCATCTCCATCAAAATATTTTATATGCTTAAAAATTAATGTTTAAAAAAATGAGAAACCTCAAAGATTGAAAAAAAATTTTCTGCGAAATTAGACCGCCTTCAAATACCACGAACTAAAACTGATTATTGAAAGGCGGTTTTTTTTTCGCAGTTTTTTTTCTTTCATATAACATGGTAGATACATACACATTCATCCATATCATGATAGACCTAGTGTTTGTTCGTACTTCTGCAAGAGAACAATGAATTCGATACCTAGTCGACAGTCGCCATATTATTCTGTAAATAATGTCACTGTCAGTGTTTACGTTTACAACGTGTTTTACCCTCAATGTGTTTTTCTAGAAATATCTCTTAGTCATAGGAAATCAGAAAAAATGATTCACTATTTTCATTCATCCGAAATAGGTTACCTCGCCGGACGTGTACAACAATAAAGCTGAACCAAGATTTTAAAACATTCATTTAAATATCCGCGGGGGGGGGGGAGGGAAGTTTTATTGATGGTCTAGATATTAATAAGTGAGTGACATTCTACGAATGAGTTCATTGCATATAAACATGTTGTTATTAGGTACATGTACAAAAGCATGTAAAATAGCTATTTATAAGTAATGAAATGAAATGATGATTTATGTTTACGAACATAGGTGAATCACTTGCTCACAGCAGCGAAAATACATACCTAAATACTAGAAAAGTTATACCTAATTGAATACCTCGGTGGCCTAGTGGTCTAGGCGGTCACCAGGATGGTGAAAGGGTTGGATTTTTGAAACAGTCATACAGTGTTAGTTGTTCATTCTAGTGAAAATGTAATATGCATCTAAAGGCTGTGCGTAGAAAATTTGAAAAATATTTCAGGATCTGATGATGGATTCTTAGAGAAACCGAAGTCTTCAATAACTGATAGCAATAGTGAGACATTTATTATTTATTTTTTCTATTATTGTCACTACACTAATCAACATCGTGCACCATCGTACATCATAATTTATTCGTACCACGATATCGCCTATTGTTTTTTGGGGTTATTTCTGTCGTAAAATATGTAGATGAAAAAGGTTATTATTCCGTGAAATAACTTTTCAATCGTCTTCGAATCATAAGAAAGACAAATTTGAATTTTCTGATCGTCGTTCGCAAGTAAAAACTTCACAACAATCATTTTGACAAGCTCCGCTCAGCGACACATATGAATTCGAAATGGAGATTGATCGCGCCGATCTAGTTTTAATAAACGTACACGAACGTTTGTTCATGTAGGACTTTGGCAGAGGGGAACGCGTCCAGATGCAATGTCCCGTATTAAATTGTCTAAGTATTACTCATATAATTATAACATGACTAGAATGATAGTTTCCTTACTGCTGTCACCTCTTTGAAGCACAATTTCGGTTTTCCAAGTTGGTGTTGGTACTACGTACGTAGTATCAACATAAAAATCCTAATTAATGTTACCAGTCACAACATATTTCTCTAAAACATGGGAGATGGTTATTGTAGTAACTGTTTTAATAGTACCTAGAACAACTCTAAGAAGTATGTAACTATTATTATTATTTGATAGAAATGGGGTGAGCCCTGCGTCTCATAGCCACTGCGACCAGTAGATGATCTATTGTGGCAGCCCCGTAACCTATTACAGCACCTAATGTAGCTCCAGTTCCAGGATAAACCCGAGAATGGAGCTGATGAATGGAGCTTTTGATCTTGTCTGCTGAGATCATGTGTGCTCCTAGGTGCCGGCTTCTGCAGCGGTGCAGCGCTATGCACTCGCCGAGGACGTGGATAATCGTTTCCTCATCCTCGCGTCAGAACCTGCAGATTTTGGTATCTGAAAGGCCCATGTTGTGCAGGTGCTTGTTTAATTTACAGTGCCCTGTGAGGGTCCGAGTGAGTGCCCTAACATGTCCTCTACTCAGTTTTATTATTTCTACAGCTCGTCTCTGATCGAACGCCTGTATCAACGCCTTAGACTGTTCTAGTCGAGGTAGTCTTTTCCAGAATGCAGTGCTTTGCTTATGCTCCCATTCTTTTAACTTGAACCTGACCATGCAGGCTGGAACGCCACTTATTGGTTCCGGTCCGAGTAGTGGGCTCTCTGCCCCGGCCTTTGCTAGCACGTCAGCGACTTCGTTGCCACTGATGTTGCAGTGTCCCGGTACCCAAATCAGATTTACGATGTTGGCATTACTAAGCTGGTTTAGGAGCAGGACACACTCGCTAGTAAGTTTGGAGTCAAGTTCACAGGCTGTTAACGCCTTGAGGGCAGCTTGACTATCTGAGAAGATGAATATCTACTTATTCTGAAGGTTCATTTGCATACTCTCTTGGACACAGCCAATTATTGCGAAGACTTCTGCTAGGTACACTCTGGTATAGCGACCCAGGTTGGCGAATTTGCGTATTCCGAAGCGATCATTACAAAATCCCGTCCCGGATACGCCTTGCTTCCTGGAACCATCCGTATACCAAACGATGCCATTCTGCTTAACATTTTCGGGAGGTCCAGCCTCCCAGTCTTGTGTACTAGGTAACAAGACTGTAAACCGCTTATCGAAGCGGTGTTCATGGATCATGGAGTCAGAGGGCATATCCATGACCGGAAGTATCTACCTAACTGTGATTATAAAATTAGTTGGCAAGTTATGTTTTGATATTTATGATGCCTTGACTATACAATAATGAGTATGAAATAAATAAATAAATAAAGAGCTAACGACTTATTTTAATGGTTATCAGTTTTAATTCGGGTAAAATGTGGATCCATGTATTGCACTGTCAGAAACACATGATCATGAATTAAATCTTAAAATTATTATTCAATAAATAAATTCTTGCTTATTTCTTTTTTAACATATAAAAGTTCTGGTACCCGTACTCACGCAGCCAAACACAGTAGAAAAACTGCTTCACGCATTAAACATTAGTAGCAACTGATTAAATTAATCAGTCGGAGCAATCAAATCTTACAATAAAGTTAAAATGGGGAAAATATTTTTTTTCATTATTTTTGCATTTTAATAAATCGTTTGTATTTTTAGCTTTGAAAACACAATATATTATGAAATATTAAACACTTACCTGTGAAAAGTGATGTTACTACACTTCTTATGCTTTTCCAAATCATTGTGACAAGATTTTACAGCACAAATCGCCATAGCAAATTAATTTTCGCGAGATGCGTTTGACAGACATTGACATTGACGACAACGGAGCGGTGCGGGTGTTTGGAGCCGTACGGCTCCATTTGTGTTGCTTCAAATTGTGGGCGCAGAATAGGTTTCTAGTCTTGTTATAATTGTGTGGTATTACTGACATTCAATGTTGACTACCTACTTTTTCAATATATTACTTGACACTGGCAGACTACGCTCACTTAGTAACACAGATACAGTAAAAAAGACAACATCGTAAAATTAACTAAAATACGTATTCAATACAATGTGCGAATTATGGGCGGGTGGAGAAAAGAAGTGGAAAAATTGTACATTTTCATTGTACACGACGAATTATGGACTAATTTTATTTGTTCCTTTTAGTTTTTGTACCAGTTGTTATAATGAAAAGCCATCTCGCTTTGTGTACTTTTACTGTATAAACGAGTTTACTGTTTTAGAGAAAAATATTTAGGTGGTTGGTATAATACGTTCTTTGCCCTAAAAATTTAAAATGTATTAAATTGTTCAAACACAATTTTAGCCTATTATATTTATATAAAAACAAATGCCTAAAATGTATGGATTACCTCTTTTTAACCAGCCCAATAGACCATTCCTGACCCTGGCGATCCTGACTCAGATGTCATGAGTTTTGGGTTTGATTTCCATCCTGAACAATCTATCGTAGGATGAACTTCTGTTTGTTCATTGTCGTGTTGTTATTATTTGATTTTGATACCCAAAACACTAGTACTTTAGCTATTTACTTTGGGATTATGATATTTATTAATTGCTTCACTTTTTGGATTTTTTTTATGCTAGAGGCGACAAACGAGAAAGTGAGTCACCTGATGGAAAGTAATCATCGCCGCCCATGAACATCCGCAAAATCTGAGAGATCGCTAATATGTTGCAGGGCTTTTTAAAAAGGAGTACGCTCTTCTCTTGAAGATTGCCTTCCTTATACCTTCTCACCCCATTTTAAGTACGCAACGACCTGTCTATCATAAAACGCAATTCACCACATCCTCACCAGTTCAAACGCAACATGAATTTCACTTCATCCCGTCACATGACATTCCAAAATCTAACAAGAGAAGAACAGACGTCTAGCTTTCAGTAACGCATTATTCGCATGACAGACTCACCCGTTCATGTATGATGTGAATTTTACATCAACCCGCCACGCGACCCACTGCTTCCAAGTTTAACATGCGCAAGCCAGAATTCAATACATGTAAGCGTCCATTGAATGCTGGGAAGTAATTCAACGTTGATTAAAACTATTGAGCTGGAAGGTCTTTTGTTTCTCATGTAAGTAGAAATTTTACCAGTAATGCAACAATGTAAGCAGAAAATGAGTTAATAATAATAATACGTTGATGGTCAGCGATACTATGCGACTGGAACTGTTCCTCATCTTAGCGAGTAATTCCGGGTTACGTCAAAAGCTGTCGCTCGGGAGCCCGGGGTGGGCTAGGACTATGATTCATGATTTGGGGAGTCTGGTAATTACAATGAAGCGACTGCCGTCTGACCTTCGCAACCCTTTAACAGGGGAACCAGACCAGCTGAATCATGGTCACACGTTTTAGAAACTATATAAAATCTGCAGGTTTTCTCACAATATTTTCCCTCGCCACCGAGCTAATGGTAAAAATACGCACATAGATTTAAAAAATCCAAAAGTGCATGCTCGTATTCGAACCACGTTACCCCATATGGAAGGCGCGTTCTAAACCACTGAGCTACCATTGCATCGTTCAATGGGACTAATGGGGCCAAAAATTTTAACCGACTTCAAAAAAAAGGAGGAGGTTCTCAATTCGACATGTATATATTTTTAAACGTCATGTGTCAAAATGACAATTTCACGAAGGAAAGAACCAAATTCGTCGACCTAATAGGGTATATGACTAAGCTCAAGATTTTACAAAATATAAATATTTTATCAAAATATAGGTCAATATGTGCCAATGGCAAAAATTCTCAATTAAAAATATAACGTCTAGCCGGTTTTATGGTCATTCAAAGATTCATGGGCAAGTCCATTTTAAAAGTATGAAATTATTGAAAAATAATTATACCATTGAATAATCCATACAATTTGCACCAACTATTATAATAGAACCATTGACATAAACGAAACATTTGATATAGCTACCATACAAAATTCAAATGAAATGCATACAAAATACTGTCGTGTGACGTCACATCTTAGTAGCCATTTGTATGGAGCGTTTTGGGTTTGCCCAAAATAATGTGATTTTAAAGTTGTGATATCTCAGGTAGTTTAAATGAGAATCAAGTGATTCTTTCAACGATGTTTCTATCATTGAGAGGTCTTTTGATTGCAAAAATAAAAAAAAAATAGTCATATACCGTATTCTAATAGAACGTATCTCATTTATTAACATTGGGTTTCTGGAGCCCAATTCTCGAGAATTTAGATATGAAAAAACATGGTGGATGTCACATGAAATCCATACAAAAACATTATGTTTTAGTGATACATATTCGTATGATGATAAATGACACGAGCCCGAGAATTGAGCTCCAGGAGCCCAATGTTAAAAAATAAAAAATGAGATACGTCATATAAGAATTAAGTCGACGCAATGCTATTGAAGTTGATCCTCAAACCAACAGTACACCTAGTTTTGCAATAAAAGTAATAGGTACTTTAATTGCAAAACTTGAAAATAGGTGTATATTTTCATTTATTCATTCATACAGAATCATATTTTTCACACGCTATAACCCTACTATTACATTTCCCTTTCATGCTGTCAGCATGACTCTAAAACTGTTCTTATAGCACTCCACGGTGAGATACTGACTTTAAAATGACGAGAAACGTGTGTTTTATTTGACTTCTGAAGAACCTTCTGAAGAATTAAGTGCAGTTAAAGTTAACTGGAAGAACTTAAAGCGACTAGGGAGATTCCAAGTTTGAATTTTTATTTTGTTGGTCTTCAAAACATGTTTTAAATTAATGAATATATTTATGCCGTAACTGCCTCGGTGGCGCAATGGTTAGTGGGTCGCACTTTAAAGCGACGCTTGCGCTTGGGGTCCCGGGTTCGATCCCCGGGTCGGGCCGAAATTTGTACCTGAGTTTTTCTGTTAAGAAATTCATTAGGGTAAGGAACTAAAAAAAATTTTTGCTTGACAGTACCGTTTTGGGTATCAAATGAAAGAGTTTTTATAGCACATTTCAAATATATAATTTTATTAACACAACTAAAAATATGTAAAATAAAATCAAAGTTTAAAAACTAATTTTATTTGTTCCTTTTAGTTTTTGTACCAGTTGTTATAATGAAAAGCCATCTCGCTTTGTGTACTTTTACTGTATAAACGAGTTTACTGTTTTAGAGAAAAATATTTAGGTGGTTGGTATAATACGTTCTTTGCCCTAAAAATTTAAAATGTATTAAATTGTTCAAACACAATTTTAGCCTATTATATTTATATAAAAACAAATGCCTAAAATGTATGGATTACCTCTTTTTAACCAGCCCAATAGACCATTCCTGACCCTGGCGATCCTGACTCAGATGTCATGAGTTTTGGGTTTGATTTCCATCCTGAACAATCTATCGTAGGATGAACTTCTGTTTGTTCATTGTCGTGTTGTTATTATTTGATTTTGATACCCAAAACACTAGTACTTTAGCTATTTACTTTGGGATTATGATATTTATTAATTGCTTCACTTTTTGGATTTTTTTTATGCTAGAGGCGACAAACGAGAAAGTGAGTCACCTGATGGAAAGTAATCATCGCCGCCCATGAACATCCGCAAAATCTGAGAGATCGCTAATATGTTGCAGGGCTTTTTAAAAAGGAGTACGCTCTTCTCTTGAAGATTGCCTTCCTTATACCTTCTCACCCCATTTTAAGTACGCAACGACCTGTCTATCATAAAACGCAATTCACCACATCCTCACCAGTTCAAACGCAACATGAATTTCACTTCATCCCGTCACATGACATTCCAAAATCTAACAAGAGAAGAACAGACGTCTAGCTTTCAGTAACGCATTATTCGCATGACAGACTCACCCGTTCATGTATGATGTGAATTTTACATCAACCCGCCACGCGACCCACTGCTTCCAAGTTTAACATGCGCAAGCCAGAATTCAATACATGTAAGCGTCCATTGAATGCTGGGAAGTAATTCAACGTTGATTAAAACTATTGAGCTGGAAGGTCTTTTGTTTCTCATGTAAGTAGAAATTTTACCAGTAATGCAACAATGTAAGCAGAAAATGAGTTAATAATAATAATACGTTGATGGTCAGCGATACTATGCGACTGGAACTGTTCCTCATCTTAGCGAGTAATTCCGGGTTACGTCAAAAGCTGTCGCTCGGGAGCCCGGGGTGGGCTAGGACTATGATTCATGATTTGGGGAGTCTGGTAATTACAATGAAGCGACTGCCGTCTGACCTTCGCAACCCTTTAACAGGGGAACCAGACCAGCTGAATCATGGTCACACGTTTTAGAAACTATATAAAATCTGCAGGTTTTCTCACAATATTTTCCCTCGCCACCGAGCTAATGGTAAAAATACGCACATAGATTTAAAAAATCCAAAAGTGCATGCTCGTATTCGAACCACGTTACCCCATATGGAAGGCGCGTTCTAAACCACTGAGCTACCATTGCATCGTTCAATGGGACTAATGGGGCCAAAAATTTTAACCGACTTCAAAAAAAAGGAGGAGGTTCTCAATTCGACATGTATATATTTTTAAACGTCATGTGTCAAAATGACAATTTCACGAAGGAAAGAACCAAATTCGTCGACCTAATAGGGTATATGACTAAGCTCAAGATTTTACAAAATATAAATATTTTATCAAAATATAGGTCAATATGTGCCAATGGCAAAAATTCTCAATTAAAAATATAACGTCTAGCCGGTTTTATGGTCATTCAAAGATTCATGGGCAAGTCCATTTTAAAAGTATGAAATTATTGAAAAATAATTATACCATTGAATAATCCATACAATTTGCACCAACTATTATAATAGAACCATTGACATAAACGAAACATTTGATATAGCTACCATACAAAATTCAAATGAAATGCATACAAAATACTGTCGTGTGACGTCACATCTTAGTAGCCATTTGTATGGAGCGTTTTGGGTTTGCCCAAAATAATGTGATTTTAAAGTTGTGATATCTCAGGTAGTTTAAATGAGAATCAAGTGATTCTTTCAACGATGTTTCTATCATTGAGAGGTCTTTTGATTGCAAAAATAAAAAAAAAATAGTCATATACCGTATTCTAATAGAACGTATCTCATTTATTAACATTGGGTTTCTGGAGCCCAATTCTCGAGAATTTAGATATGAAAAAACATGGTGGATGTCACATGAAATCCATACAAAAACATTATGTTTTAGTGATACATATTCGTATGATGATAAATGACACGAGCCCGAGAATTGAGCTCCAGGAGCCCAATGTTAAAAAATAAAAAATGAGATACGTCATATAAGAATTAAGTCGACGCAATGCTATTGAAGTTGATCCTCAAACCAACAGTACACCTAGTTTTGCAATAAAAGTAATAGGTACTTTAATTGCAAAACTTGAAAATAGGTGTATATTTTCATTTATTCATTCATACAGAATCATATTTTTCACACGCTATAACCCTACTATTACATTTCCCTTTCATGCTGTCAGCATGACTCTAAAACTGTTCTTATAGCACTCCACGGTGAGATACTGACTTTAAAATGACGAGAAACGTGTGTTTTATTTGACTTCTGAAGAACCTTCTGAAGAATTAAGTGCAGTTAAAGTTAACTGGAAGAACTTAAAGCGACTAGGGAGATTCCAAGTTTGAATTTTTATTTTGTTGGTCTTCAAAACATGTTTTAAATTAATGAATATATTTATGCCGTAACTGCCTCGGTGGCGCAATGGTTAGTGGGTCGCACTTTAAAGCGACGCTTGCGCTTGGGGTCCCGGGTTCGATCCCCGGGTCGGGCCGAAATTTGTACCTGAGTTTTTCTGTTAAGAAATTCATTAGGGTAAGGAACTAAAAAAAATTTTTGCTTGACAGCACCTACCGTGTTACCCAACACGGTAGACAACTTTTCGTAGTCGAGTTTTAGTTTTTAAACTTTGATTTTATTTTACATATTTTTAGTTGTGTTAATAAAATTATATATTTGAAATGTGCTATAAAAACTCTTTCATTTGATACCCAAAACGGTACTGTTAAGCAAATTTATTTTTTAGTTCCTTGCTCTAAGTCCTCTAGAGGGCGCTGTAGTCAGTTTAACGTGACGTCATAAAACCTATAACCAGAAGAGAATCAAGACGCTTCTAACGACACCTTTGTTCAAATATGATAACTAGTTTAGAAGTTATGAGGGAAAAGATGAACAACCATACATACAGGTCAAAATCATAACCCTCCTTTTTGCTTTGCCGTAGTCGGGTAAAAATAATTGGATTGTAAAAAAAATATTTTTTACTTCAATTCAAAACAACCTTCTATTACAGCTCACAATAATATCTGTTTTTATTACCCCTTTGTACTCGATAAAACTTCGCCTCGAAAACAGAAATGTAAGGTCGTTCTTGAACTAGCCTCTTTTAAGATAATTTCGCAAAATTCACTCATCTCCGACTAGGCTAAGTTGCTTGTTAGTCATCATCATCATCATCATCTTAGCGTTTTGTCCCGGTTGCGTCCCAAGCTGTCGCTTCGGGGCCCGGGGTCCGCTTTCCTACTCCTACTCCTGTAAGGTGTAAGGGTAAAACCCCACCAACATCACAGGGGTCCAAGCTAACCCCACCTGCAAGCTGGTGCACCTTGCTGATCAACAGACGGGGCCATGGCGCAAGCTTTGGGAGGTCAGACGGCAGTCGCTCCCGCAATTAGCAAACACGCCAAATAATATAAATGGTTCGTACTAGAAAAGGCACTACTTGTTATCACGGCATTTTCCAAGAGAGAACGAACTTGAGCCATTGTCTGAAGTCTTGGGTTGTTATTCATAAAATGTGTATTTGTTAGGTATAGTATCATAACTCAGACATTATTGAACTGGTTTTACTGTAATCCTATATGAACAGTTAATATTTTATTAACATAAAAGGACGAAAATCGTGAGATTTGGTAGAATTTTTTATATGATAGGTGGCAGATGGGCAGATAGATCACCTGATGGCAAACGATTGCCGCCTCCCTCCTATCGACACCCGCAACACCAGTAGAGTAACAAGGACGCAGTTGCCAATCTTGAAACTCCTCTTCTAACTAACTAAACTAAGCTAACTTAACTCGGCGAAATACAACGCAAGCCGGTTTTCTCAGAGGCCATGGCATTATTCTATTTGACCCGGACCATTTATGTCGAAACGTGGTTCTCCCACGGTTTCAAGGACACCTACCCACAGGCAGTTGAAAAAGGCTATAAAGGCTAAAAGGAAGCCGTTACTGATTAATAATGGACAAAATTAGGATTCTACTGGAAATCCGATAAATAATTTACAATCATATAATATTACTAACGGTCGCCCGCAGCTTCGCTCGCGTGAATTTAGTTTCCCACGTAGTAGGCTATGACACTCTCCATCCTTTCAATCTCCACTTAAAAACTCGTGTTAATTCGTCGTTCCGTGCCGTGAGTGACAAACAAACAGACACACATTTACACTTTCCTATTTACAATATTTTCTCATTTAGGCATTACGTGGAGATCAAAGAAATGGAATTCGTTGCCGAAATCGTCTAGCAAGAGTGTCCTTAACCTTAAATCTAGTCACCGCTTTTCAAAAAAAAAAGCGTTGCTAGCGATCAAAAGATAGCGTTAAAAAAATATTTTTCAGCTTACAGCGATGCATTTTATTATTACATTGCCCAATATTCAAGTATATAAATTGTCGCGATGTTATACAAAGTTATATAAACCGCCGTAAGACAGAAAGTTTATGATTATACTTACACGTATTTCCGGCTGCGCAATGTTGAAAGGGAAACCATGTTTTCATTTGTTTTTCTAACTAAAATATAATTTTGTATCGTGACGTCCTAATGGCTTTTATAATGAAAATGTTGTAAGGGTAATCAAAAACGTATAATCTTATTCATGATTACTTAACGCAATCATGTTTGTACACTTGCGGTGTCTGCGTGACGTTGTGTGACCATACCACCTAAGTAGTCATATGTGTGATTAGGGGCTCCTAGTCGTTGGGTATCGGATCTGGGTATCACTTGAGTTGGGGTTTTGTTGGGCAAGGTGCGTGATATGCGGTAATTTTCTGTATCCGGGACTCTCCCCCTTTGAGAAAACATTACGCAAAGTAAACGGAATTACCATTCGTAGCGCAACTCACTGAGATGGAGCATCAATTACACTAAAGGATAAGGATAGCCAAAAAACTTAATTGGCGCAATAAAAAAGCCATTTTTTTTCGGTTCGATTCCCGTGCAATACAAGGACAATCGGAAAAATCTGTGAATGCAGTATTTTTCATTTAACTAAAAAAGATTTAAGGTTCTTTCCCTTCCCATAGTCGTGTGACACCCTATATACATCTTTATTTTATATCGTTTACATCCCGAAAACCTCATAATAGGTATCGTTAATAAAGTCCATTGAGCATGTTAGATTAACAAAATAAGCGAAAAAAAAACAGCTGTTCCATACATTATCGCCTAGTATTCTATTTTGTAAGGAACAGCTGATTTTATTTTCGCTTATTTTGTTGATCTAACATGCTAAGTTGACTTCATTCACGATACATAATATGAGGTTTTCGGGATGTAAACGATAAAAAAATAAGGGTGTATGTATGGTATTAACTCACCTAAAGCTAAGACAATGCATTATGAATAAATTTGTGTCTCTGAAAAAGTAATTAAATATCGATGAATTCATCAGCATATAAATGAAAGATGCACATGAACCTAAAAGTATGCCTTCACGCTCTGAAGTGTCGGCTAACCAATCAAAATGCTAATGTGCTTGCACAATACACTTACGATCTCGTACCTACGCATTTTAATTACATTATAATCAGAAATGCGATCGATGTTAGCTTAATGGATAATTCGATTAAATTTAAAAAAAACATTATTTGCTTAGTAGTAGTACTCGTGAGATTGACTTAACATATGTTCGTAATTAGAAAACCGTAATGATAGCTTTTTTCAAAGAGGTCGATAAGATAAGACATTTTATGTCTTAACTTGACATTCAACATTATTGCACTAAAGTTTCGACATTATTGCATTATGAATGTTCTAACGACATTTAACGGAAATGGGTCCCAAATTAAAGCTTGTGACTGTGCCCGTATTTTTCATTGTATGAACGTATTTGTATTACTAGCTTTTGCTCGATTGTTGTATATTTAAAAAAATACAAACAAAAAGGTCACAACTACTAAAGTTTATTGCATTTTTCTTATCGAGATCAAACTTAACATTATACTTAATAGCATCGTAACTTGCTGTTTTCTGGAAACCTAGATCGATTTAATGTGGACGTGAATCCGGCTGTGGGGTGATTTACGTAAAGTAAAAAACCACTTAAAAATTTACTAATGCCGTGACAACATTGATTAATTACGGGTACGTATGGTAGAGTTAAATTAAGTACCTATGTATGTAGTTAGGTACAAAGTTTCGAATATGCTGTACTAACAAATTAGCCGGTTTCGATCTTTTCATTTGAAACAATTCTGTTCTTGCACCTCCGTGCCTCGGAAAGCACGCTAACCCGTTGGTCCTGTGTCCAATCCCTCTCCGGTCGTGTCACGCTGGTGTCCCATCGGAATATGGAAGTAAGGGAAAAGAGAGTGCACTTGTGTTTGCGCACACACTTGAGCACTATAATATATCCTGCATACGTGGCTGACCGTTGAGATTGGCCGTAGCCGTAATCGGTTGGAGGATATTTAGATAATTAAACATAATTATTAAAGGGCTTATGTAACATTAATGATACATTCCCATATCGACACATTTCGATAGCACAGTGTCTGGTATTGTGCCTAAGCGCAGAAGGTCCTGGCTTCGATTTCCGGTTAGGTCAATTTAGAAAACACACTTTTCTAAAGTGACTTGGGTCTGGATGTGCCGTGTGACACCCTCATAGAAAGATAATAGAAACGAAAAAGTATGAAACAAATTCGTAGTGTGATTCTATAATCAGTTGCATGTATATTTACTAGATTCCCCATACCAATACGTTACCATACACAAATCGGAATATGTACGCAAAGGTACAAACGTGGGCCGAAATTTATAACATTTTACCGTCAGGGATTCAAACTGCACGCTAATCTGTAGTATTTGTGTCATTCTACTCTAACAAATTGACAGTAGTTATCGGGGCCAGGGCTGCAGCTGATCAATACAGATTTTGTACCGGCATTAAAATTTATAAAAATAAAGTTAAAAGTAGGTGGCATACGACCACGGCAATACGGCATAATAATTCCAGCAGAGACAATTTTCTTGTTTCGTAAAATTTAGAGCGTGTTTTTTTGGTAGTCGGGTTTTAGTTTTTAAACTTTATCTTTATTTAACATATTTTTAGTTATGTAAATAATATTAAATATTTGAAATATGCTAAAAAAGCTCTTTCATTTGATACCCTACACGGTACCGTCAAGCAATTTTTTTTTAAGTTCCATACTCAAGTCCCCTAGAGGGCACTGTAGTCAATTTGATGTCATGTCGCCTAATAATCAGAAGATAGTCAAGACGCTTTTAACGACACCTCATTCGTTCAAATATGATAACTAATTGGGAAGTTATGAGGAAACAGATGAACTACCATACATACATAACCCAAACCCAAACAAAATCATAACCCAAGGACTGCTTCGCCGTAGTTAGGTAAAAATGGGTTCTGGCGGTATGAGTCAAACACTGCATGTGGGATAATGCAATTCAAAGGTTTTAAATTAATATCTAGTGTTTTTAGTGAACAAATTTGGTGGTGTTTTTGGGCAGTGAGGTGCCGCGAAGTTATCCTGATAATAGCGGTCGTTAATTCGTATCGTTTTTAACACTGCGTTTGTATGTCCGAGTGCGTTGTCACGGACAACTTGCTTGGCCCTAATAGAGTTTAGAGTGGTATCGGCAGAATCCATAGGTCGTAAAACACAGGCGTTTTATTGGGTGACGGTGACTTAGACTGACTCCGACTATTGACTACCTACTTATTCTTAATAAGTTACTTGACATTGGCAAGATATCTTCGGGTATAGCCATAACATAAAAAATAAATCAAAATTCATTTTCATCCATAGAATAATATTATTCTATGTTTTCATCATAATAACACAGAAAACCGGCGTGAAGCAGCACTGTGCTGTGTTTCGCTGCGTGAGTAGTAGCACGGGTCAGACGGATCACTCCCGAATTGAGCCTCCAGAACTCTCACTCACTCGTCGAAACACAGCGCCAGTCTTCTGTAAGATCCAGTTTCTGAGAGGCCATGGTATAATTTTGGTCGAGTCAGCTCCATTCATGCCGAAGCGTGGCTGTCCCACAGAAATAATAGGTACTATTTTTTATGTGATAAGTGGCAGACGAGCAGACGGATCACCTGATGGTAGACGATTGCCGCCGCCCGTGGACACCCGCTACACCAGTGAAGTCACAATTGCACTGCCAAACTTTAAGCCCCCCTTTCCCCCGGATTGGGCCTCCGGTACCCTCACTTACGCAGCAAAACACAGCACCACTGTACACAATACTGCCGAAGATTTTCAATTCTGATGACCCTAATCTGAAACCGGTAGTTATAATTTGGTCTGTGCGTGGTTCGCCGTTCCGCAGACCAATGCCAACTTATATGACTTTGGAAACACAATTCAACTGGACCGTTGCGGTCTTAATGCCCAATGCTTAAAACCATCTCGCTAGTGAACTTTTGATCTAATTTACAACTATTTGCTCGCTCAGACCGCAGTCGATCGCCATTTTTGCGAGAGATTTTCATTCAATTCGTCAGCTTGATTTACCCGTAAGACATGCACCCTAAACAGACTGTGCTTTTTCATAGAAAGCCATACTTGATAACCTCGCGAAGCCATTAGTACTGGGGTTACGTGGTGGGAAACGTTCTTTCTCTACCGCACCCTTATAGAATCCGCATCAGGGCCGGTTGGATCTCTTTCACACTCTGTGACGTTTTTTCCAAAAATGGCACATTCCGTTTAAAGCCCTCATTTTCTAGTTCCATTGATTTACCTCCCGTTGGCGTAACGAGGAGAAATAAAAAGAGTCCGGATTTCAGGTCAGAGAGTTGTTTTGTTTCGTCTTTAAAATCCAATTTGAATAAGGATTTTTTAAAACTGTGAAACATGATTAAGAAATTAAACCCACAGAACAGGCAAACAATTTGTACAGCGTAGTTAAACTAGTGGAGGATTTTATTCTTAAGTAAAAAATGCACTTAAAAAAAATTCGACAGTCTTCAGGTGAAATTTCTGAAGGAATTATCGGAATCGGATATTATGGGACAACCCGTTTGGAACAGTGATAGTGAACGCTGCCTTTGATCCAAGGGTTGCGGGTTCGAACCCCCCACAGTACAAACATTTGTGTGCATGAACATGTCTGTTTGTATTGTTGGGTGTTTTCTATGTATTATAAGTATGTATCTTTCAGTATACTCAAAGGTATGTATTTACAAAAGAAAAGTATTATATTTATATATTTGTAATCCCACTGTTGATTCTAATATCCGTAACAGAGGTGCTTGAGCTACCTATCTCGGAGTCAGATCAATATATGTGATGTTGTGAAATATTCATATATTTATTTATATGTCGGAGCGTTAGCACAGTGGCGCCCTCTATCATGTTTGGAAACGTCAAGGAATTTCCTTGGGCAGAGTCAGCATAGCGATTGATTGATACTTTTTGGTTATTTGATTTACTTTGATTTTAGCGAGCTGTCAGTTTGACGTTTGGACTGGAGACACGTGGGAATCGCTAGAGGCATTCGGTGTGTACTTTCTTAGTGAATCTTGGTTTTGCTTGGAATTTATGAGGGGGTTTGATGGTGGTGATAACAGAACGGACTGTGGGATCGCGCAGAGAACAAATGCAGACGAATGTAGAATAATCGTTGCTGAACCTGCCGCGTTTCCGCTTTGATCTTTGTGTTCTTTCGCATTGATAATTCATAGTTTGTGCAACAGACGCTTGAAACTTCGGAAGTGACTTTGCTTTGAGGACTCTAATTTCAATATTGCCATCTTGCACAACCTATCTGATAACGAAGAGCTCGACCAGACTCCGTTATATATATTTTATTTATATTCGGGGTCCAAAGACTGACGAAAAATGTTTACAACCTGTGCGGATAAAGAATGGGATCAGAAATGGCGGCGCATCTATTTACTTCTCGCTCCCACACCCACGAATGCGAGTATGAACGCAAATAGTGTGCGAGTGAGAAGTGAATAGATGCGCCGCCATTTCTGATCCCATTCTTTATCCGCACAGGTTGTAAGTGCATTATTTACTTAAGAATAAATTGCAAAATATTACTTTAACAAAAAAAATCATAGTGAAGCATTTTTACATTTTTCACGCATTCTACATAAACTTGTGCTTTTGAATACGGATTTTCTTTTTAATAACACAAAAATATGATGAAGAAAATAAACGTAGGTACAGAAAATGCCAAGAATTTGAAGTGTGTGTGATATTTTAAGTACAGGAAGTTGCAGCCGTGGCAGGCCCCCCACAAGTTGGACCGACGATCTGGTGAAGATCGCGGAAATCCATTGGATGCGGGCGAGCAAACAGGGCCGATGTCTGTGCGGGTATTAATTTTCATATCATCGAAGGACTCCCCAGTACAGGCCCACAAAGATGGCGTTAATTTGACTGAAATTTTTGATAATTCGTACATACTATTATCTATCAATGATAGAAACTTTTTATATTATCAGGGACCGAAATAAAACGTAAAACCGGACGTTGAATTCCTGTGCCTGGCATCCACGGCTAAAGACAACGTGACTGCGTAATGTGGGAGGAGTAATCACGTTGGTTTTATTTCCCCTAATTGGTTCTGAATGGAGATTGTATGAATACGTAACGAATTATTACGAGATAATTGTACAACTGCCTGCTTCCATCTGTGTGGGTTCGATCATGGAAAAGACATTATTCATCGTTACGCCTTTGCAATTTTGCAATCTGTTTTTGACTCGGACATAAATATTAGGTCTTTACCTATGAAGCGTTTTGTATGGCGATTATCTTAAAAGTTGTATTTTCCAAACTAACTTTTTTTTCATTTGTTTAGTAACTCTTAATGCTACTACTCCATAATTAACTGTGTTTTAATGGACAACGTTTAGGAACTTTTAATATAGTTTTTCAGAAAAAAAATTTTTTTTTAAAAAGTTATTATTAATAAAAACGTCAATTCTGCCAAGTAAAAAGGGTCATTTTCAACACTTTTTTAAATTACAAATACAATAATATCTGATCTCTATTTAATATAAGCCTTAAAACACATATAGTCGTTAATCAGAATAAAATTAAAGTATGGTGACTTTTTGACTATTATTTTATGATATAGATGGCAGACGAGAAGACGGATCACCTGATGGTAAGCGATTACCGCCGCCCATGGACGCCTGCAACACCAGTGGTGTCACAAGTGCGCTGCTTACCTTTTTACCCCCCTTCCCCTGGATTATTATACTTTTTTTTTTGTAATAATCTCACAACATCTCATACGTTGACCTGATTCCGTACTAAATAGCTTAAGCACTTGTGTTACAGATATCAGACAACAGAGGAACACAAATATATACTTAAATACATATATTACACCCAGACACTGAACAAACACAAGTGTTCATCGCACGAATGTTTGTCCAGGGTGGGGATCGAACCCACGACCTTTGGCGTAAGAGGCAGGGTCACTACCAATTGCGCCATCCGGTCAGTCATTAATATTTAAGTAACAATAGTTGTGAAAGTGGGCATGGGTTTGTGAAAATTAGGGTGTTATTGAAATAGATACCACCTAGTCCTCATCTTAGCGTGTAGTTCCCGGTTATGTCCAAAGTTGTCACTTTGGTGCCCAGGATACGCTCAGTTAGACCACGATTCAGGTTTTAGGGAGTCTGGTAATGACAATGGAGCGACTGCCGTCTGACTTTTGCAACCCTTTAACAGGGTAACCGGACCAACTGAATCATGGTTACACGTTTCAGAAACTATCCGAAACGTGCAGGTTTCTTTACGATGTTTTCCCTCGCCGCCGAGCTAATGGTAAAAATACTCACATAGATTTGAAAAATCCAGAGGTACATGCTTGGATTGGAACCACGGCCCCCCAAATAAAAGTGCGTTCTTGTCAACTTTTTTTGTACCTGATAGGTCGCGGACGAGCTGACGGATCGCCTGATGGTAAGTGATTGCCGCCGCCCATAGTCACCCGCGACAACAATGGAGTCACAAGTGGATTGGGCCTCCAGTACCCTCACTCATGCAGTGAAACACAGCACAGTGCTGCTTCACGCCACCGGGCTGCCATTCCTCAATTGTGCCTAAACACTGAACGAAACACAATGTTTCGGATAGTTCTCAAACTATGGATAGGATACCACAATTGTTGAGATATACCCACATATATAGACCTACTAGACTGCGCCCGCAGCGTTACTCACGCAGTTTTAGTCTTTATTACAAAAGTCTTCATTCAAACTTCAAGCCCGCGCAACTACCCCTTAAGGGTTGAAAATTCAAAAGTCATTTTTATATTCAAAACCCGTGGCCAAACATCAATTTTAAGTTTCTTACTTTACTAATTAGCGTACCCCATACAGCATTTAACCCTCTATTTCACCCCTTCAAAGGGTGATCTTCCAAAAACGTTGAAGTGAATTTCTTTTTATTTCAAACTATACGTATAAATACAAATTTTCTCTATCATAACATCAAAGATGACGAATTTCCATACAAACTTCAAACCCCCTTTTCACCCCCTTAAGGGTAAAATTTTCAAAAATGTTAAAACAACTGGTTCTTGATTTAATATAGGGGAACAAATAGCGAATTTCATGATTTTTACTTTAAAATGGCATAAACCCTATAGTGCATTTCACCCCCCTTTTTTACCCCCTTTAAGGGATGATTTCTCTATAAACAAACAATTGGGTTACTTTTTATTTGAAATAATTAGTCTCAATACAAATTTTCACATTCCTATCAAAGATGGCGGACTT
Organism: Marasmia exigua; assembly: GCA_019059595.1. Lineage (NCBI taxonomy): Eukaryota > Metazoa > Arthropoda > Insecta > Lepidoptera > Crambidae > Marasmia > Marasmia exigua. The sequence goes on from CM032463.1 coordinate 9,597,397, forward strand.
TCATACAAACGTTTAACCCCCTTTTTGCCCACTTAACTGCCGCACTCAGAATCGTTGATTAACTTAGTTGGCTACTTAAGAAAAAATATTGACCCTTATTTTGATAGGCATAAAGACTACCGATACTAAAGTTAATGAACATTAGCTTAGATGACGTCTCTGAGTGCGGCCGTAAGTGTTGATTTTTCCTTCCCTTCTTAGTGCTCAGTTTCACTATTAAAGGAACACTTTTTCCAAGTTTCTAGAGTAAGTAGTTTTGACTGTGCGTGTATTCCTAGTCACTTAGTCACTTAGGTTTTCCTTTTATATAGGTATATAGATTACGTCAAATTGCAATCACATCATTGTAATTACTAAACTCACGAATATTGTCTCATGGTTCAAGCATACCCCCGCTCCAAAGCGACAGTTTTGGACGAAATCGATAATAACAGGGTTAAATTATGAATATGATTACATACCGGTTTACCACATCATCTAAAATTATTGACCGCATTACTCGAAAGCCCCTTAATGTGAGTAATTAACAAGACCTGGATAACTTTGTGCCTCATGTAAAGTGAGTTGTAACTCTTAAATTTGATTGCTTCTGTCGGTTGGAACTAATTTAAATTACAAACTTGTTGAATGTTTTGGCTTGCGGTTTTCATTACAATAATAGGGACAAGTAGAAGACATTGGAAGTGCTTGTGACTGTAAAATTCAACCTAATATCTGACTAATTTTATTTTTCATGTGATAGGTGGCAGACGAGCAGCCTGATCATCTTAAGAGATTGCAGTCGCCCATGGACACCCACAACACAAGTGGAGCCAAGGTTTGAATCCCCCTTCTCACCGGATTGAGCCTCGCACAGATACTGCTTCACGCCGGTTTTATGAGAGGCCGTGGTATCACTTCGGTCGAACCGGCCCATTCATGCCAAAGCGTGAGTCTCCCACGGACATATGTAAAATAAATAAAAAGATCGAATCATAGATATGTAAAATTAATTTACATGCTTACTGCGGCACTTAGAGATTTCCAATAGATACCTATAAGTATTCTAAAGTACTACTTTAACTACTAAAACTACATACTACTTAAGATAAAATACGATATTATATATAAAAACATCGTAATGCTTAAAACTTTGGAATGGTAGATATAATATGTACAGTCAAATAATTTATTTTAGACTGCTTATAATAACTAAGAAAAATTCGATCAATATTTTATACTGTATAATTTAACATGAATTATAAACGCTACGTTTGAATAAGAGGTTGATAACAATAAAATATTATTGTTATCTGATTGTATTGGAAAATTATAATACCTATTTTAATCCTACGTGCATAATCAGCGTATATACCACTGTGGGAGAGCCCTCTTGGGTATGAACGGGCCGACTCTACCACGGCCTCAAAACATACATTCTTCTTTTATATTAGATCCCACCATCGCGACGTTCCATCATCATACGTTTTATCAACAAAAAATCTAAACAAAAGAAATTTCCCTAGTAACACGTCAAAGAATTACTAAGTGCTAGCCTGGAGCCAAAGAAAGTTGTCTTAATATTTAAGCGCGGCGAGGCAAGTGCTCGCGACAACCCTCTCCTCGGAACTAAGTGAGAAAATGTAGCACTTGCGATAGTATGGAGGTCGAGGTCGGATTTGTTCAGAGCCGAGGAACTTGCTCTTCGGAAGCAAAACCAATTTCTTATATTTAAAAAAATGTCCCCTCTTCTACTATCAAATATCCTTTGCCTGAAGGTTTATTCTGGTAGAAATCGCTTCCAACGATAAGACCGCCGAAATTATACATTTAAGTTTCTGTAATACCTAGTTTTTTAAGTTGTGTATTTTGTGCAGAGGGCCTATACTATTTCATACATTCATACAAATTCGTTACACAAACTTAACTAAACTAAAAGAAGCCTTTGCAGTATATATGTCCCACTGCAGGGCAAAGGTCTCCATAATAGAAATCAAGTCATCGCTACTATGATGGAGTTAGGCTTAAACACTACGCTTGCCGTATACGGATTGGTGATCACAAGCCCAAAATATGTTTGAAAAATCCGAAACATACCTTTTCTCGACCCGGGAATGTAACGCTGAACCCTTAGATCACGGCCCGGTACTTAAACCACTAGACCAACGGGCCGGAGGTAACATAAAACATTCATGGAATTTCCATTCCATATATAAATTCTGAAACACAAATAAATTTTCCAAATCATTTTAATTATTACACTCTGGGCACTAAATAATTTGTAATCTCCAATAAAATTCCGAATCGGTACTAAAGTCGTATTATCTCCTATTGTTTATTAATCAGTGACCAAATTAACTTCAGCTGTCCATAGGACACTATACCTGCATTACCTGCATACTTTCCCAGATTTAATTTTTGCATACCTAAATAAAGATCACATGCAGGATGTTACACCAGGCTACTTGTGACAACAATCCTAGGCAAATATATTCAAACGCCCGCCTGCAAGTCTTGCATATAATAAGTTATATGTACAACTTACATTTATAAAATCGTCAAATAATTCGCTCATTATAAATGCATTTCACTTGTACCTAACCAATCATAACTAGTGTTAGCGCATCAGATATCGTAATCTCATCAATGTCGTACAGCCCACTTCAGTCAAGCTTGAAGTTAATTAAGTAACTTCTACTCTTTGTGAGCTATAAGGGGAACCTAAGTAGTCATGCTCGCTCAAATGTCTCTGAGGTGGTGGCGCTATGTGGCGGGTCATTGCATTCCCTCTAATATGGTAGAGTGAAATGATGGCTGACACATACGTCATACTTGTGAACTGGTCTGCTTCGGTTTACCTCATAATATTTATTTCATTTTGTCTTACATTAAACTGTATGGCTTAGTATGACGATGATACAACATTGTATTTTTTTTTTATTTATTTAAGGCAACAAACAGTCCTTATATACAAAAATAGTATTATGGTAAACATTGTTATTAAAAATGACCTATTGTGCCTGTAACATAGTCTACAAGTATAACAATATAGTTGAGCAACTTCTAGGTCGGACAGTAATTATGAGATAGAGAAATGATGAATGACATAAATTTGGAAAGGAAAATGAGTGCAAAATTATTGATTCACTAAAGAACGGATTTGAGCTTAAATATTGATACATTAAATAAGTCAACATCTGCAAAGCACTTATTGTAAACGTTGGTGGAACGATACATAAATAAGTATAGTTTTTTCGATATTGTGGGATAGCGAAAAGTTGTTTAGTACGTGAGGGGCGCACTGGTAATCGAACCCGTGATACAAATGACAGCATGCTCAGTAGTGACGACGAGTCTACTAAGTTATTTAGTATTTTAAATAGGAATACTATGTCAAACATTTTACGCCTATTACAAAGAGATAGTAAGTTGTTATTTTTTAATGAATCTGAAATTGTATGAAAGTTTGGTGATTAAAAAGAGTAACTGGCGAGGATCTTGCCGGATCATCTCAACCAGAAACAACTTTCCAAGCCGGTGGTAAAATCGCATTATATTTTTTTTTGTATATTTTATTTAACAACATTATAAGAATTAACATGTAAATTATACATAAGTGCTTATAAATAGTTTTAAATTACTTAAATGCGTGACGGTTTGTAAGTGCTGTGGAGCCTAGGCAAATAAAGATTTTTTGATTTTGGTATATACTCGTAATCAGAAATGATGTAATCCGACAGAGGACCAGAGTCATCGGTCATTCGGTGGGCTATGTAGCCCACCGAATTAGTAAACTGAAGTGGCAGTGGGCTGGTCATATTAGCCACAGAACTGACAGCCGTTGGAGCCGTAAAGTCCTTGAGTGGAGACCGCGACTCGGTAAGCGTAGTGTAGGACGCCCTGCGACAAGATGGGATGATGACATTCGAAGGCTGGCTGGTGTGGGCTGGATGAGAGTGGCCAAATATCGGGAGCAGTGGCGTGCATTAGGGGAGACCTATGTCCAGCAGTGGACGAGTGTGGGTTGCTGATGATGATGACATACTCGTAATATTACACAGTCCATAGAATTACATACAGACATTCGTCTGTATATAGTCTCGGCCCATAGTGTTTGATGTGCCTGGATGAGTCCATCCAGGCGCCTCAAACACTGGGGACTCAGGTGCATCTACCTCCTCGAGTGGCCCTGCTGGTAATCAGTTCTGTCCTGATTCCAACTTCGGTTGGTATTATTTAAAATTTGTAAAATATTACCGATAGAGTTAAAAATTAAATCTGCTATCCTAATTGAACAGTTTAATAACAATGAGTACAAAAGGAAGAGAGAACATACTTACCAGACCCGAGCATCAAAGGTGTCTAAATTAATTGTCCCTAGGGTAAATAACTACTTTGGTAAGCGGGAACGGCGTTGGCTGACACCTACTTTCATTAATGAGCTGCCTCAAGGACTGATCAGCAACATACATAGTAAAAATCACCTGAAGACGACACTCCGAAAGCATTACTTATCTATGTGTCCGTGAAGCCAACATTCCTGCCGTCCGCTGACTGAGAGGTCGCTAGGCCACAGCGACTCCCTGTGACTTGGCGACCTTTTGGTTAGCGGACGGCAGTCAGTCTCCTACCTATCCTTCGTTTTTGGTAATGTGTCTGTCCAACCAATAAACTATATCTATATTTATTTTTACGAAACATCGTCTATTAAATGAAACATAAAACCATATGTCTATTCAACTAGGTATAAAATTAGTTATTTAAAGCATAATGTAGGTAATTATATATGTGTGTATGTGTTTAATTATCCTATAATCGCGTGCGTATATATGCTTATGCATAGCCATGCATAAGCATGTATACGTGGGTGATATACCTATATATCTAGCCAGATATATAGGTATAATTTTCTATAAGTCGTTGTAGTCTTGACAGCACTACCTTCTTTACACCAAGGTTATATTTCTCTGTAAAAGTAACATACGAGTAATACATTGTTAGTACTTAAGAACTGTGTAAAGCATCCACGAGAGCTACTGCCGACAAACTGTTCTGCAGTTTGGCAGATTTTGTAATAAGTACTGTATTTGTATTAAATAAAATAAATTAAAAAAAAAAAAAAAAAGGCAGAAACGGTTACCGTGGAGCACGGTTTTTCCTGGGCAATGACGGGTAGTAATTCATTCGTGGATTGCTACCTGTTAGCCGAAGGATGCACACCCGACGGACCGGCCCTGTCGTGCGACCGCGCTGAAGCGCACTTCGCTACAGGGCCTACATTGTCGCGCCGAGGGTCTGAGGACCGGCGTCTTCGCGTCGTTCCCTGACGGTGCACTAGGGCCCGTGAAAGCGGGTTAAACCATTGCACAGCGGGGTTGCAGGCGCCATTTTTGTCTTCGGACCTGGGGATGCTGTGTCCGGCCCCGCCCGCGCGGGTTGCGCGGCGGTTTTCCGGCGGGGCGCTTTGACGTCGGCATCCCCCTAGAGTGGAGCGCCTCCGGGCGCAGTGGCCGCAAGGCCTACGTTTGGGGACCTGCGCCGCAAGGTCGCAGCCAGCGGATTGCGGTGGTAGGTCGGAGTTGTTTGCGTCGCGGATTTCCTCGGCTCCGCAGCCAGCGGAGTCGGTTTCTGCAACGCGTTATTATGTTGAAAGCCTGCGGGTTTGTCCCTAACTCGCACTGCACTGCAACCAGCAGTGAATGTGCGGGGAGGGGTGCCCGCAGTCCTTCTCTCGGTGGTGCTTGCACTGCATCCAGCAGCGTGGGTGCTACCCGGAAGGTTGAGTGGGAGAGAGGCCGAGCTGGCGAGCCTCTTCGCCCTGACCGGGCGACGGATGAAGCCCCCGTGGCAGTCCTCACCCCGGTCTGAGTGTTTCCTGGGCGAGGGATGGAAACGCCCCAGTGTTTTTATTGGGTATGCCTCCGGACGGTCTCTGATTAGCAGAGACCTAACCCGGAGGAGAGCCCCTCTCAGCGTGCATAAGGTGCATTTTAACTGGGTCATCAAAAAAAAAAAAAAAAAAAAAAGGCGCCTCAAACACTATGGGCCGAGATTTTGGTATATACTCGTAATATCACACAGTCCATAGAATTACATACAGACAGTCGTCTGTATTTAGTCTCGGCCCATAGTGTTTGAGGTCTCGGATGAGTCCATCTAGGCACCTCAAACACTATGGGCCAACCTTCACCGACTGTCGTCTTCAGAACATAGGATTCAAATCAGCATTCCAAGTCTATGCTTCAGACACATTTGTCCAGACAGTTTTTCTGGCCTCTTGACATTTTATCATTAATATTGACATGGTAGTTTATTAGATTTATCAAATATATCTCCCAAATTAATGAGTATTGTACAGCTGTCAAAGCTAACGTACGCCTGTAAAGGAAACCTTTAGTTTCAAATTACCTAATTGTTAATTTTTGTCAATTTTAATGCTACTCGTTTTAATCTGACTTTTATTTATTACTTCTTCCTAGTCTTCGGAGTCTCCCTGCGTGATCGTATCAGAAATGATGAGATCCGCAGGAGAACTTAGGTCACAGACATAGCCCAAAGGATTGCATGCCTCAAGTGGCAATGGGCAGGGCACATAGCAAGGAGAACAGATGGCCGTTGGGGCGGAAAGGTCCTCGAGTGGAGGCCACTTACAGGAAGTCGCAGCCGTGGCAGGCCCCCCACAAGGTGGACCGACGATCTAGTGAAGATCGCGGGAATTCATTGGATGCGGGCGGCGCAGGACCTACCTTTGTGGAGAACATTGGGGAAGGCCTATATCCAGCAGTGGACGTCTATTGGCTGAAATGATGATGGTGATGATGACTTCTTCTTAGAGCTTAAATTCTAAGCCCTCTTAAACCTACCTTCTCCACTTCCACCTTCAGAGAAGCTGAATTGGCTGAAAACCAGCGCTGTCTTGGTTATGTCTCATTCTGTGGCAGAAGAAGCTGAGCCACCTCCTTTTGCTTATATTATGTACTTACTTTACCTACTGTTATGTTTCTTATAATGTATGCAATAAATGTATTTTTATTGTATTGTATTTTTTTGTAATAAAAAAATGCGTAACATACCTGGCCGTATAACCACAATAAGACAATAAAGATATATTATTATTACCCACGTCGTTCCTTACACTCATAAATTGTACCTTGTATGAAGGAAATGTACGATTTATTACTCATGTAGGTATTTCCTTGTAAATCGTAACGCAGGCGTTACCACTACGAATAGGTAGACGCAGTGTAAGAATGAATTATTTCACTATCCATTGACTTGCAAAGCGGGCCAGCCTAAACTTTGCATAGCGACCGACTCCCGCTATAGTCAACTAGCTTTGTCCCCCATGAAATTATTCGAAATGTATAATTTCAGGTTTTGTGGAAACTGCTTGGTGTGAAATAATTATGGCAAGGTATTTTCTATAGTTCTGCAATCCACAAGGAGATCTTTTTTATATAATTAACTAGCTGACCCGGCAAACGTTGTTTTGCCATATAAATAAAAGGGTTGATCGTAGAAGGGTGAAAATTGAGGATTGTATGTATTTTTGTATGTTGTATCATAAAAAAAGAGAAATTAAAAATTTTGTCTAAAAAATAAAAATAAAAATTTAGGGGTGGACTACCCCCCAAAATAAGCAAAGCTATGACCCCCCCCCCCCCCCCCTCTAGTGCTTACATAATACTTGAACGGCCCCTCACTAAATTTAGTTATTTAAAACATGCAGGTGTTATTTTCAAACGTTATTAAAGTAATGACTTTAAAAACGTAACAGAGTAAAAGAAAGCTGAAGGTTCAAGCAAGGTTTATTAGGTTCTTTTATAGAATTACTCCTTTCTTTAACCGAGCAATCTGCTCATTCTAACACTTCACTTAAGCTGAAGCTATATTACTCGTCGAGTTAAGGGAATGTACACCCTATGATATAATGGTTAGTCATTCACCGCTCTTTCCCCGCACCGCTTGTACGATGGTTTGTGCTCCGAGGAACTATTCGACTTAATGCCAACATCCGCATTTTACACCCGCACCGCCTGCCGTCGTCAGAGCGTCCACCACACCACACACACATTGGACACCAAATGGTCTAACACAGTACGGTTCCAGAGGAATTTCCTCCTGCGAACGCTCTGGCTGTGGAATGAGAGATGTTTTCCCAGGGAAATACATCATAAGGTTCTTCAAAAAAGGAGTGTTAAGGTTTTAAAGGGTCGGCAGCGCGTAAGCAGGTCTTCTGGAGTTGCAAACTTCCATAGGTTGCGGTAATCGCTTACCATCAGACGAGCCACCCGCTTGTCTGTCACCGACGTAGTATAAAAAAACCATGGATTATGTGTGAGCACTTAAATCCAATGGAATAGTGATGTTCTTTTTCAAATATGTAGTTAAGATAAAAGAAAAAAAAACATTTATTGACCATCACATCATTCACAGCACAGAGAACATGACAGAACATAGAAAAAGTTTTCAGTGTTATAAGTGCGATATAATAGGCACACATGACACGACATGGATACAAGGAAGTAGCAGATATACAAGAAGAGGTGAGAGTGTGTGTGGTCAATCAGTAGTTCGGAAATGATGGCGTTAATTTTAAATCCTATCCGTACACTAATGATATAATAAATACACATTAACACAGTACCGATATTGCAGGTGACATTGTGAAAACAGCCACTTTCCTCATTAGAATAGTTATTTACTCATACTACTTTATTATTTAGATACTATGAGTGTTGTGTGTTGAGAACAGGTGCGAGAAAATAGTGAATTAGTGAACAGTGGTACCGCAGGTGCGCGTAGTAAAAGACTGCGAAGGAGGGTAGACCGATTTGTCTGCTAGTAACATCTTACCCGCAAGAACTTCAGTTACTCCTAGACCATGGCGCTTGCAACAGTGCCGAAACATCGGAAACTCAAAAATAAGGTACATGGTAGAAATGCCGTAAATAACTATTCTAATGTTAGTGACCATGAAAGTTTAAAACAATATATAGCCACGTTCCTCAACTGATATTGAAGAAGAAAACGTGATTGAAGATTTTTTACAGATTTGTAAAACTACAATTATGTATCGTATCTGTTCGTGTTGTCATTATAACATGAGACTATAATCCGAGGAAAGAAAGAAACTCCCACTTAACATTTTGTGCCGTCTATGTGTTTGTTTATACGTTTTGTTGTTTGTGGTGTGTTTTAGGTGGTGTAAGAACTCAAATTAAAATAATATCCTGAAAAATTTAATCTCATCCATACCGGTCAATTTTTCTTTTAAAACGTGTCTCGTTAATCACTCGACATTGGCAGAGTTAAAAAAATGTGTTTGGCATAAGCAAACGCAATAGCAGCCAATACAAAAAAAAAACCGAGAAACCTTTATCATTTTTCTTAAGATGTAATCCTTTTACCGTGTTCAACATACCTACGTAGGTATAAGAAACCCTTATTCAAAGCTAAATCCCTTTGATTTCTTATATCCTCACTCGACTTCGTGAAAAAAGGTATGTTCAAAAATCATATTTGATACGTTCACTCGTGTGCGCACCCTCAAACCTTTTTGTACTAACCACAACACAATGGAGACGAGACAAAACTCCATTACAGCAAAGCTTTTTACTTAAATTGTTTTGCTTTAAAGTTAATACTAAGCTCCATAGTAATGACAGTTTTAAGATGTCATGTAAAATTTATTACATGTGTGGTTTGTGATATAAAATATTATTGTGGAACGCCATGATAAATTTATATTTCACTTAACGTATTTAGTAGCGAGATGACGATCTAGTAGAATTTATTTTAAATTATAAATAATAATATAATATCCTCAAACCGATTACGGCTACGGCGGCCAATCTCAACGATCAGCCACGTACGCAGGATATATTACAGTGCTCAAGTGTGTGCGCAAACACAAGTGCACTCTCTATTCCCTTACCCTGATATTCCGATGGGACACTACTGTGACACGACCAGAGAGGGATTGGGCGCAGGACCAACGGCTCAACGTGCTTTCCGAGGCACGGGGGTACAAGACCGCCAACTTCCAGACTGCGGGCTGCCACTAAGAATTTCTTACCGAAAACTTAGGTACAAATTTTTGGCCCGACCCGGGGATCGAACCCGGGACATCTTGCGCAACCGTCGCTTTAAAGTATACAGCAATGCTTCAGTACTACCAGTACCACTAGAAGTTTTAAAGCTTTTCTTATTGAACCGTAGGTTTATTCATATATCAAATTCAAGAATCCTAAAATGTTGATACTGCTGATCTATTATATCTTCTATTCGATATCTTTATTGTCTAATATCGATAGGTAGCTTTTATTTGGGTGTTTTTGGGTATTTCACCAATATGTAAGCGTATTATTGTTATATCTGTGGGCAAAAATATATTATTTTAGAATAGCAATGAAAATAAGCAGATGTTTCCTAATCCTATTTTTGTCGAAGTATATCCTTAAGCAACCATCGCACTGAAAAGATAATATTAGTCGTAGGTAGATAGACACCCATCCATCACAGTTTGTCTGTGTGTCACAGCGCCACTTTTCCGCACCTTATCTCTATTTTTCCGCAGAATCTTGGCGTTTTTCGCTTCAAACTATTTGTCTTCATATACTTTACAAAATGGTAGAGCTAGAGATGTGATATTTTACACTTAAAAAATCAATTGATATACGAGTATAAAAACAAAACCTTTAAGGCTGGACACAGATGGAATGCAAAATAGTTTTTAGGGTTCCGTAGACAAATCGCAAAAAACGGAACCCTTATAGATTCGTCATGTCTGTCCGTCTGTCCGTCTGTCCGTCCGTCCGTATGTCACAGCCACTTTTCTCCGAAGCTATAAGAACTATACTATTGAAACTTGGTAAATAGATGTATTTTGTTAACCTCATTGCGATTTTTACCCAAAAATTGGAAAAAAATAATAAATTGGGGGATACTTGAAACTGACACTCAAAAATGTTTTTTTTTTCATCAAACCTATACGTGTGGGGTATCTATGGATAGGTCTTTAAAAACGATGTTGACGTTTTTAGCATCATTTTTTCCTAGACACAATACTTTGCGTAAGAGACGTGGTAAATTGTGTGTCCCTCCCCCCCCCCCCTCTTACTTTTATAATAAATTAATTACTGCTACGGAACCCTTCATGGGCGAGTCCGACTCGCACTTGGCCAGTATTTTTTTAATTATAGCGATTCAACGAGCAGAGGGCAAACCTGATGGTAAGTGATCACCACCGCCCATGGACAACTGAAAAACCTGAGGCATCACATATTATGCTTTGTTGTCTGTTTAGAAAGGATAAAGTTATTTTATGCATTAAATCCGTTTATCAGTGGATTGCGTTGCATTATAACTATAATTAATCAACAGTACACGTACAGTTAACACGAAATTTATTATAAGGTACAACATTATGTACTCACATATTTTGCTCGACGTTTCGGCTACGTTACAGCAGCCGTGGTTACAAGCGGACTGGGCGGTGCACGGCGGAAACGTCAAACAAAATATGTTACATAAAGTTATATTTCATAATTAATTGCGTGTTAATCCCCGTCTTAATTAATTATGGATACAAATAGTTGATTAAACCGTAACCGAGTCGTATAGGTAAGTACTGAAAAACAGTCTCCCTTCATGATGTTGATGAATACATAGTCTTAGTCTTAATTCAATTAATAATGATAAAAAAACATATTTTAAGAATTAACTAAACGATATGTAAAATGAAAGAAACTTCCATATTACATTCAGTCTCCCCCTACGGAAAAAAGAGAACCTTTCCTTCCTTTTAAACGCGAACCATTTGTAAACCGTACCTAATAATGTAAGAAAAAAACTTAATCTCACAAAGTGGACCTTACTTACCTACATATTTATAGAAAAAGAAACAAGTGACAAGGGTGCCTTACATGGAATAGGTCCACATCCCAGAGTTCAATGGTTAATTTGCAATAGTCGATGCTTCAGTGGTAGATTTATCCACATCTCTAGAAACCTGCGTTACACAGGGGGTCGTTAATCAAACCTGCCTGGAGCGCTGAGCGCTAAAACAGTTTTCTTTTGCACCACTTTAGCACTTGAATTAGCAGTAAAGCCTTAGCAACGGTGCGTGGAGTTTATTTTAGTGTAGAAATAGCCTTTAAGTCATTTAGTCTTTTATTTCATTACATTTTGGTCGCATTCTTAATTTACATATTAAAATTAACTAAGTATGTAAGCTTCTACCCAGAACTTGGCGGCACGGTCGGCGGATCCTAGACAAAACATGGCCTTTTGTTTTTTTCTCAAACACCAAAAAATACAATTGCTCCACAAATTACGAATATAATCTTGTTTTTCACAAAGATTACAAAAATTTTAGACTACTCAATGGATAGCGGTTATATTACCTAAAACCCTGTAAATGACATACCTAACATAGATCATACAAGCTTTTTCATGGAGTTTATAAATATTTACACAACATAGATTAGCGATTATCATAGATGTAACTAAAAACATAATATATCTTAGAACGTAAAAGAATGCTGTGAGCACACGCTTTCATATATCTCAGACCATAAGAGAATGCTGTGAGCACACGCTTTCATATATCTCAGAACGTAAGAGAATGCTGTGAGCACACGCTTTCATATATCTCAGAACGTAAGAGAATGCTGTGAGCATACGCTTTCATATATCTCAGACCGTAAGAGAATACTGTGAGCACACGGTTTCATATATCTTAGAACGTAAGAGAATGCTGTGAGCACACGCTTTCATATATCTCAGAACGTAAGAGAATGCTGTGAGCACACGGTTTCATATATCTCAGAGCGTAAGATAATGCTGTCAGCACTCGGTTTCATATATCTTAAAACGTAAGCAAATGCTGTGAGCACACGGTTTCATATATCTTATAACGTAAGAGAATACTGTGAGTACACGGTTTCATATATCTCAGAACGTAAGGGGATGCTGTGAGTAGATGTTTTCTTCACTTAGAAAGCGGACCTAAGACAAGGTGAGCTCAGGTTCACCCAATTTAAAACGTCTTGAATACATCTTAATTGCCATAAAAAAAACAAAAAAACACAGCTGAAGAGGTAAAAGATAAAATGCTTAAATCACTAATTGGATTTAATTAAGGTTGTGTTTCCTCCTCCATACAATCCAGGGTCTTTTAGGCGGGGCGTGAAGCGGCATCTCAGCAGGGTGAGGATGGCAGACTCAATGTGTACTTTGTTAGTTCTTTTGTGTCTGTCAGCCTCAGGCTGTCAGGCGGAGTGAGGTCATCCTGATTGGACTTTCTATAAAAAAAGGTTTACTTACCTTTTTTATTTTTTATTATTTTATTTTATTTTTGGATTGGCTGAAAACCAGGGCTGCCAGGATTGTATCATTCTGTGGCAGCACAAGCTGAGCCACGTCCATTTGCTTATTGTAGACCTACTTGTTTTGTTATGCATATGTATTTAAGGCAATAAACATATTTTATTCTTATTATTTTATATTGATTAAAAAACACGTGCATTGTGTGCCTACCATTTGCCTTAAAAAGCATGTCTCTCGCAACACAGGGTGACCCTATTTAAGAACAGTCCTTATAATAATTTGATAGTGTTTTTTTTTTATGAAATAAATATTAAATTAATATTTTATTCCAATAAAATTAATACAAATCCAAAATTACTTACATCAAATCAGAAAAGAAGACCAAAACCACAATAATGCAGCTGCTAGTATTTGTACTGCCAGGCGCAGTGGCCCGTGACATTAGAAAAGTCACACTTTTCATTCGTTCCACTATTCTTTTTGTGCATGAGAGCATGCATTGAGCATGAGAACTATTTGTAAAATAAGTATAAAAATTTTAATCATTGTCATAATAAATTATTCACACGCGGACGAATGTCGCAGTAAAAAGCTAGTTGGCATCATACAATCTTCCTTAAGCAGCGTGCTTGTCCCATAAAACGATGGGCTAAAACACCTTTGATCAGAACCCTAGATCCAATTGCCCAGAGCCCGAGCCCTAATAAAATGCAGATCCTCAGGGAAATCTCGATGATGTTTTCACAACGATATTTGATTTTACATGTCGATTCACACTTCTCTGATGTGATATTTGGGGTCTAACTGTCCAATGACAATGCCGGTGGAATTCAAAGTAGGTAAATATTTTGAAACTCTCTAGGTTAGTTTTTACGTCCATAAAAATAAGTCACCAATCATTGATCTATCATCAATTTTATATTCCTCCTGGATTTAAAAAATGGGTCATATTCTATATTAACAGCTGTATGTATGTATAACATGTACGGGGAACGAATGGCGAGTTATCTAATTCCACGTCTTATTAACCAGCTACCTCTCAGCTTGCGTGATAAGATTAATGATAAAAATATCAAACAGAAACTCAAGATGCACTTTCTCGATAATGTTGAATGAGATGCACTTACTTAAATCTTAAGACTCAGGTCGCGCCATCACAAACCATAGTGGTTTAAGTGCGTGATTATTTTAAGATAATTTGAAATGTATTTTTATATGATAAATAAATAAAAAAAAATGTATTATTGCTATAGATAGAAACAATAGGTATGTCAAATAGAGTAAAAACAAATATTTCATTAGATCAGGAATATCAACATTTCCTTAAGGTGACGGGTAGGGAACACTAGTGACGCCAATCGATTTTAATTTTAGCTACTAAACCGGATCTATTTTAACAATTTCGGAGTTACAAGCTCTCGGCAAACACTTATACTATTTATTAAATAACCATGCACAAATGTTGGGTCAAACGCGTAAAATGATTCATGCCAACAACGGCCACTTTTGGCGTAAATCAATTTTTCGCTTACAAAAACGGACCCAACATTTGAGCAGGGTTATAATAGTATAAATGTTTGCCGAGAGGTTGTAACCTCGAAATGGTTTAAAATAGATCCGGTTTAGTAGCTAAAAATTAAAGTCAATTGGCGTTGCTAGTGTGCACTACCCGTCACCTTAAGATATATTTGTAGATATTAGGTTGAGCGCGGTATTTAGCTGACTTATTGGTTGTCCTTATTATGAACCAATCCATGTATTTAGCGGTTTGACATTTGAAACAAAAAATATCGAAAAAATAACAAAACAGCTTTTAAATAACACAGTTTCTGTTAAGAAAGGTTTAAAGAAAATTTAAAAATTATAACTTATTACTTTGAAGCACAATCAACTTAGGTCATACGTACGAATCATGTGCCATTTTTTTTTCTGAAAGCAATTTTCCCAAAACCACGGCATCTTCTAAATTGTATCATATTTAAACCAACACCACTCCTTCTAGACAGTCAGAGACAGTCTAACAAAAATACTACTTAATAACACAGTACATAGGCTATAGATTCAATTAACAGAAAAAGAGACACAGTACTAGTGGCAAATAGAAATAACAATAGTGCGAATGAAATACCTACGAACAGCCTATTTCATCCGCAGCTGGTGGTCGAGATAAAACTTTCAATAATTGGAATATGTGTCAAGTTAGTATTTATACACACATGGTGGAAGGTTTCGCAGTAATTTTATGTAGGTGTTGCATTTGATTTGAGTTTGTGTATTTTTTCTAAATATATTTATTTATTATGTACCCACATTTTGTGTAGGTAAGTATTCGTACAATTCCATTTTCTAACGAGTAGTTGTAATATTTTGTAACGAGATTTCTACCATGTACCCTATTTTTGACTTTTCGACATTTCGGCGCCCAAACATAAGTAATAAGTAATAGGTATAGTCAAATCCAAAAAGATGAACACCTCTTATTACATTTTTTAATCGACTGACCTATTTATGTTCTTTTAAACTAAATTACTACAAGGATAACTTATTAGAATACCGGTCCATAAAAATCCGTTTACATAGGCAAATCGTTAATTAACTACGGTCTGCCGGCTTCTATAATTTCATTAGCTTACTTTTATTCCAATGAGGAAGAAAGCAAGGTCTGACAGTAAGAGATAGACGGTTATTGAGTTGAAAAATTAAGGGTGATTGGAAATGCCAATGGTTATTTGCTTTTTTTGATTACGCTGGAAGGACGCTTTTGACGTCGATGGGGCATCGAAATTGGCACCATTTTTTTATGACAAGTGAAATTCTTTAAAGACAGTTTAAAAATGGCGACCATTTTGAAATTCCTGTGTCAGAATATTATGAATAACCTCTTCCTTTTTTGTTTAATATATTAATGAATGTTTTACAGTCCACTCGATAAAAAAGACACTTTATTATCCTATCACAATACTATACCTTCCATGTAAGAAAGTATGAGTTAGATAGCTAGTATAGTTTTTTATATGTGATAGTTGGCAGATGAGCAGACGGATCACCTGATGGTAAGCGAATGTTACCGCTCATGGACGCCCGTAACACCAGTGGAGTCACATGTGCGCTATCAACCTTTAAACTCCCGGATTGGGCCACCGGTGCTCCCACTCAAGCAGCAAAACAAAGCCGCCAGCTATCTGTGAGACCGTGGTATCACTCCGGTTGAGCCGGCCCATTCATGCCAAAGCGTGGCTCTTACACTGTTTGTAGTAGGTAATACTGTCGCAATAACCTCGCAACATGGCATTTGGCTGATTTTGATTAGATAATAACACTACTTGAATGCCTAGTCCTACCATTGTACCTAATATTGTCATACCATCTATGTGAATTGTGTGTTAACGTCCTGTCACCTAATTGGACAAGGCTTGCGATCTCCATTGAAATGCAAATATGTTAACGAGGGTCTCGCATCCTCAACAGCAGACGTTTCCGTTGTCCGTTGATACGAAAGTTTGGAGAGCTTTTAGTTTTAATATGAAACTGATAAATTAGTAAGAATAAAATAATTTAGACTGGATGAAATATGAAAAATCTCAAAATGATAGAAACTACACTGCAACCTTGTACAGTTAGCTTTAAAATATCTTAGCATTCAAACTTGTACCAACAATATCTGAGTATTTTATTATGTGCCATTTTCATTTTTTGTGACAAACAAATGACAGTACACCTTAAGCTGTTGTGCTAAAAGTATTTTTGTCAAATGGTCAGAAATTTTTGCTAGGTTTGAACGTTAAGATAATTTGGTACTGACTGTACCTATAATAATCCTTCAACCGATTACGGCTACGGCGGCCAATCTCAACGGTCAGCTACGTACACAGGATATATTACAGTGCTCAAGTGTGTGCGCAAACACAAGTGCACTCTCTATTCCCATACACTCGTATTTCGATGGAACACCAGCGTGACATGACAAGAGAGGGATTGGGCGCAGGACCAACGGCTTAACGTGCTTTCCGAGGTACGGAGGTACATGACCGCCAACTTCCAGGCTCCCGGCTGACACTAAGAATTTTGAAAGAAAGAAAGAAACACGCTCTCGCTCTTGCATAGCCGTCGCTTTAAAGTGCGACCCACTAACCACTACGCCACCATGCCGAGGCAGTCAACCTACCTATATCATATTACTAAACGAGGCAAATTTCTAATATAATTATAATAGCTATGAAATTACTGTTCTGCAGTACTGGCCATTTCAAATAAAAAAAATCGCTCGTCTCCGCTGCTCGTGCAGTTTGTGTGTGTGTCTTTCCGTGGTATAGTAGCTCCTGAACGGATAAACCGATTTTGTTTTTTTTTGAAAGGTGAATTGATCGGGAGTGTTCTTAGCTATAAAGTTGGATTAAAATCCAGGAGATCCAAGATGGCCGCCGCCACAAAATGTCGGTGTAACATTGTATTGCTCTACATATTACATATTAGCATAACGCCGACGCGACAATATTTAACCAAAAATGTTCATACGTAGGACAGTTAACAGCAGTTTCAATTTCTTTTTGGTCTTTTTAAGTTTTTGTCGGGGCTTTTTAATTTTTTATTAGGAATATAAAAATGTTCAAGAGTATTGGCAGAATTATCAACTTAGCAGACCTACTCGTATATAGTCAAGTCTACTACCGTATATTTAGGTTTAGTGCTCATAACCGGCTTCTAAATTAGGTCAAACAAACTCTTTGTTTGCCAATTCTTTCAGCCATTACATACATCCATAGGTAGTAAAAACTACGAGTGTATTTTGTCTCGGTGGCGCAATGGTTAGTAGGTCGCATTTTAAAGCGAAAGTTGCGCCTGGGGTCTCGGGTTCGATCCCCGGGTCGGGCCAAAATTTGTACCTGAGTTTTTCTGTTAAGAAATTCTCAGTTAGCCCGGTGTCTGGAAGTTGACGGTCTTGTACCCCCGTGCCTCGGAAAGCACGTTAAGCCGTTGGTCTTGCGCCTAATCCCTCTTCGGTCGTGTCACACTAGTGTCCCATCGAAATAAGAGGGTACGGGAATAGAGAGTGCACTTGTGTCTGCGCAAATACTTGTGCACTATAATATGTCCTGCGTTGATGGCTGATCGCTGAGATTGGCCGCCATGACCGAAATATCTGTTTGGAGAACACTAGAAACTACGAGTGTATATTATTAATTCCGGTACCTAATTATTAGTAGTATACGAGTAGTGCCACATCATTTCTCTAAAAGACATATTATCTATTTTCAAGACTATGAAAAAAGAGGACAAAGACCAATCCGCGACGATACTAGCGCCGCCAAATGATTTATATTGATTGTGGCGAAAAAGATACTTTTTTTAAAGTGAGCAACAAATACTTTAAGCCTAACAGCGGCAAGTGCGGCAACGCTTATAGGTAATACGTAAACGTAACGCGCGATGTTTTCAACACCTTGCGCCATCTCTTGGTTTAAATTGGAACTAATAATGCGAAACGAGTGAGGGAGGGCCACTAGTTATCAATAAAGGTAAAAGCATACCTTGCTGCCTTATAAATAATACGCTATAAGAATAACTGACTGATATTTTTAATGATTAGATCCAACCATCTACATATTTGCACTACGAGATTTTGGTCTCCCTCCTTAAGGTGACGGGTAGGGCACACTAGCGACGCCAATCGTTTTTATTTTTGGCCACTTAACTGGATCTATTTTTAACAAGTTCGGGGTAACAGCCTCTCGGCAAACACTTATACTATTTATTAAATAGCCATGCACAAATATTGGGTCCATTTTTGTACGCGGAAAATTGATCAACGCCAAAAGTGGCCGCTTTTGGCGTGAATCAATTTTTCGCGTACGCGTTGGACCCAACATTTTTGCATGTTTATTTAATAAATGGTATAAGTGTTTACCGAGAGGTTGTAACGCTGAGCTTGTTTAAAATAGATCGCGTTTAGTAGCTAAAAATTAAAATCGATTGGTGTCGCTAGTGTGCCCTACCCGTCACCATAACATATGCTGCTTTGGGTTTTATTACTTAAAAACCTCTCATATATTGACCTGATTTTGTACTTATACAGCACTGATACTTAAATCATCATCATCATAATCATCGTCGTCAGCCCATTTCAGTCCCCACTGCTGGGGCACGGGCCTCCCTCAATCCCATGAGGGGTAATTGCCATACTCACCACGCTTGGCAGACGGGTTGGCGAGGGTTTTGATATGAATGCAGAGTTTTCCTTCTCTGGGTGCTGATGATCAAGCTTTACCTTAGTCGCCTTTTACGACACTTCGGTAAGAGCGAGGGTGGCCTATTCTACTCTGCCGGGGACCACACGGCGTGATACTTAAATACATAAACCTATACATGCAGACACTGAACAATCACATTTATGGTTATCTCCATGTTTTGCTATACCAATCTCAAATTGACTCTATCAGAGGTCTTTTGTACTCCAACAAAATAGGGCACTATAATGCATTTCAAGTTAGAAGTTGTTCCATTTGTGTATAATCAAGTATAGATGACGAGGAGCCAGTCGAGTGAAAATGCACTGTTCAAGTTCATTGGAACTAACGTTGGAAGTCGCATTCTCAGAGGCATGGGGGAAACAGCGGAGTTGCGGACCCAAACTATGAGTGTACAGATGGGTCTGTATTCTTAGATTAATACAAAATAGCGGAAGATACGGCACGTCCCTTCAATTAGACTAAGTGAAAACGGGATTAATGCTCAACTACATGCACACGTACTCACAGCTCTATGAAACATTTATTTAAAGTTGTACGATATTTGAAGACAGAGAAAAACCTAGTTTTTGACATAAACGTGAGTGAGTCAAGCGTGCCTGGCGCAGGTACGCTTCAGAGTTGAGCCCTGTCAAAAGGACTTAACTCGTCACACATTAATATATCGTATATTTCTA
Source organism: Marasmia exigua (assembly GCA_019059595.1). Lineage (NCBI taxonomy): Eukaryota > Metazoa > Arthropoda > Insecta > Lepidoptera > Crambidae > Marasmia > Marasmia exigua. The sequence continues at coordinate 9,617,630 of CM032463.1, forward strand.
TCTCGCTCTGCAAAATGGTGACCTAAACCATTCATGAATTTAGAAATATCGTGAGAAATTAATGAAATGTGATTCCATGTGATTTGTTATTTATTTTTGAATAATTTGGACAACGCGTTAAAGCACATGTAGGCATTTTGGTAACCTTTATCCCACTTAAAACAAAGAATATTTTTGTGTGACACGACCGCTTGTCAGACTCGCCAATTTGCGACTGCGAGCATTTAGGCGACGGGTACCTAATTTAAGGTGACGGGTGGGGCACACTAGCGACGGCAATCGATTTTAATTTTTAGCTACTAAACCGGATCTATTTTAAACAATTTGGGGGTTACAACTTCTCGGCAAACACCTATACTATTTATTTTATACTTATAGTTAACTGTTTGATCTGTTTTTGCACTCGAATTTTGGATTACCGCTAAAAGTGGCCGCTTTGGACGTGAATCAATTTTCCACGTAAAAAAAGGACTCAACGTTTATGCATGGTTATTTAATAAATAGTATAATTGTTTGCCGAAAGGTCGTAACCCAAATATTGTTTAAAATAGATCCGGTTTAGTAGCCAAAAATTAAATCAAATTAAAATCAATATGCCCTACCCGTCACCTTAAGCGGACCAGGCGGTTGAGACAAGTCGGTTGAGACATCTTCCGCTATTTTTATTTAATCTAAGCTTGTATTTGCTTTTAGGAATTGTAATATTGAAGATGTGTCGCTATACAACCTGAAAGGCTAAATGTAAACGCGTGCAGTTTGATTGAGTTTCATGGAGACCTGACTGAACTTTTTCAAATAAAAAATCATGACAAACTTATAGAACTGTCATCTTAATACAAAATACTACCCGATTTTTTAAAAGACGAGTTTATTTCCCCCCAGCGCTCAATATTTTATTCCATCCTGTAGGGTCTGTATGACGTCAAAAGCGTAACGGGCACAATTGGACTAGCACTTATATGGCTCTCCATCAAGACTTGAAAGTCAGAATAGAACAGATTAGGCATGAAAATCGCAAATATGTGAGCTGAAAGAGGAATGTCTCTTTAGGTGTTCTTAAGTAAATAATGCACTAAAAAAAATATCGACAGTCTTCGCTTAGGACACGAACCCACGATCTTTTGGTTAACCGGGCAACTACTTTACCGACTAAGCTACCGGAAACCTTAGTAAGTTGACGAGTTTTGTAAGTGCTTCGCCGTGAGCCGACGAAAAAAATTCCTATATCCAAAAAAGTCGAAAAATTAAAATCAAAAATATCTTTATTTGCATAGGCTTGTATAAATACAGCACTTTCAAATCCTCATACATTAAAAATAATTAATAACTATTTATTTGTACGTACGATTCATAAAATATACCTACTAAGAAATGAATAAACATATTTAATGTGATTCTACCACCGGAATCGGAAAATTGATTCTGACGAGATGTGTTCTATTGATTTAGGTAATAGGTACACAAAACATTTTTTTTTATGTGATAGGAGGCTGACGAGCATACAGATCACCTGATGATAAGCGATAGCCGCCGCCCATGGACACTCGTGACACCAGTGGATTCACAAGTGCGCTGCCAAACTTTTAACTCCCCTCTCCCCCGGATTTGGGCCTCTGGGACCCTCACTCACGCCGGATTTCTGTGAGGCCGTGATATCTCCAGTCGAGCCGGCCTATTCATGCCGTAGCGTGGATCTCCCAAGGTAAAAATACTATTAGAATAACTTCTTAATTATATTGGACTTGTGAACCAACTTATTTTAATTTATTTTATTCAGACAGTTAGAAACTAATGGGAGGTTTGTTTTTTAAGGTACAGTTAACGTAAGGTTCGTTATCATAATTGTGTGCAACAAAGCATCATAGAAGGAAATAATAATTGCGATTGCGACCATAAAACAAATAAATGGATTCGTGAGACAACAGGAATAATGGAGGCTGTCACAACTACAGCAAAAAATGGAGGGACAGGACAAATGACGCGGATGACGAGATCGTTGCGCTTTATAGGGGTCATGAGACATTTGTACTGTCTTTCTTTATTTTGGTAACCCATGTCACAAAATAAAAACAACTGGAGGGCTATTCTAGTGCGCTCAAAACCTTTAAGATGGTAATCGCTTACCATCCGGTAATACGTCTACTCTGCCCCTCTATCATCATCATCATTTCAGCCAATAGACGTCCACTGCTGGACATAGGCCGCCCCCAATGCTCTCCACACAGATCGGCCCCGTGCCGCCCGCATCCAATGGATTCCCGCAACCTTCACCAGATCGTCGGTCCACCTTGTGGGGGACCTGCCACGGCTGCGACTTCCTGTACGTGGCCTCCACTCGAAGACCTTTCCTCCCCAACGGCCGTCGGTTCTCCTCGCTATGTACCCTGCCCATTGCCACTTGAGACATGTAATCCTTTGGGCTATGTCTGGGACCTTAGTTCTCCTGCGGATCTCATCATTTCTGATACGATCACCCAAAGATAACTCCGAAACGCCGTGGTCACGTTCGGACACGGCTGCTGAAACGTAGCCGAAACGTCGAGCAATATATGTGAGTACTCAATGTTGTATCACATAATCAATATCGTGTTAATTTCCGTCTTCATTAATTATAGTTATAATGCAACGCGAAAATCTAAAAAACTAACGTAGGTGTTCTTCGTCATCTTAGAGTGTAAGTAATTCCCGGTTGCATCCAAAACTTTCGCTCTGATGTAATATAATTATTTGCTCACCGGTACAACAACAGCGGTGAGGGTACCCGAGGCCCAATCCTGGGAAAGGGGGGTTTAGAGGTCGGCAGCGCACTTGTGACTCCACTGGTGTTGCGGGTGTCCATGAGCAGCGGCAATCGCTTACCATCAGGTGATCCGTCTAGCTCGTCTGCCACCTATGACATAAAAAAACAAGACCGGTAAAACTTAATTGGAACTATGTACTGACTAAATCATACGTTTCGCAAATAAAGATATTCTGATCCTGATTCTAAAGCCCTCTTCATGGTACGACCATGATTCAGGATTTGGGGAGACTGATAATTACAATGAAGCGACAGCTGTTTAACCTTCGCAACCCTTTAACAGGGGAACCATACCAGCTGAATCATGGTTACGCGTTTCAGAAACTATCCGAAATGTGCAGGTTTCCTTACGATGTCTTTTCTCACCGACGAGCTAATGGTAGAATATATATTATGTGTATTATATATTGTACATATGATATAATAACATATGTACATATGCACATTGTTTTTTTTTATGTGATAGGTGGCAGACGAGCAGACGGATCCCCTGATGGTAAGCAATGGCCGCCGCCCATGTACACCCGCAACACCAGTGGAATCACGAGTGCGCTGCCAACCTTTTAACCCCCCCTTTCCAGCGGAAAGAGGCCTCCGGTACCCTCACTCACGCAGCGAAACACAGCACATTGCTGCTCCACGCTGGTTTTCTGTGAGGCCGTGGTATCACTCCGTTCGAACCGCCCCATTCATGCCGAAGTGTGGCTCTCCCACGGTCACGGAAAATATGGAGCTCGGATTCGAACGACGACCCCTGGTATGGAAGGTGCGTTCTTAACTACTGAGCATCGCTCTTGTCGTCGCTCGTCTGTCACATATCACATTTATAGAAACATACGTGCCCTGTGACCTTCTGTTACTCTGTGCTCTAGCAATATCAGAGCGACAACAGGTGATAGAAACGCGTGCTGCGACCCGTCACTAATACAATATATTGAACGCTGCGATACTACGAGTACAACATAACTTAGCACAATGAAACCGTGTTATTTTTTCTGGCGCATTGAAGCGTACATCTGTGTTGACAGTACCTAATAAACTAGCTCGCTGATATTTGTTATTTTATTCAGACAGTTAGAAAGTAGTGGGAGGTTTGTTTTTGAATTAAGTGTCACACACTATTATTCATTTGTATCAAGTGGCAATGGGAAGGGCACATAGCGAGGAGAACAGACAGGATCGAAAGGTAATCGTGTGGAGGCCACGTACAGGATGTCGCAGTCGTGGCAGGTCCCCACAAGTTGGACCGACGATCTGGTGAAGGTCGCGGGAATCCATTGGATGCGGGAGGCACAGGACGAATCTGTGTGGAGAACATTGGAGGAGGCCTATGTCCAGTAATGGAGGTCTATTGGCTGAAATGATGATGATGATATATAATTCATTCACTCGATTAGTGGTAATAAGAGAAAGATAGAGTGTGCAAGATATATTAACTTTCCTCTCTACCTGGACAATTACATGGAGTGGCTAAATACACATTTGGTGGCTGTTCTAGGCCTTTTTATATAGGTTCATAGGCCTTTTTATCTATATCAGATGTTTTAAGCAGCATCGCGCGGTGTGGTGATATCACAGCTGCGCTCGTGGCTGTATAGTCCTATGCGGGAGTGAATTTTCCGCCCGCATTTGCGACACGTAAATTGAGCGCTGCTACGATTGGGGTGGCAGGCATGGCGCTTAGCACGTTTTGTCGTAAGCTGATTTAACTAGGCCTTATAGTGTTCAACTAGACCCTCCGACACGATTTTCCGAAGTCAATTTCAACCAAAAAATTCAACGAAGTCAATCGTTCAACAGCGAGCTCCTCCCAATCTGCTACCGGGATCTGAAAAGCATGCATATCGCGCTTGGCTCTATCTCTCCACCGGAGCATGTGCTTTCCGATGGGTCTTTTAGCATCAGCCATCTCTCCCAAGAGAGTGCGCCTTGGCAAACGAGTGTGATCCATACGGTGCACATGCCTCAGCCAACGCAGTCTTTTCTGTTTTAACATTGCGGTAATGCTTGGTAGCTGTGCCGTAAAATGGTCTCGTTTGTACCGTGGTCTCTCCAGAATATGCCTAGAATGCTGCGAAGACACCGCATGTGGAACGTTCTTTCTTTGAGTTCTGTTTTGATTTAGTTAGGCGATTAAAAAGATTAACTGTTGATTTTTTCGGCGGGACTTCTTGTCGAGAATCAACTTTCCGACCCGGTGTTAGACACATGTTTGTCATCACACTCTATCTTCGTGGGGCCTGCCACGGCTGCGACATCCTGTTACGTGGCCTCCACTCGAGGACCTTTCTGTTCTGTCTGTTCTCCCCGCTATGTGCGCTTCCCATTGCCACTTGATACAAATAAATTATATAGGTCAATGTCATGTTTAAGTTTGATTTTTGTGTGTGACACTATCTAGTTCAACGTTGATTCGAAGGATGCCCGAAAATTCAACGCTCAAAAGGTCTTAATATGATATCCAATGTCCAGGCACGTAGTTTATTTCTCTGTGCGGGTTCGTTTCCGCGAAGTGATAGAATCGGGGCATACGACTGCGCCGGCGCCCGTCAGCTCACTGGCACGGATAACTGCGAGCGACTGCTTGCGACAGTACTAAGGTTGGCAACGACGATTTTTAATTAAATAGATCAAAGACAACATCACATACATTGACTTGACCCCATTGTATGACCCTAAGTAAAGTCAAAGTGAACTGTAACTGATACATTGTCGATATTGTTTATAGCAATTTTTTGCAATTTATTCTTAAGTAAAACTTAAGTATAAGATAGCACTTTCGTCGTAACCGCCCTGTTGGTCTAGTGGTTTAAATACCGGGCTGTGTTCTCGGGGTCCTGGGTTCGATTCCCGGGTCGAACGAAAAGTATGTTTCGAATTTTTCGAATATAGCTCGGGTTTGTACCAATCCGCATTTACCAAGCGTGGTGATTAAGCCTAATCTAAGCATAGTAGCGATAACTTAATTACTATGGTGACTAGGCCTTTGCCCTGCAGTGGGATAGTTTATAGGCTGATACTTTACTTTTTTTTATAAAGATAGCACAGCCAAACTCTCAATAGAATCGAAGTAGGCTTTCTCATAGTCTACGAACCTAATAACTAACGACGTGAGGTATACAGCTGTGCCAGTCTGCCATCAAGAAAAAAGATGGCGAGATAAATAAATAAATATTTCACAACATCACATACATTGATCTGACTCCGAGATAGGTAGCTCAAGCACCTGTGTTACGGATATCAGAATCAACACAATATATACATATAATACTTTTCTTTTGTAAATACATAGAAAACACCCAGACCAATACAAACAGATATGTTCATGCACACAAATGTTTGTACTGTGCGGGGATCGAACCCGCAACCCTTGGACCAAAGACAGCGTTCACTACCACTGTTCCAAACGGGTCGTCAATATATATGTGGAAAGCTGTATCTGCCTGTAATATCGATGTGGAGGCCTCAATGTGACCACGACCGCGAAAACAAAAAAAAACAAAGAAATAAATTCACAGAAAAAATAAAAGCTACAAACTGCACATGAGCAGTAGCGCAGAGAGCAGCGGCGGGCCCCCCAGAGCAGGGTAGGCTAAGGTCAACGCCCTGTGATGACGGATGCACCGACTAAAAATAAAAAAAGAACACTCTGTCAAGAGCGAAACGATGGAGAAAAGGAATAATTAACACCGTTGGCATAAGGTAAACCTTTTGATTGATTTTATTAATTTAGCTAAATTCCGCACTGTGGGAAAGCCACGCTTCGGCAGGAATGGGCCGGCTCCCAGAAAACCGGCGTGAAGCAGCGTCTCTGCTGTGTTCGCTTCGTGAGTGTGAGTAATGGAGGTGAGGCCCAATCCGTGGGAAGTGGGGTTTAAAGGTTGGCAGTACACTTGTGACTCCACTGGTGTTGCGGGTAGTGGACGGCGGCAATCGCTTAACAACAGCTGATCTATATTCTCGCCTGTCACCTATCAGATAAAAAAATTACCATGAAGTTTTGACAACCCTAGGCTGGACCGGACATCGTTCTGTGAGATACATTAATATTATCGTATTGATTCCATATAGGAATGCTCAATACAAATGAAACAATATATACACAGGTTTTTTTTTTCGTTTACATCCCGGAAACCTCATAATAGGTATCGTGAATGAAGTCAATTTATCATGTTAGATCAACATAATAAGCGAAAAGAAAAATCTGTTGTTCCATACATTATTGCCGGGTAGATATTTTATTTTGTATGGAACAGGTGTTTTTTGTTTTGATAAAAATAACGGTGTATAGGTATTTTGAACCTATAGATTCAATAAGTAAATAGTTATATTAACTCTCTGCCGGAAGATGTGTTCCCTGAACGTAGGCTGTAACTACGACCGACACGATCCATCCTCGGTCACATCATCACTTACCATTAGGTGAGATTGTGGCCTAAATGTCTGGCTATTCTAATATAAAAAAAAAATATCTCTGAAGTTTTCGTCGAGTATTTATCATAATTTTATCATACACCTATGTACGATTTCCTAAACCGATTAACTAAGAACTTTAACTTTGAACTGTATGCACCACATCATTCAGGACACAATGCCTGCTTCCGATCAAACCGGCACACCAGGGGGTGCAGATTTTGAGGGAGATAAGGAAGGACAACGCAACGAGGGGGAGTTTCTAATTTTTCGAATATCGCTCGGGTTATGTTACCAATCCGCATTTACAAGCGTGGTGATTAAGCCTAATCTAAGCATAGTAGCGATACTTAATACTATGGTGACTAGGCCTTTGCCCTGCAGTGGGATAGTTTATAGGCTGATACTTACTTTTTTTTATAAAGATAGCACAGCCAAACTCTCAATAGAATCGAAGTAGCTTTCTCATAGTCTACGAACCTAATAACTAACGACGTGAGGTATACAGCTGTGCCAGTCTGCCATCAAGAAAAAAGATGGCGAGATAAATAAATAAATATTTCACAACATCACATACATTGATCTGACTCCGAGATAGGTAGCTCAAGCACCTGTGTTACGGATATCAGAATCAACACAATATATACATATAATACTTTTCTTTTGTAAATACATAGAAAACACCCAGACCAATACAAACAGATATGTTCATGCACACAAATGTTTGTACTGTGCGGGGATCGAACCCGCAACCCTTGGACCAAAGACAGCGTTCACTACCACTGTTCCAAACGGGTCGTCAATATAATATGTGGAAAGCTGTATCTGCCTGTAATATCGATGTGGAGGCCTCAATGTGACCACGACCGCGAAAACAAAAAAAAACAAAGAAATAAATTCACAGAAAAAATAAAAGCTACAAACTGCACATGAGCAGTAGCGCAGAGAGCAGCGGCGGGCCCCCCAGAGCAGGGTAGGCTAAGGTCAACGCCCTGTGATGACGGATGCACCGACTAAAAATAAAAAAAGAACACTCTGTCAAGAGCGAAACGATGGAGAAAAGGAATAATTAACACCGTTGGCATAAGGTAAACCTTTTGATTGATTTTATTAATTTAGCTAAATTCCGCACTGTGGGAAAGCCACGCTTCGGCAGGAATGGGCCGACTCCCAGAAAACCGGCGTGAAGCAGCGTCTCTGCTGTGTTCGCTTCGTGAGTGTGAGTAATGGAGGTGAGGCCCAATCCTTGGAAAGTGGGGTTTAAAGGTTGACAGTACACTTGTGACTCCACTGGTGTTGCGGGTAGTGGACGGCGGCAATCGCTTAACAACAGCTGATCTATATTCTCGCCTGTCACCTATCAAATAAAAAAATTACCATGAAGTTTTGACAACCCTAGGCTGGACCGGACATCGTTCTGTGAGATACATTAATATTATCGTATTGATTCCATATAGGAATGCTCAATATAAATGAAACAATATATACACAGGTTTTTTTTTTCGTTTACATCTAGGAAACCTCATAATAGGTATCGTGAATGAAGTCAATTTATCATGTTAGATCAACATAATAAGCGAAAAGAAAAATCTGTTGTTCCATACATTATTGCCGGGTATATGGAACAGGTGTTTTTTTTTGATAAAAATAACGGTGTATAGGTATTTTGAACCTATAGATTCAATAAGTAAATAGTTATATTAACTCTCTGCCGGAAGATGTGTTCCCTGAACGTAGGCTGTAACTACGACCGACACGATCCATCCTCGGTCACATCATCACTTACCATGAGGTGAGATTGTGGCCTAATGTCTGGCTATTCTATTATAAAAAAATACATCTCTGAATTTTCGTCGTAAATTTAATTATATCATACACCTATGTACGATTTCTTAAACCGATTAACTAAGAACTTCAACTTTGAACTGTATGCACCACATCATCCAGGACACAATGCCTGATTCCGATCAAACCGGCACACCAGGGGGCGCAGATTTTGAGGGAGATAAGGAGGGACCACGCAACGAGGGGGAACGCCCTGTTGGTCTAGTGGTTTAAGTACCGGGCCGTGATCTCAGGGTCCTGGCTTCGATTCCCGGGTCGGGCGAAAAGTATGTTTGGAATTTTTCGGACATCGCTCTTGTTAGTGATCACCAATCCGCATTTGGCAAGCGTGGTGATTAAGCCTAATCCCATCATAGTAGCGATACAACTTGATTTCTATGATGGAGGCCTTTGCCCTGCAGTGGGACAGTTTATAGGCTGATAAAAAAAGGAGGGACACGCTCAGGAATGGGAAGGGACTGTCGATAGCCGCAACCAGCCGAGCACAACCAGCTCGGCGTACACCACTGCAACCAGTCTCCTAAACCTATCAACTTAAAGTACAAATATTATGAACCACATTTCTGAACAGGCATTAAACAAATAATAAAATCCTCCAACCGATTACGGCTACGGCGGCCAATCTCAACGATCAGCCACGTACGCAGGATATATTATAGTGCTCAAGTGTGTGCGCAAACACAAGTGCACTCTCTATTCCCTTACCCTCATATTCCGATGGGACACTACTGTGACATGACCAGAGAGGGATTGGGCGCAGGACCAACGGCTTAACGTTCTTTCCGAGGCACGGGGGTACAAGACCGCCAATTTCCAGACTCCGGGCTGCCACTAAGAATTTCTTACTGAAAACTTAGGTACAAATTTTTGGCCCGACCCGGGGATCGAACCCGGGACCTCTTGCGCAGCCGTCGCTTTAAAGCGCGACCCACTAACCACTGCGCCACCTAGGCAGTCAAAAAACAAATAATATCTTTGCTATGGCGGTCAATCTCAACGATCACCCATAGACATAGGACATATTTTATTGCACAAGCGTGCAAGTATGGAACTAGTGGGAAAAAAAGTCCCGTTAGTTCTACGGTGGAACTGTTCAAAGGAACTAGTGGGAATAAAGGCTCTATTACTTTACCTACTTACATATTTCAGTGAGACTAAGGTAACATGACCTACAAGTACTTTTGATCCGACCTGGGAATCGATCCAGGAACCGCAAGCGTAGCACGAACCACATGCACAGAAAACCGGGTTGAAACAGCACTGTGCTTTAGTGTTGCGGAACTATAAATAGTTTCCCTCGAAAGTAATTCAGACTATCGATAGTATTGCTTTTGGTCAAAACAATCGATAGTATCGATAGAAAAAAAAATATCAATACTATTGATAACGCCAATACTATCGATACTATCGATGGATTAATGCCCGATACTATCGAGAGTATCGATTGTTTTGTACTATCGATAGAATCGATTGTTTTGTACTATCGATAGTATCGATTGTTTTGTACTATCGATAGTCAGCTTTATTTTGATAGTTTTGCTGCCTGATTAAATGTAACCAAAACTATCGATAGTATCGGACATTAAACAATCGATAGTATCCATACTTTTGACAACCAGTAATACTATTGATAGACTATCGATAAGCAACACTACTGTGATGTGTTTCGCTGCGTGAGTGAGGGTGTTGGAGGCCAAATCCGGGGGAAATAGCGGTTTAAGGGTGGCAGCGCACTTGTGACTCCATTGTTGTCGCGGGTGTCCATGGGCGGAGACAATCGCTACCATCAGGTGATCCGTCTGCTTGTCTGCCACATATCACATTAAAAAAAGCACACTAGTCAGTCACTGCGCTGCCACAGCAGTCAACCGAATAAGTATGTATTTTTTCTATGTATGTTATAATAGGTTCTCATTTAAATATTGTTACTGAAACTCTTCTCATCTAAACGTTTAATTACCGTTACGTCCGAAGTCTCTTGCTTTTGGAGCCCGGGGCCTGCTTTTACTGAAACCGTTTCGATAAAAAAAAGCCTTCTTTTCATTTCTTGCTATGCATGTAAGAAGTCCAACTGGACGTTGAGGGTCGGACGGTTGGATTCTCGCCACGAAGTGAACTTAAGCTCTTTGGTAGCGAGAGTACCAACCGTCTCCCTGGCGACCTTTATTTAGGAGGACTTCTGGCCGCAGGGAGTCCTCTTTTGAAAGTTTCCGAGCACGGGTACCAGCTGACTCTGCACGCCGCACGTAGAAATATTGAAAAAAAATATGATTTCATTTTATTATGTATGTATGTTAGATTAGACTGTAGTTAAGGTATAATAAATATATTATATGGGCCAATAAATAATAAATAAATATTTCACAACATCACATACATTGATCTGACTCCGAGATAGGTAGCTCAAGCACCTGTGTTACGGATATCAGAATCAACAGCGGAATTACAAATATATACATATAATACTTTTCTTTTGAAAATACAGACTTATAATACATACAAACACCCAGACCAATACAAACAGACATGTTCATACACACAAATGTTTGTACTGTGCGGGGATCGAACCCGCAACCCTTGGACCAAAGGCAGCGTTCACTACCACTGTTCCAAACGGGTCGTAATATTTTTGATGAATCTTCTTGTTGCATGAAATAAATGAATCATTATTATTATGTTGTAAACTTTTTATGGAACTGTACGAGATAATTAATCTAACACTTTGAAGTAATCGAAACATAACCCAATGCTCATACTTAATTCCCTAATAATGTGTGTATCCATGGACTTAACATCAAAGGTTGAAATATAAATTAGGATTTCGGTGGTCCCATGTGGACATTGGACTTCTAATTTGGGTGTTGGTCAAATCCCGTAGAACAAAGCGAGGACCATACATAAAGCTTCGATTTAGGGATCTGTGTTTGTTTACCAAAAGTTTTGACCCTATTTCCAAAATCGATATTTAGTAATTTAGTTGTTTCGCAGAATGTATTATACTTAATTACTGTGAACTTGTCTTTTACTTAACCAGCCAGCAACCTTACTGCGTTATTCAGATACTAGACTGCGCCCGCGGCGTTACTTACGCAGTTTTAGTTTTTATTGCAAAAGTCTTCATTCAAACCCGCACAGCCACCCCTTAATTATATGTATAAGAACAAAATTTCACATTCGTAACATCAAAGACATAAGAAGTTCAATCCTTTTTGCTCACCCCCTTCATCATCAGCAACCGACACTCGTCCACTGCTGGACATAATGCACGCCACTGTTCCTGATTTTCGACCACTCTCATCCAACCCACACCAGTCAGCCTTCGAATGTCATCATCCCATCTTGTCGCAGGGCGTCCTACACTACGCTTACCGAGTCGCGGTCTCCACTCAAGGACTTAACCCCCTTAAGGGTTGAATTTACAAAAATGCTAAACAAATTGGGTTTGCTCTAATATTATGAGCCCAAATAACAATTTTCAAGATTCTTACATTAAAATTGCTAAACCCCCATACCACGTTTTCCCCTGTAAGGGTGATTTTCCAAAAAACTTTTGATGAGTTATTTCCAATTATTAGTCTTAATACAAATTTTCACATTCCTAACATCAAAGATGGCGGACTTTCATAGAAACTTCTAACCCCTTTTATACCCATAAGGGTTGTATATTTAAAAAGGCCCTCGTAGTACTTTCACCATTAAAAGAACCCCCTGCCCATATTTCAAGTTTCTAGGGTCAGTAGTTTGGGATGTGGGTCCATTCCTAGTCACTTAGTCACACAGGTTCTCCTTTTTAGCCGACTTCAATAAAGGAGGAGGTTCTTATATATATATATAGATTGTATGAAACTTTTTGCATCTGGTGGCTTACAGTGAACCTGACGTTAGGACTGAATCGGAGTTTCCTTCGTTACGACACAGAATAATATAGGTTACGGAGCAGATTCACTGTAATCATCATCATCAACCCATTTAAGTCCCCACTGCTGGGGCACGGGCCTCCCTCAATCACATGAGGGGTAATTGCAATACTCACCACGCTTCGCAGACGGGTTGGCGAGGGTTTGATATAAATGCAGAGTTTTCCTTCTCTGGGTGCTGATGATCATGCCAGCAGCTTTACGTTAGTCGCCTTTTACGACACCTTGGTAAGAGTGAGGGTGGCGTATTCTACTCTGCCGGGGACCACACGGCACTGTAAGCCACCTTGGATTCTGTTAAAGAAAACAGTTTCGTAAATAAAAGCTTCAAGTACCTACTTCAAGAAAGTTTTTATACCTGGCGGCTAGTAAACACAATGAGCTCTACACCCAAGGTCAACAGACAGGGTAGCACAGAAAATATATATGTGAGCCGCCGAACTTTTAGAGTAAAGGCACGTTTCCTTTCTAATAAGGGCCTTTCTAAATGGTCGAGTCGAAAGGGTTCGTCACGAAATCGTGTTCCGCCACGAACTTCGACAAGAACACAGCGCCATTTCAGTAGGTGCGTTTACTTATCCTACGTTATTTGTCTTCATTACGTTAAAAGAAAATAAGGCGGCATATTCAGGGCTGGCAACTGTCCGGGTTTGATGCAAAGTCTATGTAGTCAATTTGTTATCTATAGTCCATTCAGTATCTGAAGGTGAATATGACAGTTCTATTTTGACATTAAAAGTGATACACTCCTTTTAAACCTAACCGATATTTTTAAGAATCGAGAATATTTTCTTTAGAAATTTAATCGACTTTTTATTTATTTGATTTTTAATTTTAAATGGTCCGCTCGTGACCACGGCTGCTGTAACGTAGCCGAAACGTCGAGTAAAGTATGTGAGTACACAATATTGTATCACATAATAAATATTGTCGTGGTAATTCCCGTCTTGATTAATTATAGTTATAATGCAACGCGAAAATTTAAAAAACTATGAAAAATAACAACTCTCGCTTGAACCACCTTCGTGACCAAAAGAAATTACTAGTTTTTGGTCCCTAACTGCAATCGATGTGGACTGATGTGGACATATTTTGCACGAGACTATAATCGTGATTCGATGGTAAGATGGTCGCCATACCGATTACTGATTTATTGCGATTGTTTGTGTCAATCCCTATGAGCAAAAGTTCCGATTAGCGCATTATGCAATTCATAAGATATTTAAAAAATATATATTGGTGATAACTTTTTTAAGTTCTTGTTCAGATTAATTGAGAAAGATTAATATTTGTTATTTTGGAAGAATAAGAACAAAAAAAAGTTAAGGTGACGGGTAGGGCACACTAGCGACGCCAATCGATTTTAATTTTTAGCTACTAAACCGGATCTATTTTAAACAATTTCGGGGTTACAATCTCTCAGGCAAACACTTATACTATTTATTAATACTTATACTTAACTTTTGGGTCTGCTTTTGTACTCGAAATTTGAATTACTTTCACTTTGCTAAATTGTTTTATTCGTCTTGAAGCAGAAGGCGAGCCGTAGAACTGACGTTGAGATTGGTGTCGTCACCGTAGTAAATTCTGACTCAGCCTTGGTCTTTAGGTCTCCCGTTTATTTTATTAAAGTTTATATTGGTACATACTGTTAGTTGGTAGCCCTGAGTATAATGGCGAGTATGCTAACTGTAATACGTTGCCCTTGCAAACTGTGTGCCTTGTAGAACCTTTTACACGGACCAGGAGAGCTAATTCGGCACGTCCGCAAGAAAATGCATGCTGGATTTTCATTTTAACTAGTTCATGTTAACTAACTCTGATTTTAGGATATAAACCATTTTCGTGGCTTACCAACAGGCGACCCGTCCTCTGCCACCTATCGCATAAGTAACTATTTTCCTCTAAACATTATAAAATTAAGCAATGACTAATTTCTATGATTATAGACGAGTCAAATTGTAAAAATACTAAACATTTGGCGTGAAGCAGCACTATGCTGTGTTTTGCTGTGGAAGTGAGGGTAGGGTCCCGGGTACCCTAATCCAGGGAAAAGGGGGGCTTAAAGGTTGGCAGCGCACTTGTGACTCCACCTATTACATAAAAAAAGAATATGCTTTTACTTTTAAAATATCCCATTATACCAGTAATATTCTGAGGTAAGAAGTTTGTTAGCTAAAGGAGACAATTACGTGCCCAGTACGTTCACTTAATGTCGTCATACAGCGAAGAAACCTTATGTTTACTACGTTATACAGGAAAGGGACCATTTAGATCCCATTTCAGGGGAATGTAGCATTGTAAACGATTTTTTAGGATTTGGGTCTTTCTAAAATTTAGGTAAGTACCTCATTTTTAAGAAGGGTAAGTACTGTAATTACTGGGTATATAAGACTTTACTACTGTCATTTTGAATCACGGGCAGGTTGATGCCAGGAGCATATTTTAACTGCCTATCCGTTGTTAGGTACTAAATGTTACTTACCATTAGGTGTGCTATCTGCTCTTTCTGTCATTCTCGGTTTCTCGGGAGATTACTCAGGGGGAAAATGTCTATAAAAATATACTTGCGAAAAACTCAAAAATGAGCTCCCAGCCGCGGAATTCTCTGTTCGCTATGAACGTCCTTTTTTAAGCAAGGTTTGAATAGTGTTCTTCGGTAGGCAGCAGCATGACTGTGCCCTTGCTTTGTTGATGTCTACGAATGAGCAGCGATTACCATTTACCTACTGATGGGATTCGTTATAACTTTTAATGGTCAATCGAGTGGGGGGCGAGCCTGGGGTCAACATGACGTATATGCTGTACTTTGGGAGTTTTTTTTTTATTTATTTAATGAACCACAAACAAGTTTACAATAAACTTAAGCTAAAACTTACATAAAAAAAGAAACTTAACAAATGTAAACCCAACACCGATGGTTACATTTTGCCCCGAATGACGTATGTGCTGTATTACACATTCGGTGAAAATAACCTATTCGTTGAAAATAACTACTGTGTTAAAAATAACAACATTGCAAAAAAATATATACATGTCGAATTGAGAACCTCTTTTTTTTGAAGTCAGTTAAAAATAACCACATTATTAAAAAAAACCACATTGTTAAAAATAAGCAATTTGTTGAAAATAACCAATTTTTAAAATAACTCTTAACATTGTTATAAATAGTTTTTTTTTTTTCAGTAAATTTAATGGTTATAACTTTTAACACCCACCACTATGCTCAACTAGACCACATCGTCTGCCTATTTTAGCAGTAAAAAAATCATCACAGGGATTTTAAAACGTGGTAATTGGAAAAATAAATAAAAATATATCACGTAAAGATTTTGAGTGAATAGGTGAATACATCATCTCGGTTATTGCCATTATTGCTCTACCTTGAAGTTTTGCCAAGTAGATAAATCTTTCATTGAATATTTTTGATGTCAAATGAATATTGTTGCAGTCCAGTTTTACTTAGTAAACTGTTTGCCTATTCTCAAAGAAAATGACTGTTACTTCCAGAGGCGCCTAAAAGAGTTTTTCTCATTGAAATTAAACTGGAATTCGCGTAGCAGTCCAGGCGTCTAAGCTTATCCTATATTCATTGAGCGTGTAAAAAAATTCGTTAGAACTGATTTCCCCGCGGGACACATGCTATGCTGGAGTAAAAACTTTAAATGTTTTTGTTGTTTATAGCCGGCAGGTTGTTTCCAACGATGGAGTTTAGATTGCTTCTGTGGCTCTTAATTCAAATAATATAGGTAAAGTTAGGCAGGCTGCAAAACGGTCAAAAAGAGAAAGTTTGAATATCTCGGCCACGTGTTGAGATACAATAGGAAGAGTCTGCTCCAATTCGTAATGATTGGGCAAATTTGATGGGAAAAGGCGTGCTAAATGTACAAAAATCGGGGTTACGAAACATACGGAAGTCAATTTTTTTATGATTTTTAAAATATCTTTGAGATACCACGGCCTCACAGAAAACCTTCGTGAAGAAGCGCTGTGCTGTATTTCGTTGCGTGAGTGAGGGTACCGGTGACCCAATCCGGGGGAAAGGGCGGTTTAAATGTTGGCAGCGCACTTGTGACTCCACTGGTGTCGCGGGTGTTTATGGGCGGCGGCAATTGCTTACCATCAGGCGAATCCGGCTGGTCGTCTGCCCACATATATAAAAAATAAAAAAATCTTTGAGATCTATACATACCTATAAAAGGAGAACCTGAGTGACTAAGGTATTAAGTGACTAGGAATGAACGCACGGCCGAAACTACTTACTCTAGAGACATGAAATTCGGAAAGAGATAGTGAAAGTGAGCACTAAGGGATTTTTGAAAATTTAACCCGGGGGTGAAAAGGGGTTTGAAGTTTGTATGGAAACCGTCATTTTTGATGTTAGGAAAGCGAAAATTTGTATATACACGTATAATTAAAATAAAAAGTACGTAAGAGGACATCACTTCAAGGATCGCCAAAGGGAGAGCGGCCCCACGCTCCGAAGGGAACCTGACCACATACCGAGGCAAGCCCTAGACTCAAGGACCCCCAAGGAAAACGGAAACGTGGCCGCCGACTATCACTGCAGAAGCGATTACCTTAGGACTAATTTGGAGCAAAGTAAAACGTGAAGCTCAAGACCGTTCGAGATGGCGAAGCACTGTGGACGCCCTTTGCCCCACCTAGGGGACATAGGACATTAAGTCAAGTAAGTCAAAATAAATTGGAAAATCACCCTTTGAGGGGGGTAAATTAGGGGATGAAATGCAGTATGAGGGATTAGACAGTTTTAATGTTAGAATCTTAAAATTGATGTTTGGGTACCGGATTTGAATAAAATAGTGACTTTTGAATTTTCAACCCCTTAGGGGTAGATGCGCGGGTTTGAAGTTTGAATGAAGACTTTCGTAATAAAGACTAAAACTGCGTGAGTAACGCCGCGGGCGTAGTCTAGTCAGGTATAAAAATGTAAAGCCTATATATAAACTGTCCCACTGCAGGGCAAAGGCCTCCATCATAGAAACCAGTTATCTCTACTATGATGAGATTAGGCCTAATCACCACACTTGCCGAATGCGGATTGGTGACCACAAACCCGAGTATAAATAAATAATTCGAAACATACTTTTCTTTAAACCAATCAGGTACTTACATACAGATCAGGTATTACTTGTTTCAAATAACCGGTTGAAAAAGTACCCAGAAAAATGTTGGTTATTATTTACTTAATATACCCTGTATGTAACTAATGTGATCAAAACTCTCAAAGTCAAAGAGAATATTTTTGATCCGAAGTTTCAAACATACCTACATTACCTTTAATCATTACACACGCTCATGTAATTTAAAACCATACAAAAGCAAAACCAACTCCCATATGACCTACATATATAACCTACATTCGAGTGAAGCTTCTCAAATAAATCCCATTTCAATTCGCGCACCTATAAAACACTGTTCTAATTCATGCACTGTAAGCACATTGACTTGCAAAGCAGCCGCGCGGGCACAGGCCGGGGGACGCCCGTCACTGTAGGCCCGTCGCATTGTCGCTCTAATCAGGCCACGACAGATATAATAAGTTAGGAGAAGTGTCGAAATAGACAGCAGGTTTACTCTTAAAGTCCAACTTCCAGAAAGAGGTCGAATCCAACTCGGCTAAGCAGCGTTCGGGAAGCTACGCAGCATATTTTCGGGCCATTTACCGCAGTGTCTCAAGACGAAAGTCTTCAATGCGTGTGTGTTGCCAGTGATGACATATGGAACCGAAACGTGGCCGCTTACAATGTGCCGATTAAGGAGGCTCAAAGTCACCCAGAGAGCAATGGAAGAGGGCTATGCTCGGAGTCTCCCTGCGTGATCGTATCAGAAATGATGAGATCTGCAGGAGAACTAAGGTCACAGACATAGCCCAAAGGATTGCATGCCTCAAGTGGCAATGGGCAGGGCACATAACGAGGAGAACAGACGGCCGTTGAGGCGGAAAGGTCCTCGAATAGGAGACCACGTACAGGAAGTCATCCATAGCTATCGCTTCAGAACCCGGCTGAGCCCGGCTCTGAAGCGATAGCTTAGACCATGATACAGGATTTGAGGAGTCTGGAAAGTACAATGAAACGGTATGTTTTATGTTCAAATAGAATAAATAGTAATAGTTGCCACCAGATTGGTCTAAGGGTTGCGGGTTCGCATAGTACAAACATTTGAGTGCATGAACATGTCTGTTTGCATTGGTCTGGGTGTTTTCTATGTATTATAAGTATATATTTACAAAAAAAGTATTATGTAAATATTTGCAATCCTACTGTTGATTCTGATATCTGTAACACAGGTGCTTGAGCTACCTATCTTGAAGTCAGACCAATGTATGTCATGTTGAGATCCAATCCAATATGTGGTCCATTTTTCATGACATGTAATAACTTTTTTAATCTTTCGTCCTTCTAATATTAAATATAAGAAATTTAAAAGCACATGCGAGTCAAAGCACACCTGGTCACTTGAATTATTATTTTACTGGAGCTCTCGAAATATTTTTAGCATTTTCCTTTACGTCGTCAGTTTTAGTGGCAATCCAATTAAGTGGTAGGTACGTACTTACTTAGGTAGAGCCGTGTGGTCCCCGGCAGCGTAGAATAGGCCACCCTCACTCTTACCGAGGTGTCGTAAAAGGCGACTAAGGTAAAGCTGCTGTCATGATCATTAGCACCCAGAGAAGGAAAACTCTGCATTTATATCGAAACCCTCGCCAACCCGTCTGCCAAGCGTGGTGAGTATGGCAATTACCCCTCATGTGATTGAGGGAGGCCCGCGCCCCAGCAGTGGGGACTTAAATGGGCTGATGATGATGATGATGATGATGATGATGATAATGATGATGACATACTTACTTTAGAACACCAACTGTGAGAAAAATATCCGAAACCCCGTGTTAGCAAAGATTCTATTAGGTAAAGTTATCCTGTCGCGGTAGAATTGAAGAAATAAACACTTTCTCTAAGAACTGTGAATATAAGTATAGCTATATCATCATTTCAGCCTATAGACGCCCACTGCTGGACATAGGCCTCCTCCAATGTTCTCCACACAGATCGGTCCTGCGCCGCCCGCATCCAATACATTCCCGCAACCTTCACCAGATCGTCAGTCCACCTTGTGGGGGGCCTGCCACGGCTGCGACTTCCTGTACGTGGCCTCTACTCGAGGACCTTTCCGCCCCAACGGTCGTCCGTTTTGCCCTGCCCATTGCCACTGGAGGCATGCAATCCTTTGGGCTATATATGAGTTTTAGAATGCATGCATGCAAAGTAGAAAAAATTTTGAATGCAAAATACATTAAGTTATAAGTAAAAAAAACAGATTTATTTAAAATATACCTACGTGCATAGTAATGCAGTCAATTTGTATTCCAAAGGGCTTTTAGTGGAAAACTTTTGGGGTAGTTGTGATAGCATAAGCAAAACATTTTCGCTTTATTTGCATTTTTCCAATGACATTCGAATAAAATATGAAGCTACGAGTACTCGTATGTAAAGTGGGTTTTGCAGAGACTACTAAAAACTTGCCCATTTTTAACTCGCACTTACGACTGAACAATGCGTCTGAAAAATTAAATAAGTAGGTAACGTTAATATTTTTCGAATTCTACGTTTTACGCAATAAATCAATTTTTTCTCCGCAAACCCAAAATAGATCTCTGTATCTTATCTTTACCTATAGAAGAAAGTCGTATTAGTTCACGATTTACAGCTCATGAACGTCTGGGCCGATTTGGATTATAATTGATGGAGAGGCAGCTTTTCTATCCCGGTTCCTGTGGGATGAACAAAACGAATACTGCGCAGGCAACGCAGTGGGTTAAAGTATAGAATGAAAAGTCACAAATATGTACCTACCCCAAAACTGTCCTAAGGAAAAACAATATAATTGGATATTTTAATCATAAGTAAGATATCATAGAGAGATGGTAGCTCAATGGATACGGACGCACCTTCCACGCAGGTGGTTGAGGTTTGAATCCAAGCATGCCCCAATGGTTTATTCAAATCTATGTGCGTATTTCTACTATTACCATCTGCTCGGAGGTGAGGGAAAACATCGTGAGGAAACCTGCAAGTTTCGTAAAAAGTTTCTGAAACGTGTAACCATGATAAAATGTGTCTGATTCCCCTGTTAAAGGATTGCGAAAGTCAGACGGCAGTCACTCCATTGCAATTACCAGACCCCCAATCCTGAATCATAGTCTAAGCGTACCCTGGGCCCCAAAGCGACAGCTTTGGACGCAACCGGGATTTACACGCTAAGATGAAAAAGTTTAATCATAAACAAAAGGAACCTACCTGTAGATATTCGTATAGATTGTGATTTTAGACAACCCAACGTGCGACCACGATCAGAAGGCACTTCAGTGATATTGACAGGGGGTGTTTTTCATTTTTTTTTCAATGTTAAAATGTCAAAGCAGCTTCAGTTCCGACTTTTTCCACGTGCCAAATAACTCTGGGGTGCACTATAGCTTGATTAGGGATTCGGCGGGTAGGGCTAAAACAAGCCGAGTGGGCTGATGCAATTCAAAGGTTTTAAATTAGTGTCTAATGATTTTTAGTGTACAAATTTGTGTGCAGTGAAGTGCCGCAAAGAGATTCTAATAATAAGAATCGTTGGATTTAATCGTTTTTAACACTGCTAATTGTGTGTCGAGTGAGTTGTCCCGTCCCCTAATAGAGTCTTAAAACCAGCGATTACTTTTAGAGTAATATCCGCTGAATCCGTAGGTCGATAAAACGTAAAACACCGGCGTTTAATTGAGTGACTGTGACTTTGACTGACTTCGACTGTTGGCTACCTATTTATTAAGTTACTTGACATTATAAAACATTAAATTATAAAAAAAAATGGTATAACGTCAGATTTGTATAGAATGACAACACTATACCATAGATTTAGTATCGTGGTCGAATCAGGTCTTAGATTAATATGGACGTGTCTATTCGCAGTAAATAGGTATTATCTAAACCTTCGTTTCACTAGTAGGTTACAAGCAAATAAACGACTGAATAGTTGTATAACGTATGTTACAGGTTTATTCAAAAACTATTTTTACCGCTGACGTACCATTAAATTGAAAACTATGTTGTTTTGCTTCTGTTAGAATTAACCTGACCTAGAGTTGAATGTTGAATTTTATACGTGACACAGGCCAATAGAGCTGAAGAAATAAACTCTGCGTATAAATTGTTGTTAAATGTTTACCTGTATAAATGCCACTTTGTATTTTTTCTGAACATGGAATTATTTCAGAGGAGTTGACGACCCGTTTGGAATAGTGGTAGTGAACGCCGCCTTTGGTCCTAAGGGTTGCGGGTTCGATCCCCGCACAGTACAAACATTTGTGTGCATGAACATGTCTGTTTGTATTGGTCTGGGTGTTTTCTATGTATTTTAAGTATGTATTTACAAAAGAAAAGTATCCGTGACACAGGTGCAAACATTGACGGCCTCGGTGGCGCAATGGTTAGTGGGTCGCACTTTTAAGCGACGGTTGTGCTTGGGGTCCCGGGTTCGATCCCCGGGTCGGGCCAAAATTTGTACCTGAGTTTTTCTGTTAAGAAATTCTCAGTATTAGCCCGGAGTCTGGAAGTTGGCGGTCTTGAACCACCGTGCCTCGGAAAGCCCGTTAAGCCGTTGGTCCTGCGCCTAATCCCTCTTCGGTCGTGTCACACTGGTGTCCCATCGAAATAAGAGGGTACGGGAATAGAGAGTGCACTTGTGTCTGCACAAATACTTGTGCACTATAATATGTCCTGCGTCGATGGCTGATCGCTGAGATTGGCCGCCATGACCGAAATATCGGTTTGGAGGACATTATTATTAACACAGGTGCTTGAGCTACCTATCTCGGAGTCAGATCAATGTATGTGATGTTGTGAAATATTTATTTATATAATTCAGGTACCCTAATAGCGCTGCGTTAAGCTTACCATGGGAAGGCGTGGAGGCAGCTTCGTAAAGATAGTCGTCCACAGGGCCAAATCGAACGCATAGCATGTACATATCGTAATTTAGTAGATATACCTATATGCCTCTACTGATACCACGGATAGGAAGGACACAGCGGCTCACTTGAGAATGACGTCGCGGACCAATTGACAAAGAGAGGATCGGAATTGAAGATGGCCGGCCCATACCTCTCATAACGCTACCTTTTTTGTTGATTCGAGAATGTATTCGCCAGAAATTCACTGAACTACAGAACTATCCCGGAAATCACAGATTGTACGCAATCGCATTACGTCAAAAACCCGCGGCATATAAAACAACTTCTAAACCTCAGGAAACGTGTACAATACATTTGACAGATACCCACCACGGTTTTAATCATAATATATTACTTACTTACTACCTTGCCGTAATATAGTCTTGAACTAGTACGAAAGGTAAATAATTATGCCTCTGTACCTACCTACATTATGTTTTAATAAACATTGTTCTATTTTGGTCAAAAATTAAGTTTTTTTTTTGTCATAGGCAGCAGACGAGCAAATGGATTAGTGTAGTATACTTTAAGTTATTCAAGGTGGCGGGTAGGGCACACTAGCGACGCCAATCGATTTTAATTTTTAGCTACTAAACCGGATCTATTTTCAACAATTTCGCGGTTACAACCTCTCGGCAAACAATCATACTATTTAATTAACGCGAAAAATTTATTACCGCCAAAAGCGTCCACTTTAGCGCGAATCAATTTTTCGCGAACAAAAAGGGACCCAACATTTGTGCATGGTTATTTAATAAATAGTATAAGTGTTTGCCGAGATGTTGTAACCCCGAAATGGTTTAAAATAGATCCGGTTTAGTAGCTCAAAATTAAAATCGATTGGCGTCGCTAGTGTGCCCTACCCGTCGCCTTAACTGTTTTCAGTGTGTACACAGATATTATAATACTAGTGTGTGTACAAGATATTAACTGTAATTTTGCACAATAAAATTATTTGTATATGATTTACGGCTTAACGATTCACTTTTAAATTTGTAATACGGTTTGATACTTATCAATCTTATCTGAACCCTTCATTAGGTTCATCCATACTCACTCAATCAAATGAAATAGGGGCGATGATAAAATCCCCTTTGACACTTCCATATTAGTAAAAGTGTATGAAAGTTTAGGAAAGGTGATCTAAACGCATTACTGAATATTCGTTTCATTTTGCACTATTCCGTCCCTTTGAGCACCAATATCAGTGATGGAGTGACTTTGCTGGCCGTCAGTTTCCAGTAAGCTTTTACGAACATTTTCACCATGTACATGAGGCCAAAAGAGCTAAGATTTTAGGAAATAGACGTGTGTAACTTTTTACTGAAACTACTCAGTGATCCGACTTAGCCAAATGATACACTTTTTCGAATCTCATATGTTCGCCCCGAAAGTATCATTCGACTTAAATGGATCTCGAGTCCGAGTGAACTGAATGATCCGAATGATCTAAGTGAGCCGAATGAGCTAAATGATCCGATGAGCCGAATGATCCGAATGAGCTAAATCACGGATCTATCTGGGAGTCGATGTTTCACTGTTCCGCATCTCAGCACTGATCCAGATGCAAATGTTCCAATCTTTTGAAAGATACGTCTGGTCTATTAGGAAATGCTTTGGCACTATTAGTATTTTTTCCGGTCAACAATTCTTCTCTATCAAATCATTTACACTTATGGATATATCATCAAATTAAACAGTCACCAATTCACCTGTTCCTTCTAGTCTACACTTATGATTTTAATATTCGTAAGTAAAAAGTAAGTATCAGTCCCACTGCAGGGCTCATACTGTCCCACTGCAGGGCAAAGGCCTCCATCATAGAAATTAAGTCATCGCTACTATGATGGGTTAGGCTCAATCACCACGCTTGCCTAATGCGGATTGGTGATCACAAACCCGAACTATTTTCGGAAAATTCGAAACATACTTTTTTCACGACCAGTCAAACCCAGGACACTTAGATCAGGACCCGATACTCAGACCAGTAGACCAACAGGGCGTTGGATTTTAATATTCTAATTAATGAAAATCGTATCTGATTTTAACTATTCTGTTTAAAACTTTATATCAGATATGATAGAGACAGTGTATACCGTTTCAGTAATAGCAAATCGAATCCTTTGCTAAACTTTCTAAATCTATACAAAGAGGCCAGAGGTCTGAAACTTAGAAGCAGCTGTTTCCCGCTATCTCAAAAAGGTCTCCTTATCAGACTTAGGAAAACTATAAAACTAAAAAGCTTATAGATACAAAACCGATAAGTTTGAAAGGATGGAGGAGATATTTTCAGATGTTGTTGGATTTTACTCTTTTAGAAGGACCTGTAGCATAACACATACATTTATTTTAAGTGATAAGGAGCAGACGAGCAGACGAGCATCAAAGCAATCTAGGATCACCTGATGGTAAGCCATTGGCGTGGCCCATGGATAGCCGCAACATCTGTGGAGTACAAGCCCTCGTCTTACCTTTGTTCAGAAGTGCTTAAGCTACTTAGTACGGAATCAGGTCAACGTATGAGATGTCGTGAGAATTATTATTATTATTATATTAATTAACCCTACGGTACCCTTAATCACTCGGCGAAAAGTGTTTCGCTGAGTGAATGAGGGTACCGTGTAGGGTAGGGTATGAGTGTGCAGTGGCACAAGTGCTGTTGCACCCCGGTTTTTTCTGAGGCCGTGGTATCTTTCCGCTCGAGCCGGCACGTGTGGCTCTCAAAAATATCCCTAGAATAAATATAAAATAACCACAAATCACTTTGTACAAGACACTGTTCCTCATCTTAGCGCGTAATTCCCAGTTGCGTCCAAAACTGTCGCTTCTGATCCTTAGGCTGAAGGACAGACCGCCTAGATCATGTTACAAGTTTCGAAACGTGGTTTCCTCACCGCGAGAGAATGGTAGAATTATGCAGAGAAATGGAAGAGAGAATGGAAGAATTATGTAAAATTAGTGCACATAGATTTTAAAACCCAGTGTATTGTGGATTTAAACCTACGACCTTCAGAAGGTGTACGTTATTATTCAACTGATCTACTATCCCTTATTTCTTTATAGCAGAGTAGCAGTCAACAGCAGAAGAAGCTGCACATATTTCGCAGTTTCGTAGTTCTTATTCCGAGGAGCATAAGAGTCACTAGCTGCGAAGAGTGTGCATCAAGTTTTGCTGTTGCTCTACCTGCTATCACAAAATATGTAAGTAGTTCATATTATATTTTGTGGCACCACCACATTCAAATTAAATATTCACAGACAAACATGAACTATTGATGGCGCTTGCCAATATCTGCGAGCTAATGTAATAACGCTGAGCCCAATTCTCGTGTTTGTGATATTTTGAAAACATGGCGAATGTCACATGAAATCCATACAAAAAACTATATTTTAGTGATATATGTCGTATGATAATAAATGTCACGAGGCTTGTCATCAGTTTCAAATTGCACTTTTAATATTTTTTATGAATTTGCGATGAATTCGAGCGAATAATGACGGCCATCAAATGCTCATTAATAAGAAATCAAGTTGATAAAATATCGAAAGTTATTATTCGTCTTCGATCTATATTCACTTCTTCACAAACAAAATTGCCTACTAAATGACACAATAAAAATTCAATCACAGAATAATTATGCTTGCAAGTAATAATATAATATAATGTACGTATATGTATGTAAGTAGGTATAAGTATAAGGATCCCTCGGGCTAGATGTATAATAGCAACCTACGAAATGCATATTTCAGGTTATGACAAAAACAGTACGCTTAGAGAATAAGGGCGTGACGAACGGACTAAACTGTCCAGTGAGACAATACACAAATTCTTACAACATTTTATATAATAATCTACAGACAAAAGATAAAATTGGCCATAGAACAGAAATATAAACACAAATAACATATAACAAATTCTGCG
This sequence comes from Marasmia exigua, assembly GCA_019059595.1. Classification (NCBI taxonomy): domain Eukaryota; kingdom Metazoa; phylum Arthropoda; class Insecta; order Lepidoptera; family Crambidae; genus Marasmia; species Marasmia exigua. The sequence continues at coordinate 9,644,545 of CM032463.1, forward strand.
ACCGAAGCTTCGATTCTGTATTAATTAACTGACAGCTAATTTGATAAACTTAGATAGTCGAATAAATAGGTCTCAACAGTTAATTCCCTTAAGCACCAGCATAAGAGGCGCGTTTACGAGTGATAGCCGCTGCGAATAACGACAGAGCTATTAATTAAGGCAATTCGCCGGAATTGACCCAATCGCACGATCCGCCCCTGATTGCGGCCCAGGGCACCTTGATTAAATGCGTTCCTGCAAACCCGAATGTACTCTGCGACGGATAATTTGTGAAGCCGCTGACACACTAAGGGCGGATTCGACCAATCTTATTCCGATACTAATGGTAATTCTATGGTATAACGCTGTCATTGTATACAAATCTGACGTTATTCAGGCGCAAGTTCGGCCGCATATGGAATACTGTTCTCATCTTTGGGCAGGTGCGCCTATGTACCAGCTTCTCCCTCTGGACCGCATTCAACTGAGAGCGACTCGAATCGTCGACTGCTAAGATATTACCAATCGACTTGACTGCTTGTTACTGCGTAGAGATGTGACCTCGCTATGTATATGTCACCGGAAAATAACAAGATCCGTAAGTTTATCAATTTACTAGGAAGTTTATAAACTGTCGTAGGATTCTAAACGGGAGATAAATTGTTTTAATTTACGTCTACACTTTCGTACATTGATAAACTTACTGAACTCACTCGTGAAATAATAAGTAAGCAATATCCAAACCCTAGGCGCGAACTGATTGGCATTGCCACTATGAATATTGACCAATCAGAGAGCAGTGTGTTATTTTACGCATTTCAAAGATGCGTATATTTAAAAGAGTTTTTGTGATTGGTTGAACCATGTAAAATTTTACGAATAGATATCCGTTAGTTTATACATTTACCGTGTGACGTCGGAAATTGATAAATTTACGAAAGGTAGACGTAAAATAATACAATTTAGCTCCCGTTTAGAATCCTACGAAAGTTTATAAACTTCCTAGTAAATTGATAAGCTTACGGATCTTGTTATTTTCCGGAGACATATATATTCTACCGCTTATACAATGGGGAATGCTCTCAGGAATGTTCGGACTGATTCCTGCCGCTTCATTCTGTCATCGTTACACTCGTCAACAATTCTATGCCCATCATCTAGATGGTTGTCGGTCTTTAACTGTGCGAATCTCAAGAAACTTTCTACCTCGAACGACAAAACTGTGCTATGAACTATCGCCTGCGGTGTTTCCAGACCGATACGACCTGCAAACCTTCAAGGAAAGAGCGTACTCCCTTTTAAAAAGGCCGGCAGCGCACCTGTGACTCCATTGACGTGGCAGGTGTCCATGGGCGGCGGTAATAGCTTACCATTAGGTGATTCATCTGCTCATCTGCCCCCTATACCATAAAAAAATCCATAGATTTTTCCACCAATTGGACAAATTGAGCTAATGGTAGAAATACGAACGTAGATTTTAAAAATTCAGAGGTTTGTGTTTGGATTCGGACCATGACCCCGGTGTGGAAGGCGCGTTCTCATCCACTAAGCTACCATCACAAGTACTAACTAACAAGGTTGGCGCAGCGATCCATAGTGAGTCCTGGCCTCCGATAATAAGAGCCTCCGTCTCGGTCGGTCATCTATACAGGTCGGCGAGCCTAGCATCATTGGTGAGACTAAAGTGCATGAACTTCACAACTCCTGCTGAGCATTTAGAACAACCTAAATCTCATTATATCATTCATTATTAATGAATGATAGTTAAACTCTACCATGTGCCACGAGTCTATGCATTCTCAATAGGATCTTTTTATTTTTATATTTTGCCTGACTAGACTAGGTGGTATAGTAGTGGGTCCGTTTTAAATTTTATCCATACAAACCAAATGTCATCAGAAGGCAATCGGGCTAACCGTAATCACTTGAATAACCGAACCGGACAATTGATTGAAACTCGAATGTTAATAAAGGAGGGCAGGTTACATTAAATTTGACAGCAAATACGCTGCATATTGCGGGGAGCTTTTAACCTGACGGAATGGGTAGGGGAGTGTGGGAGACTTGAACCACACGTAACAGTTTTTAAGGCAACAGAAAACCAAATAGCAGCAGTGATCCACATACGTCGCAATCAGGACTCGTTGCTGAAATATAAATAAAAAGTAAATTTTCAGCCTATTACTACCCTACTATATAGGCTAACGTTTGACCACAATCACGCCTGATGGAAAGCGACGATGACGTCTAGGATGATTCGAGATGCCTTTTCACTCTTGCCTTAAGGATGTCCAGATTATGGCGGTGAGGAAAAAAGACCTTGGCCTCCATCACAGAAATCAAGTCATGGCTACTATGATGGGATTAGACTTAAACACGGCGCTTGGCGAAAACCGAATTATATTCGAAAAATTGAAACTTACTTTTCACTCGACCTGGAAATCCAACCCAGGGCCAGAGATCACGGCCCGGTACTTAAATCGGACCCGGACAATTTATTTAGACTAACAGGACATTGCTAATTTTGGATAACCTTAATAAATTTTATTTAAATAGCCATCACCAGATGTGGTTCTTATACTTCAAGTTAAAGTGTTACTACTGAAGTAGTAATTTTTTTACTAACGAAGAGTTGTGTTTTGCGTTACCTTCACCATTAGGTATTTAGGCTGCTTTCCAAATGTAAGCATAATAATTACAACAAGAAGTACCTAAGTACAACCACTACAACTAACATTTCTCCTATAAGAAAAGATATACCTACCTAAATTCTATTTATTCATTATAATAATTTAATAGTATGTATCTCATTATTATTTGATATTTTCTTCTTAGTAGATATAATATACCCACATTACACATACACGTTAGGTATCTGTAACGTCCGTGGCACTCATTCAGCTGGTCTCACTGAAAACCAGCGTCATGGCCTTTGTCTGGGCTGTGACATAAGCTGAGTGAGGGCCATTTATACTAGACGTCATAACACACCATAATATTCATTTGGCCCTGTCTGGACATGATTGAATATAGTTTTGTTTTTTTTTCGGTTTGTTTTATTTTTAATTGTTTTATGTTTTGTTTTCTGTTTGTGCCACATTATATTCTATTTACAATTGCTATATGTTCTGTGTTGTGATGTCTATAATAATAAATATTGTCTTTCTTTCTTTCTTTCAAATTCTAATTTAAAAAAAACATATCTCATAACACTGACATCAGTAACGCGTTACTTAATTTTTGACGCAAATAGTTACGCAATGCACAGAGCATCGCGTTAGTATTAGAGTAGACTACCCGAATACTCGTATATAGAGATATACTCGGGTAAATTACTTTGAGGCAATCCTTCACACAGATGAGTGCGGACGCCGACGCCTCATTACAACAACGATCCCCAGAAACACCGAATAGGCGAACTCATTTGGAGAGAAATGTAAATACGAAACGAGAAATGTACTAAAAAAACAAAATCCGAACACGAATTCAAGCACACGGTTCATTGGACAAGCCGTTCAATGCATACAAAATGTCTCCGAAAATGTGGGAACACCTTTGTTAGGAGAGTAAACGAAGGTCGGCCTGGTAGACTGGAGTTAAACAGTTCAATGGAGTAAAAATAATGATGCCGTTTAATCGATGTACCTGGAATGGATAAGAGTACAACTTGATATGCTAAAATGATCTGAAGAATAAATAAACCCCAGTATCCAGCAATTAGTATTTTATTTAAACGCTAACCTAATCTAAGATGTTACAATCGAAGCTAAAGAACTGACACTTACTAACATCAGTTACTCGGTAAATGTGGTATTCAATGCTAATAATAACCTCCAACCGATAATGATCAGTCACGTATGGAGGATATATTATAGTGCACAAGTGCACTCTCTATTCCCTTACCCTCATATTCCGATGGGACACTAGTGTCAATACTATCAGTGTTTGTTAAATCTAAAGGGTAAATGTGGGAGAGCCACGCTTAGGCATGAATGGGCCGGCTCGTCCATAGTGATACCACTGCCTCACAGAAGACCGGCGTGAAGCAGCGCCTGCGCTGTTTCGCCGTGTGAGTGTAGTTACCGGAGGCCCAATGGGGGGAAGGGAAAAAGGTTGGCAGCGCACTTGTGACTCCACTGGTGTTGTGGATGTCCATAGGCGGCGGAATTGCTTACCATCAGGTGATCCGTCTGCTCGTCTGCCAGCTCTCATATTAAAAAAAAAAAAGGGATCAATACAGGGCGTATCGGTAAAAATTTACATCCCTTTAACAACGTCTACTACCAACCATTCTGAACAACATTTGAGATAATCTATGACTTTTAGAGATCCGTATAAAACAACTACTTTTCCAACAAAGTCGGTCACGAGGTTTATTCATTCTGTTGGGGAGTAAAAATTTCGACGAATTTCCAAAAGTAGTAGAACAAATATACTGTTCAGAATGGTTATCAGAAAACGTGGTTAAAGGGATATAAATTGTTACACCCTGTGTATGCGCCCAAGAGAAAGACCCAAAATTCGTTGGTGTGACGACATCAAAAGGCTGGAAGGAACAAAGTGGATCTAAACCGCCCAAGATCTACAAAAATGGCATAAACTGAAGAAGATGTAGAGGTTGAAAATGGCTAAAGTAGATGAAGAAGTGAGAAGAAATGTACTTACGTTAGGTATGATTCATCGCTACGAGCTCTTGTTAGACATACTGTGTCACTCGCTACTATCTACCATCAATCTGATGAGAAATCATAAATGATTGATTGCATCGTAAATTACACTCCGTCTCACCTACTGATCTACTTGGGACGAAACATGAATGAGTGAACTATGCTATAGGTAGATGATATAGTGAACTTCAGTATCTACTCGTTTGGCAGTGTTATTTTTGATGTATTCTCGTCGCGTAGGCTTTAGGTGACGGGTAGGGCACACTAGCGACGCCAATCGATTTTAATTTTAACCGCCAAAGGCGGCCACTTTTAGCGTGAATCAATTTTTCGCGTACAAAAATGAACTCAACATTTGTGCATGGTTATTTAATAAATAGTATAAGTGTTTGCCGAGAGGTTGTAACCCCGAAATTGTTTAAAATAAATCCGATTTAGTAGCTAACTATTTAAATCGATTGTTGTCGCTATTAGGTTACCCGTCGTCTAATGTTTAATCGGACAATGGTAAAATAGTTCCCACCAGATGTTGAACCTTTTGTCATGGCATGAGAGCAAAAATCAATGATTTTTTCATTGACTCATATCCGATTGAGGATGTCACCACCCAGGGCAGGGCACGTTAGCTCTGATTTAAATTGTTAGCAACTAAACCGGATATCTTTTTAACAATTTCTATGCTCCAGCGTCTCGGAAAACACTTATACTAAATACCAATACTTTTCTGCTTTTGTATTTGAAATTCGAATTATCGCTAAAAACCGCCACTTATGGCGTTAATCTAAATTTCGAGTGCAAGAACAGATGAAAAAGTAGTGCATAATTATTAAATAATTGGTATAAATCTTTGCAGCATATTTTCGGCAGATCTACCGCAGTGTCTCAAGACGAAAGTCTTTAATGCGTGTGTGTTGCCAGTGATGACATACGTTGCCGCTTACAATGTGCCGATTAAGGAGGCTCAAAGTCACCCAGAGAGCAATGAAGAGGGCTATGCTCGGGGTCTGCGTGATCGTATCAGAAATGATGAGATCTGCAGGAGAACTAGGGTCACAGACGTAGCCCAAAGGATTGCATCCCTCAAGTGGCAATGGGCAGGGCACATAGCGAGGAGAACAGACGGCCGTTGGGGCGGAAGCGTCCTCGAGTGGAGGCCACGTACAGGAAGTCGCAGACGTGGCAGGCCTCCTACAAGGTAGACCGACGATCTGGTGAAGATCTCGGGAATCCATTGGATGCGGGAGGCACAGGAGCGATCTGTGTGGAGAACATTGAGGGGAGGCCTATGTCCAGCAGTGGACGTCTATTGGCTGAAATGATGATGATGAGCATAAATCTTTGCTCAGAGACTGGAGCTCAGGCATTGTTTAAAATAGATTCAGCTCAGTAGCTAATAATTTAAATCGACTGGCGTCGCTAGTTAGGGGTACCCGGTGCCTCATCTCGACCTCGATTCTTCTCGATTGGGAGAAGTAATGCGATTTTATATTCACACTAAATATCTGTCGTCTCTAACGTTGCCACAGTTATGGGATCGCGAACAAGTTGAAGGTGTTTGTTTATCTATTGGTTTGGATTACCTATTTAGACTACTTCTCGCGAATCGCATTCGATGAAGCACCTTAACAATGTTTCTATTTCTAACTTTTTATTTATTATCTCCTCTCCATTGCTCTCTGGGTGACTTTGAGCCTCCTTAATCGGCACATTGTGAGCGGCCACGTTACGGTTCCGTATGTCATCACTGGCAAAACACACGCATTAAAGACTTTTGTCTTGAGACAGTGCGGTACAGGAAGTCGCAGCCATGGCAAGCCCCCCACAAGGTGGACCGACGATCTGATGAAGGTTGCGGGAATCCATTGGATGCGGGCGGCACGGGACCGATCTGTGTGGAGAACATTGGTGGAGGCCTATGGCCAGCAGTGGACGTCTATTGGCTGAAATGATGAATTTCTTTATTCAATGTTGATTATCAAAAGAATTGCACTAGGACATTAGAGTGAAGAAGGGAGGGTCCTTCTTCACTCTAATGTCCTTTATCTGAAGGTTGTCTGGTAGAGATCGCTCCCAGCGATAAGCCCGCCTAAAGTGAACATTGTATCTCTTTCTAATTTTTTACTGATAGTAACAACGATCGATGCATGTCTTCATTTACAAAGTTTCTTAGAAAAATTGTATCGTTATTAATGACTGTATCGATGAATATATTTTTTTTTCGGTTTGGTTCCCGTGCCATTTAAGCACAATCCATAAAAATATTTAATAAAGTTTTACTGTTTTAAAAAAAAATGTGTTTCCTTTTTAAGTAACTTTTATATCGCATAGTCTTGAAACGCCTGCGTAGAATTCGTTTTTATTCACCCCATTGGAATCTGTAATTTTTTCTGGATTAAAGTATATATCCTATATTCGTCCCCTGGTTCTATGCTACCTCTTCACCAATCTTTAACCAAATCGGTCCAGCCATTCTCGAGTTATAAATAGTGTAACTAACATGACATTCTCGAGTTATAAATAGTGTAATTAACATGACATTCTCGAGTTATAAATAGTGTAATTAACATGACATTCTCGAGTTATAAATAGTGTAATTAACATGACATTCTCGAGTTATAAATAGTGTAATTAACATGACATTCTCGAGTTATAATAGTGTATTAACACATGACTTCTCGAGTTATAATAGTGTGAACTAACATGACATTCCGAGTATAAATAGTGTAATTAACATGACATTCTCGAGTTATAAATAGTGTTATAAACATGACATTCTCGAGTTATAAATAGTGTAATTAACATGACATTCTTAAATTTATAAATAGAAGTTGTATAAATTTATTTTTACACTCGATATTCCATTTTTTTATGAGAAAAGGAGGCAAACTCTTACTTGTAATAAAATAAAACAAAAGATGAATCCAGTACTTTTGTTTCTACATTTTTTTTGTGTTATAAGTGGCAGACGATCAGACGGATCACCTGATAGTAAGCGATTTCCGCCGTCGACACTAGTGGAGTCACAAGTGCGCCGCCAACTTTAAGCCCCTCTTTCTCCTGGATGGGGCCTCCGGTACCCTCACTCACATAGATAGAGTACTATACGTTATCATCATCAGCAACCCAACTATACGTTATACTGGTACTTATTTGCTCCGCATATTGTAGTCTCTCACTAATGTATGTTTTAACGTAGATCTCTATGGCTCGTTGCTTTCGTTTTTCAATAGGTGCGCCCATGTTTGTCACCTTACTCATTTTGCGTACACGTTTTGTCAATTATGATACTGGAAAATCTAGAGTATCTATTTGTAGCAGTCACGTTGTTACGTCTAGTCGGGCGGATTCAACCAACTTGACAGTTATATTCATATTCATTTATTCACTTAATTTATAACAGAGGTACATGTGAAATACATATTTTTTTTAGCAGCTGGTAGTGCTAGGTTATAAATTCACATTTTCAAGGCATTAGTGATAACATTTATAAATTATAAAATACAATTAAAATTACAAAATTGTGACAATGTTTATTAGAAAATTACAAAATTATTGCACATGTCTACTGTCTGTTTTTTTTTATATAAGGATACCTATCCGCAGGATAATTTTTGTTCGTTACTTTATCTTGGTAATAAACTCAATTGTGTTCTTCCATAACTGGTATACCTTGTTTAACGAGTGAATGAACGAATGACATTGTCATTGTCAACAGGAGCCCAATACTCGGGCTCGTGATTTTTATTTTCATAGGTACGACATATATCACTAAAACATAGTTTTTTTTTGTGTGGTTTTCAGGTGATATCCACCATGTATTCAAAATATCACGAGCACGAGAATTGGGCTCCTGGTTGTCAAAAGTTAATAAAGGCCGTGACAATGACAACGCCATTTTGAATTAGAAAGAAAGAAGAAAGAAAGAAAATATTTATTATTATAGACATCACAACACAGAACATATAGCAATTATAAACAGAACAGAATTTGGTACAAACAGAAAACAAAACATAAAACAATCAAAAATACATAAAAATAAAACAAAAGGAAAAAAAAAACCAAAACTATATTCAATCATGTCCAGACAGTGCCAAATGAATATAATGATGTGTTATGACGTCTAGTATAAATGGCCCTCACTCAGCTTATGTCACAGCCCATACAAAGGCCATGACGCTGGTTTTCAGTGAGACCAGCTGAATGAGTGCCACGGACGCTTGTCTAGTGTATTTTGTGTACCTAACGTGTATGTGTAATGTGGGTATATATATCTACTAAGAAGAAAATATCAAATAATAAAGAGATACATACTGAGGTACATACTGAGATACATAATGAGATACATACTATTAAATTATTATAATGAATAAAAAAATAGGAGTGTGGGTATCTACAGTTTAAATATAAAATTATTACGGCTAACAAATCAAAACAACTTCTAGCGCGCGCATACAGTTATTATGCACCTATAATTAAGTACCTATATCGACCCATTGCTACCGGACGAGGCATCGATGATGAATGCGGGATCAGTCTGCACTGCAACTGGATGCGCAATGGTCGCCCAACAACCACTAATAGCATTCAATGAAATAAAATAAAACGAAATGAACATTATGAAACTGTCATGTGATATAGGAGATTGTATGTATTTATTTATGTGAGGTGCGGATTAGATGCAAGCAGTGCCTACAAGTCAGTGTGTAATAAAAAGATACAAGTAAATAAAATGGTTGCCGTGTGGTCTCCGGCAGAGTAGAATAGGCCACCCTCACTCTTACCGAGGTGTCGTAAAAGGCGACTAAGGTAAAGCTGCTGGCATGATCATCAGCACCCAGAGAAGGAAAACTCTGCATTTATATCATAACCCTCGCCAACCCGTCTGCCAAGCGTGGTGAGTATGGCAATTACCCCTCATGTGATTGAGGGAGGCCCGTGCCCCAGCAGTGGGGACTTAAATGGGCTGACGATGATGATGATGATGAAATAAAATGGAACGTCGCTACGGTCAGTCAATGCTAGCCTGCATGTTATAACCTGCGGTAAGTCATCAACCCGTTGTATCTCAGAAATAAATATGTATGTCTGCCCAAAAAAAAAAAACAGAAAATTCTTTTCTTACTGCCAGTGTGATACAGTTATATTTCTTTTTCCAGTTAATGGGAGTCCGTTGTTACTATACCGTGAAGACAAACAACACAGATCATAATTTTGATGTACCTACTAGCGTACAAGTACAAGCCTAGCCGCGTCCGAGACGGGACTCTGCAATACCTACCTACTGCCTGCGTGGCTGTAACCAAATGGTATGTTATGTTATTCCCATTATACCTACCTACCATAAACTCAGAATATCGCGGGTTCATTCCCGGATTTAGGCAAGAATTATTATAAATAAATAAATTTACACAAATGTCACAATTAAATTGATTTAATAATAATATTCATGCAACGCCCCACAAAAGGGTATTTGACTCGTTTTAGAATATTTCAATCGTCTTATGATTTTAATCACGTGGTTAAACATGTAGATTTAATCATTTTAATAATTTAAATAATGCATAACACAGTATATTTTAAATAATGATAGGGTTAAAATACTTTATAATGATTTCCTTGTAGGTTAATAACAATTTATTGATATTTTACTGTAGTCAAATTCCTTATAACATTGCATTCGTTGATTTTGATTTATAAAATTCACTCAATAAAAATAACATATGTATGCATATACATAAATTATTTATACTTAGTATTTATACATAATTTATACATAAAAAAAAAAAAGAAAAAAAAAGAGGTTGGTGAGATTCTCTTTCATGTGATAGGTGGCAGACGAGCAGACGAATCACCTGGTGGTAAGCGACTGCCACCGTCCATAGACACCCATGGAGGCAAATATTGCTTTACAAAAACAGCCGTCACAAGTCCTTTTTTTGTTTTTGCAATAGGTATTTTTTAAGATGAGACCTAAACGTGCCTACGGTTTTCAGACATCGCAATGGAGGGGGCAGATCGTTCCAGCACTTGGACGCGGCGAATCTGAAACTCCCCCTGAAAGCCACGGTGCGGTGAGGCGGCAGAATGAGTGAATAGCACGATCGGCGGGTTCTGCACTGCACGTCACGCGACCACTTCAGTTTCCCTAGCAGATAAGACGGCATTTCATTCAATATTGTACCAAATAAGAATGTAGCAAAATGTAACTCTCTGCGTGCATTCATTTTTAGGATGTTAGACCCATTGATAAACGGTGTAACGTGTGTTCTTGACGGTATTCTAAAACAAAATCTAGCGCAGGCGTTTTGCACTCGTTGTATCGACTGCTGTGTGCGTACTAGCAGGCGGGGGCCGTATACTATGTCCATATAATTCAACTTTGAGAGCACCAGAGAATCACAAAGTTTTATTCTGTTTTCCGTACTTAAATAATCTCTTATTTGGTATAGAACTTTTAATCTGTAAAAACAGCTACCTATGACACCACTTATATATTTTTCAAAACGCAGTTCCTCGTCCACGAGCAGACCCAAATTTTTTGCTTCCGATACCCTCTCTACACTTACACCCCCAACAACGACATAGACTCCTCTGTCAGAGATTTTTTTAATTTGAGTTTTTGACCCCAAAATCATGTATTTAGATTTATTGCCATTTAATACTAGTGAGTTCGATTCTGCCCACCTAGTGATGCGTTCTAAGTCATCATTTAAATTCCTTACAGAAATATGTGCGTCTGCAGGTTTAAAAGAGGTGTAAATTTGTATATCATCGGCATACACATGATATTTGCAGTGGTGAATGCGTGAGGTGACATCAGCACTGTAAATGATAAACAATAGAGGTCCCAGAATGACCCAAAAACCCTCTCTAGGTCCTCATCCCGTCTGATTCGGCTTGCGGGAGCCCCCTGATCATGGCGGATGTAGACTCGCCCGTCTCTCGTCCACACGAAGCGCCAACCTGCTTTCCGAGCCAACTCCCGTGCTCGGTTGAACAGATGACGATTCAGCTTCGTGAGCCTTTCGTTGACGTATAGGGGTCGGGGAGGCGCTCGCAGACCCAGGCCCTCTGTGTTGGTGTTTCGCCGGACTCGTGCCGCTTTTATTATGTCGTCCCGGGTGCTGCGGCGAGCCAGCCGCATTGTGATGATCCGCGGTCTAGGCGCTTCTTGGGTCTCCAACCGCCGCATACCCACTCGTGAGCACTTGGCGACGTCCTTCTCGTCGAGTGGAACTCCCAACTTAGCAGCACAGGCGAGCACCAGATGCTGGATACTCTCTCCCTCCTCTTCTGCTATACCAGCGATGTCTATGTCGTTTTGCAGCAGGTCTTGGTCTCGATCGTCAAGATCCATTCTGAGTTGGTTGACTGTAGCTTCAAGAGCCTTTACCACTTCGTTCCTCCGCGGCCGCCACCCGCTTGTCTAAAAGCGCGACCTTTTGCTCCAGGCTCGCCACTCGCTCATCCATGGATAACACCATCTGTCTGAGGTCCACCATCTCCTGCCTCCACACACGACACTCCTCCCTCGCTAACCGCATCTCCTCGCGAAGTGCCCGCATATCCATGTAGCAGTCGGACACCCTCATGTCCATTGTGGTGTCGGTGGCGGTGGTGTCCTCCATGGAGTGATCCAGAGTGCAGTGTCCAGCGCCGACGTGCCTTATAGGGGTGCTGTCGTTATTGGCCCGCGGTCTTTTGGCTGTGCACTCCGGGCAGAGCCACGACCTGTGTACTTGTACATCTGGGGGAAGGTTTACGCATGCCCTATGGCAGACGACCTTGCACTGGGGGCATGCAACCCCTTCAGCAGCCGCCAAGAATCTTCCGCACGCGTTACACTTTGGGGCCATTGTATATATTTTATTTATGGTTAATAGTTATATAAGTTTTGTAAATAATGTAAGTATAGACTTTTATCTTTTTTTTTATGTAGCGTAGGGTAGAACTGACACCAAGTACACTATGAACACAGATTTTTGCTGTTTTATTTCACTAATCTTGCGAATTTTTCCCGGAATTATTTACACACTCCAGTTAAGTAGTATAATTTAGTGATTTTAATACTATTTTGCAGCGTAAGGAGAAGTTATGTATTTTTAACAGGAAAAAATGTATGAGCTATGTGCGTACTTGACAACGTCCGTGACGTCACTCCTACAATTACCTAGGATATTACTAATCCAAAATTAAAAACGTGTCTCTTTAATCACTCGACATTTGCGGAGTTATTTAAGTGTTGCCCAGGGCAACACAGTAGCAGAAATACAAAAAAAAAGATATCTAATTCCGTCAAAATTGACCACATTACATCGAAAAAATTATATAAAAATTAGAACTCCATTCATGCTTTTAGGCTTTCTGAACTTCTCTCGGTATTTATTACTCTCAAAATACATATCAAAAAACGAATATTAGATTATTAATAGCCTATATTCCTATAATCACTACTATTTTATTTTGTCATTTATTTCTGAACGTTAGCACCTACGCCAGAAAAATAATAACAGATGGCAGATGACATTTCGACGCCACGAAAGAAGCCTCGGATTCGGCGGGTAGGGCTAAAAGAAGCCGCGTGGGCTGATGCAATTCAAAGGTTTTAAATTAGTGTCTAGTGGTTTTTAGTGTGCAAGTTTGGTGTTTATTTGTGCAGTGAAGTGCCGCAAAGTGATCCTAATAATAAGAATCGTTGGATTGTATCGTTTTTAACACTGCTATTATGTGTCGAGTGCGTTGTCTCGTGACAACTTGCTTGGACCTAATAGAGTCTTAAAACCCGCGATTGCTTTTAGAGTGATATCCGCTGAATCCGTAGGTCGATAAAACGCAAAACACCGGCGTTTTATTGAGTGACTGTGACTTTGACTGACTTCGACTGTTGACTACCTACGTATTCTCAATAAGTTACTTGACATTGGCGAATTATCTTCGGTTGTCCCGCTTAATAATGCCTAAAATCTAAAACATGATAATGGCAGGAGTAATTCTCAGTCGAGAAGTTGATTGCCACAAATAAAATAAGAAGAAGAAGAAAGAAGCCTCATGAAAACCGCGCTTACGTCGCCATCAGCATTCAAATTCGAGCTTTATGTAAATACATAATATATTTATTATAGGAATCTAAAATTTTAGTTCCATGTTTTGCCGCGGGACTTTTCACGTGGCGCGTTTGGATTTGATCGACAGTTGACTGACTGGAGCTGGATATTGAATTTTATTTGGCAAACAAGAAGCAAAGAAATTACAACTGTTCGTCCCGTAAAGGTACTTACGTCGTTTTAGAATAAGCAGATTTTAAAATTATTCTTTTTCACATTAATAATTGAAATTATCAAAACAAAAAAAACACGTATTAAATGTTTTTAACTCTATTTCATATTTTAATAATCAAAACAAAGAAATTTAACAACTTAATGTTGTCAATTGGCGGTCTAATGCTTTACCGTTGGAATAAGGCGTTGACTGTTGGATAAGTAGTTGGTAGAACCATGCGCAATACCATCGATTTGTCGTTGGATAAAGATTGTTAGAATCCACCTGAATTCTAATCAGTAGATCTGATGAACAGCGCTTTGCTCTTAAGATTTATTTGAATCAATCTTTAAGTAGATAGTATAACCTACTTACCTTATTATCAGAGGTCGGAATTAAGTAGATTAAATTTGGTACTTACCCTGTTTCATAAAGCGAAAGAATAAAGTGGATATGCCTTAAGTCATATATAGATACACTTTATTACACAAAAGTTACAGTCTATGGTATTATACTAATACAATGTAGGCGTTCTTATCGCTAATGGCGATCTCTTCCAGACAACCTCAGGGTAGAGGAAAAGTATAGCGAATTAAAAAAGAGGTAAGGCAGTGCAAGTCAGAATAAAAAACAAAAAGACATTGTATAAATACGAAGTATGGTATATACATACATTATATTAAATAAATATATACTAGCTATAAATACTAATACATACTAGTAAATTACAAAACAAAGAAACATACCTACTAACAGTTTATTGGATTGATAGATACGTAACCAGGGAATAGGAGACAATGAAAGGAACTGCAAAGGCTTAGGAAGATAGGAAATGATCTTTAACTCGGGACTTGAAAACAGAGAGGGATTCGGATTGCCGGATGGAGAGGGGTAGGTTGTTCCAGAGGCGGGTGGATTGGACAGTGAAGGATTGTGAGTAGGAGTGTGTGGAGAGGAGTGGGAATGGTAGATGGAGTTTGCGGGATGATCGCATCTCATGATCCTTAGTGGGTTGTAGGAATTGGAATCGCACTTTGAGATAAGCAGGAGCCAGGGGATTAATAAAAATGTTGTAAAGCAAAGAGAGCATATGAAGGTCACAACGACGACTTATGAGAAGCCATTTGAGTTGGGATCAGAATTCACTAATATGGTCATATTTTCGTAGGCCAAAGATAATGCGGATACATTAATTTTGAAGACGCCAGCTTATCAAGAAATTGTTCAGTAATATCCAGGTAGCAACAATCCGCATAATCAAGAATAGGCAAAAGCAAAGCCTGTACAAGTGCAACTTTGGTGGGAATCGGTAGAAAATTACGTAACCGGTTCAATGAGCTCGCTGAAGCAAACACCTTCCTACTAACTTCACCCACTTGCGCGCCCCAGGATAACGTGCTATCCATATAGATTCCCAGGTTCTTGACCAAGTGGCTAAAAGGAATTTGGACTCCGTCAAAAATAACAGGTGGTAGAGTCCCCCAGCCGATGTCGATAAGTCAAGTGATTAATTTTAAAGAAGAAATGAAAATATGATTGATGTGATTATCCTTCAATTCAGTCAACATAGATGTGTGTGAAATTAATTTTGAGATGTCCATTAAAAATTACCGGAATGATCAACATTACTGATGCAAGTATAATTACCATTCTACTAAAGTACGAGTCAGTCTATCGAGTAGCTGTCACTTACGAGTAACTCGCAGATGCGAGTTGGATAGTAGGACAGTTTCGTGCGAACAGACAAACTGTAGTAAGTATCTACTGACTGTATTCTGTACTGTAGTATTGCTTACATTCACCCACTGACGAGTACTTATGTACCCACAAGTTATAAATGCATATCTAAAACTATTATTTCCATTCCAAGTTTCTCGCTTACTCGTTACCCAGCATCCCGGCACAGTCCCGAGTGCATTTGAGCAAGACACCTCGACCTCAATAACTTGCGGCAATTAGAGAGGAGACAACAGCCGCGCTCAGGTTCATTACAGCGACCAACCAACTACAGCTCTTAATGATCGCGGTACGTCGCGGCTCCTAGCGACTTCTGTATGTCGCCGACGATTCGCGTGATCCAATGATTTACAGTTCAGAGAGGCTAGGAGGAACATTTCAAAAGATTTGTAGCGTATGCGTATCGTTTGAATGAAAAATTAAAGTGTGAGAGTGAGAGACCTCCATCGTACGTAAACGTAACTAAAATTCGAACTTCGAACGGTTGACTCCTGTCAGTATCCTAGAGTGAAGTCCCACGCAAAAAGACGGAACGGTATTTGTGATACCTTATGTCTATAAGCATAAAGCTCAAATTCGAAAGTAAATGACGACTAAAGCGCGCTTTTCACAAGACTTCTTTGGTGGTGCGTGAGTGTGGCGCCAAAGTTGATACAAATGGCGCTAGCGCTCTCCTTGATATATCCAATACCTTTGACATTTGGTTCGTGGCTAGCTATCGTTGACGAAGGTAGGTACTTCGTATCAAATAAATAAATAAATATTTCACAACATCACATAGACTGATTTGACTCTGAGATAGGTAGCTCGAGCACCTGTGTTACGGATATCAGTATCAACAGTGGGATAACAAATATTTACACAATAATACTTTTCTTTTGTAAATACATACTTATAATACATAGAAAACACCCAGACCAATACAAACAGACATGTTCGTGCACACAAATGTTTGTACTATGCGGGAATCGAACCCGAAACCCTTGGACCAAAGGTACTACCACTGCTCCAATCGGGTCATCAAATAAGGTACTAGCGTAATGCTGCGTAATACGAATTCTTTGAATGTTCGTGCTTGCCTTTCTGTGGTGTACCTAACTTACCTATTTAATTGTAATGGCACAAAAATTAATAATATTTCGCCTCTACTTCCTATTCTTATTTGTCATTTGATTGCTGAAAATCGGGCCTATTGATAAATCTACTAGAAGTTTTGTTCAATTTATTACGCATCATCATTTTTTTAGATTAAGGCAGATAAACGAGAGCGACGGCTCACCTAATGGTAGGTAAGTAATTACCGTCGCCCATTGACATCTGCAACACATGAGGTATGTTGTACAATTTCAGAGATCTTATCAAGCCAAAACCAAGTAGGTACCTACCAAGCAAAAGTGTAGGTGATACTCAATATTTAATTGCCAAACCCTAATGTAAAAGCAGTGTGCAGAACAGCTGCTAATTACTTGGCCTCTCTAAGAACTCTTGGCCTAATTATATATAATCTTGCGATAATTATGGAGAAAGATTAGACATTACAGCTCACAACATACGGCTCACAACGTCTTTTATCATGCCAATGAATCGTGTAATCAAATTATACAGTTCAGCGGTATATTGTGAGGTCGCCAGAAAGAAGTATTTTTTCCTTCTCCTTTATTGGTGAGGTCACGCCTGTAGATAGAATATAATACTTCTAAAGGTACCTTTTTTTTGGTTTCCCCGGAGAAATGCATTAAGCTGACCCTGCCGCCGGGGGGCGATAGGGTACTATGGGACTCACCCTCCGGGCCGCTTCTTCTAACAAGAAGCGACCTGAAGGCATACCCACTAAAACTCCCGGAGCCCACCCGTGGGTATAGAATGGGGTCACGGGAACAGCACGAGGCTATTTTCCGCAACCCCACTCCCCCACAGGCCCCTACACGGGGTGTGCGGCCACGCCCCCTCCTCAGGCTAAGAGGAGGGGGGTTGGGGACAGCCGGAAGAGCTGAACCGTCCCCAACGAGCGGTGGAGGTGCCAATGACAGTGCCGGCACAAGGACCCCCGTCCCTGTTGCCGGCTGGCACCTCCACGGAGAGGACGAAGAGTTCTTCTAAAGGTACCTACTATGGCTGACTCTATCCATAATAACTTCAGAGTAACCACCAAACTATAAAAATACATACAATCTGTGCGGATAAAGAATGGGATCAGAAATGGCGGCGCATCTATTCACTTCGCACTCACACACTATTTGCGTCTATACTCGCACCCCACGAGTGCGAGTAGTGAATAGATGGGCCGCCATTTCTGATCGTATTCTTTATCCGCACAGGTTGTAAGCAAGTTAACTCTGATCCTAGTATTAACTTTCAGCTTCAACAGTGGGAGAGCCACGCTTCGGCATGAATGGGCCGGCTCGACCGGAGTAATACCTCGTTCTCACAGAAAACCGGCATGAAGCAGTGCATGCGCTGTGTTTCGCTACGTGAGTGAGGGTACCGGAGGCCCAATCCAGGGGAAGGGGGGTTAAAAGGTAAGCAGCGCCCTTGTGACACCACTGGTGTTGCAGGCGTCCATGGGCGGCGGTAATCGCTTCATCGTCATCGTCAGCCCATTTAAGTCCCCACTGCTGCCGGGGTACGGGCCTCTCTCAATCACATGAGGGGTAATTGCCATACTCACCACGCTTGGCAGACGGGTTGGTGAGGGTTTTTATATAAATGCAGAGTTTTCCTTCTCTGGGTGCTGATGATCATGCCAGCAGCTTTACCTTAGTCGCCTTTTACAACACCTCGGTAAGAATGAGGGTGGCCTATTCTACTCTGCCGGGGACCACACGGCGTATATACCTAGGGTATATGAGGGTTAATGGGCGTTGATAAAGCAGCTTACAATTACTTATCGTCGAGAGGCTTACGTATTCCGTATGGTCCATGGTCACTTCCACACATAATAATTTCTATGATTTTTGGTCGCTTTTTAAGTGCTACCATTATTTTTTTGCAGAACCATCCAAACTCTGAGAATCACTACGCTGGCTCAGCGATTCAAAGCGTTCCTGTGCCAATGCCGCCCAATCGTACACGTTAAGTGCTTTGAGGTCCTACCAATAATAATATTATAATATTTGAATCAAAAATTATTTTTCCTGCTTGGCGTCCAACGCTGTTGCTTCCGGGGTACGCTTAGACTATGGTTTCAGAATTTTGGGAGTCTGTTGATAATCACAATGAAGCGACTGCCGTCTGACCTTAGCAACCCTTAACAACCCCAAACAGGGGAACCAGACCAAATTAATCATGCTTACACGTTTCGGACACTATCCGAAACGTGTAACGATGTTGTCCTTCACCGCTGAGGTAATGATAGAAATACGCACATAGATTTGAAAAATCCAGAGGAGCATGCTCGCATTCGAACCAGGACACCCCGTATGGAAGGTGCGTTCTTATCTACTGATCTACCATCGCTCCGAACATTATTTGAACTACCTACTATGAAAAGTCTAATTACGGTACTGTTATAATATTAAGGTCCTGTTAGCTTAAATTATCTTAAACTTCAGTGCATTTATTTTCCAACTACACTTAGAAATAAGTTTCAGATTAGCCTAACTGAAACATTTTTTTAACATAAGCCCTGGCCCCAGTCATACTGTGAGCCTAAGAGAGAGAGGGGGGGGGGGGGGGGGATCTTCCCTTTTCCCACCCCCTTTCTTAGAACTCTGTATGTAAGATCGCTGATGGAAGATTAGTTAATGTATTTTATTTATTCAGGTGTCATAATGTTATTCAGGTGTTATGATGTAGGGAGCTTTCTATGTGCTTCTATTTGTAGACTGTATATTATACATTATAAATAGTTGTTTTTTTTATGAGAAAAAGAGGCAAACGAGCAAGCGAGTCACCTGATGGTAAGTGATCACCGCCTCCCATGGACATCAGCCACACCAGATTATTAATATTATTTAATTTCATTTATTTAATCTTAAACAGTTTCCATTGTGTTAGAAATCAAATTAAAAAAATAAACCTCCAAAGTCAACATAACAGTAATGGTCATAACAGAGAATCAACAATAATTTTATTTAGAGCCTGATTCGGCGGGTAGGGCTTAAACAAGCCGTGTGGGACTGATGCAATTCAAAGGTTTTAAATTAGTGTCTAGTGGTTATAGTGTACAAATTTGGTGTTTATTTGTGCAGTGAAGTGCCGCAAAGTGATCCTAATAATAAGAATCGTTGGATTGTATCGTTTTTAACACTGCTATTGTGTGTCGAGTGAGTTGTCTCGTGACAACTTGCTTGGACCTAATAGAGTATTAAAGCCCGCGATTGCTTTTAGAGTGTTATCCGCTGAATCCGTAGGTCGATAAAAACGTAAAACACCAGCGTTTTATTGAGTGACTGTGACTTTGACTGACTTCGACTGTTGACTACCTACTTATTCTGAATAAGTTACTTGACATTGGTGAATTATCCTTGGGTACAGCCATTATAAAAAAAAGTTAGCCTACCTACCTACCTCTGAGTGTCATTGGCGCAATGTGTAGTGGGTCACACTCTAAAGCGTTGACTGTACTTGGGGACAGTTTCCTGAAATTTTCCGTTAAGGCGACGGGTAGGATCAACTAGCGAAGCCAATCGATTTTATTTTTAGCTACTGGTAGCTAATTTAAAATAATTAATTTTTAAAATGTTGGGTCAAACGCGTTCGCGAAAAATTTATTACCGCCAAAAGTGGCCGCTATTGGCGTGAATCAATTATTCGCGTACAAAAACGGACCCAACATTTGTGCATAGTTATTTATTAAATAGTATAAGTGTTTGCCGAGAGGTTGTAACCCCGAAATTGTTTAAAATAGATCCGGTTTAGTAGCAAAAAAATTAAATCTATTGGCGTCGCTAGTGTGCCCTACCCGTCACCTTAAGTTTGCATTGTCAGCCCGAAAACTGGAAGTTGGCGGCCATTGACCAATGTGGCTCGTTTTAAAGCATGTCAAGTCTTTGCAAACTATATCCGGTTGTAGGCGACAACACGGGTTTTGTCGGGCCCTGCTTTGGGAAATGTGCTAGTCGCAGAAGTATAATATAATATAATATATTTCACAACATCACATACATTGATCTGACTCCGAGATAGGTAGCTCAAGCACCTATGTTACGGATATCAGAATCAACAGCGGAATTAAAAATATATACATATAATACTTTTCTTTCGTAAATACATACTTATAATACATACAAACACCCAGACCAATACAAACATACATGTTCATGCACACAAATGTTTGTACTGTGCGGGGATCGAACCCTTGGACCAAAGGCAGCGTTCAATACCATTGATCCAAACGGATCGTCGAATTATATATGGACTATAACTTTAGCAGCTCTCTTTCATCTCTTTAGTCCACCAGTCTCTCACAATGTTACGGTTTGATCCTAACACCTACAAGTAAGCCAACATTGTAAAGATAATAAATGGTTTATTTATATATTTATTTAATGGAAAGAGGTCCTACATGGCCATATGTACCTCGGTCCGCGATGCTTTCCGGGCGGTACCCGACCCGGGTAGCATACTGTCATCATCTTTCCCTGGCCGATTTTGGGCTACGGTGACTAGTAATGCGTCAGGAGTTTTGCCCTAGTCTGGCTTTTTACCCGATTTTAAGGGTAAATATGCGAAAGCAGATTTGACTCCTCAAGATATTGTGTAAGCCACTCATCAATGTATAGAAATTTGTTAAATTCCTTCAGTCGATTCTCGCCTTAAGAATAATAAGAATAAGGAATCATTTATTGACCACAACACATGCTTACATACAAAATGAAATAAGGTTAAACATTATAAGGTTGCGGCACAACAAGGTACAGCCTCAGCATGTGCTACAACAACCGCTAGGCAGCCGCTGATTTTCAGGCTGTACCTTTGAGCGGCGCCTCATAATAAAACATGCAAACAAGAACAAAAAAAACGGCAATAAATCTCACATAAAGTTTGGTTCAATATAAATTGAAAAAAAATTGACAGATTGTGGTAACCTGATGTGTGGCTATCTGTACATGCTGCTGTAGCATGCTATTAGTAGCACGTGACAGCAATGGCAATCCAAGCCAAAAAAAACAAACATGTAAAAAAAATTGCGTGCCGCATTCTATTTCTATAATTGAAACAATGTAATGCACTCAAGTTAACTGACCAATTAATTTTACTACTATTACCGTCAAGATTGGAAAGCTGAGAGAACTTTGCTAAAACTTAAGTTTACTCTTACTACTGGCAGCTTGAATGGGTTCTGCCTCGAAATTAATAAATTATGTATAAGGTGCAAACTCAAGTTGGCACCAAAGTAATAAACAGCACTGAAATTC